>CM035794.1:3083424-3183424 GCA_020466265.1 Siphamia tubifer | reverse complement strand
TAAGTAGCGGTACTACCGTACAGCTGAGGAACCAGAACATGTGACGTCACAGGCACAACGTTACTTATGTTGAATTAAGCAGCAACATGTTTGGTTCCAGAACAAATGTGTGTCATCTTTTTTTGTTCCACTTGAACTAAAGGTGAAGTTTTTTTTTTTTTCCTCAGGCTCAGTGGAGTCGTGTACGGAGGAAAAAGCCAAAAAGATCAGAGCGGAGTATGAGCGTAAACTGAGCTGCATGAACAAAGAACTACAGAAGCTTCAGTCTGCGCAGAAAGAACACGCTCGTCTGCTGAAGAACCAGACGCAGTACGAGAAGCAACTGAAGAAACTGCAGCAGGACGTTGGTGACATGAAGAAGACCAAGGTGATGGAACACACGCCTGTGGAACACACGCCTGTGGAACACACGCCTGTGGAACACACGCCTGTGGAACACACGCCTGTAGAACACACGCCTGTGGAACACACGCCTGTGGAACACACGCGTGTGGAACACACGCCTGTAGAACACACGCCTGTGGAACACACGCCTGTAGAACACACGCCTGTAGAACACACGCGTGTGGAACACACGCCTGTAGAACACACGCGTGTGTGCCACAGGCCTGTGGAACACACGCCTGTAGAACACACGCCTGTAGAACACACGCCTGTGGAACACGCACCTGTAGAACACACGCCTGTGGAACACACGCCTGTGGAACCACGCCTGTGGAACACACGCCTGTGGAACACGCCTGTGGAACACACGCCTGTGGAACACACGCCTGTGGAACACACGCCTGTGGAACACACGCCTGTAGAACACACGCCTGTGGAACACGCACCTGTGGAACACACGCCTGTGGAACACACGCCTGTAGAACACACGCCTGTAGAACACACGCCTGTGGAACACACGCCTGTGGAACACACGCCTGTGGAACCACGCCTGTGGAACACACGCCTGTAGAACACACGCCTGTGGAACACACGCCTGTGGAACCACGCCTGTGGAACACACGCCTGTGGAACACGCCTGTGGAACACACGCCTGTTGAACACACGCCTGTGGAACACACGCCTGTGGAACACGCACCTGTAGAACACACGCCTGTGGAACACACGCCTGTAGAACACACGCCTGTGGAACACGCACCTGTAGAACACACGCCTGTGGAACACACGCCTGTGGAACCACGCCTGTGGAACACATGCCTGTGGAACACACGCCTGTGGAACACGCCTGTGGAACACACGCCTGTTGAACACACGCCTGTGGAACACACGCCTGTGGAACACACGCCTGTGGAACACGCACCTGTAGAACACGCGCCTGTGGAACACGTCTGTAGAACACACGCCTGTGGAACACACGCCTGTGGAACACACGCCTGTGGAACACACGCCTGTGGAACACGCACCTGTGGAACACACGCCTGTGGAACACACGCCTGTGGAACACGCACCTGTGGAACACGCACCTGTGGAACACACGCATCCAATATGGCCGCCACAGCCAGGTCAAAAACTAATGAATGAGTTCAGTGACTGTAGAAGTAAATCCATGAATGTTATGTGCTTTTATATGTTTGGACATATGGACAATTCAGCGACACACTCAGAACCATCGATCATTGGACGACCCGCTCTACCATCTGAACCACTGTGGGTCACCCACTGCTTCATTAAATCAGTCGTATTCCAGCCTTTACATGTAAATGTATTTAACACCTGTAGCATACGGAAGCATCTGGAACTTCCTGTGGACTGGAACCACACGTTTCACCTTTGACCTTTGACATGTTACTGTCTCCACCACTGCTTGTGTGTGCGCTGTAGGTTGTATGTGTGGTACCAACACTCACCTTAGATTTGGGTCCAGTTACTACCGTTAATGTTTGCCCAGTTCCATAACTATACTGACCTTTAGTACCCAACTGTGACTCGCTTTCTGTGTGTGAGCAAGAATGACACCATCACACTGGGGACAAATCAGGGGGCGGGACTTGTCAATGCTCAGAGCGACAAAGTTCTACAGAGAAATTAAATGAGTTTATTGTCGTTGTCGTAATGGTGTGAAACTTTCCACTGTGATCCACCACAGTACTGGGAAGACACCCTGCAAATGTTAGGGGTTCCACACACAAACAGAACTACAAACAGACACACAAACAAAACTACAGACAGACACACAAACAGAACTACAGACAGACACACAAACAGAACTACAGACAGACACACAAACAGAACTACAGACAGACACACAAACAGAACTACAGACAGACACACAAACAGAACTACAGACAGACACACAAACAGAACTACAGACAGACACACAAACAGAACTACAGACAGACACACAAACAGAACTACAGACAGACAGTGAATGAAAGTCGTCATATAAAGTAGGTGTGTGTGTGTGTGTGTGTGTCCTGCAGGTGTCGCTGATGCGTCAGATGAAGGAGCAGCAGGAGCGGAACAGAGCCAGTGAGAGCAGGAGGAACAGGGAGATCGCCTCCCTGAAGAAGGAGCAGCGCCGAGCAGAGGTACCTGCTACACACACTCTGGAGGGCAAAGGTCATGCACATGACCGCCCCACACACACACACACACTCTGGAGGGCAAAGGTCACACACATGAAGCCATTATCCCTGGTCCTGGAGGCCCACTGTCCTGCAAGTTTCCCCACACACCTGTCCTCACACAACTGTCCCCACACAACTGCCCTTACACCTGTCCCCACACACCTGTCCTCACACACCTGTCCCTACACCTGTCCCCACACACCTGTCCTCACACACCTGTCCCTACACCTGTCCCCACACACCTGTCCTCACACACCTGTCCTCACACAACTGTCCCCACACAACTGCCTTTACACCTGTCCCCACACACCTGTCCTCACACACCTGTCCCTACACCTGTCCCCACACACCTGTCCTCACACACCTGTCCCTACACCTGTCCCCACACACCTGTCCTTACACCTGTCCCCACACACCTGTCCTCCCACACCTGTCCTCACACAACTGTCCCCACACAACTGTCCTTACACCTGTCCCCACACACCTGTCCTTACACCTGTCCCCACACACCTGTCCTTACACCTGTCCTCACGCACGTGTTGATGATGACAGTCAGGTGGACTGGAAGACAGAAATGTCTAAAAACAGGGGTGTTAAACTCCTGTTCTGGAGGGCCAGTGTCCTGCATGTTTTAGATGTTTCTGTCTTCCATCACCATGGAAACCATTCCATCATTATCAGTCCTCTGCAGAACTGATGATGAGGAGCTGATTATTAACTCTGTCTTCTGAATGGATGGTTTAGTGTAAATTAGTGATCGAGGCTCTGAGCAAGTGTTGGAAACACTTCTCTACAGCGCCCTCTGGTGGTGATGTTTTAGTTCTTCTTCTTCTACCTTACAAAACACATGCTGATCAGACATGGTTTGTAATAAAATTTGTGTGTGGGTCTGTGTGTGTCAAATTAATTAATGTTACTAAAATCTGCTCAGACAGAACTAGACACAGTAATAATAATAATAATAATAATCTATATCCGCCTTTAACCTGCACTTCACATAATCAACTCAACCAGCCACACCATGTTCTGGGACACTGGGACACATCTGTAACGTCCCTCTCACTCTTTAAAAAGCACAGTTCATCACTTCCTGCCCACTCCACTGCCTTTCTACCTTATTTTCTTCTTCTTCATCCATATATTTTGAAATATGAATTTTGTTTACACTGTATATTATAGTTTAGTAGGGGTGTGACGAGACACTCAGGTAACGAGGTGAGACGAGACATGAGATTGGGTTCACAAGATAGAGATGAGACGAGATTTTAAGAAAACTAAATTACAAAATATAGTGCTAATGTCCCAGTGCTGATCTGGTCCTCACAGCTGTGATGTCTTACTATCAACAAAAGGGAGTCATTCAATGAGAATTGACGTAGGAGAGGCCATTTTAGTGAATTGTGGACAATGGATGCCAATGGATGCCGCTGCTGCCGGCTGGATGGACCAAGTGCGATGGCAATAGCTTACCACGACTTCATCCAGATGAGCTAATTATATGAACGGACAACTGACTTTTAACAGAGTGACACATGGATTCTATGACTCTGTGTTAACTTTTAATGAACTTCTCCCTCTATGTATTGAAACTAAAATAAAATGTTATAAAAGTTCAAATAAAAAAATACAATTATATATTTCTCCTTTTTTCAAGTGCAGACAATATGTGACAAACAAAAAGTTCTTCTCTGGCAATACAGACTGAAAATAGTTCAACAGAGCCTGACCAAATATGTCACTGACATGTCGCTTCTTCCTCTACAAAATGAAACAAAAATAAAATGTCATAAAATTAAAAATAAAATAAATAAAATTATATCAAGAAGTGGACAGAAAATCCAAAGAGCTCAGGAATAGTGGAAGAATATATAAAATGTAATCAAAAAAGGAGGGTCCAAGGCACTCTTCATTAAAAAAGTAAAAAGGAGAGAGAGAGAGAGATTTGAGTCAGTTTTTTGTCAGTTTTACATCACCATTTTACATTTTTATTTATACATTTTCTTGTTGAAACCAATGGAGAAAATAATCAAAGATAAATACAACAAAATACAAAATAAATAATAATGAAACACCCCTCCCCCCTCCCTCACCCCATCAATTCCCCAAACACCAGGTCCTCTCCTTCCACCCGACACAGAACATTCTGGTAGCACCAATTTGAAGTCTATCCTGATCCTGGACTGGGCCAGTTCCACTAGCACCAGCACTAGAAGAATCAACTCTCCTCCCACCACTCTTCTTTTCCTGCTTACATACACTGCCATCTTGGCCTGACCCAAAACAAAGTTCAGGAGCTGACTCTTCTCTTTGTTGTTGCGAGTGTATTTAAAACCATAAATAAAAAGTTCTCTTCAGAAGACCTCTTTAAAACTGGTGAAGACTCTGTAAGAAAATGAAGAGTTCTTCCAGCCACTGACACCCAGTGAAACAGTGGAACACTGTCTCCCTCTCTGTACAGAATGGACATCTGTCCTCCACACCCACATTAATGACAGAGATGAAGGAGTTCACTGCTACTGCTCCATGAAGAATCCTCCACTGCAGGTCCCCATGCTTCTTCGTCAGTGGAGGTTTATACAAGGATCTCCAGGCCGGCCTCGACTCCTTTGAATTAAAGTGACTCCTCCAGGGAGTGTCATCACGGCCACTCAGCTTACCACCATAATACTATATAGAGTTTTTCCAGAGGCCTCCTGAAGAGAGGCCTTGGGGCAGCGGTCCAGGTAAGGTCCAGTGCAGTCTCTCAGGTCAGGGGTCAGCTGGATGAGAGGGAAGACATCGTTCACGTTAGGGTCAACATCACCTGCACAGAAGGACTCCAACAAAAGGAGCTGGTGTCCACTCAGCTTCCTCCTCCAGTGTTCCAGGAGTTGTTGGACCACCCTGCATGACCTCAGTCCCATCACGTGAGCCAGCCCAGCAGAACCCTGCATCCGTGGTCCAGCCAGCTCCACCACCTGGCCCAGAGCAGTGACACCCCCAGCCTGAAGACGACGGCTCAGAAAAGGGCCCAGCCAGCCTGGACAGTCCAGAACAGTCCCATGGATGACCGGCTCCTGGACCAGCCAGTGCAGAGAGTCTGCCTGCTTCTGTCTCTCCCGATTAACTAAACTCCACACATTAAAAACACTTTTATAAAAACCAGGCAGTGATGAGCTGTTAAAAAGGAGCTGTTGTCCATTAAAAACAAATTCAGGTCCATACCCAGGCCGTTCACACGCCTCAGGATGGAGTGGGCTAAAGCCCTCCATGCAGTGCTCTCTGGTCCATCTACCAACCTCTGCACAAACTGCAGGTGGAAAGCAGCCCCCCGACTGGCTAGATGAACCAGGCCCTGCCCTCCCTCCTCTTTAGGGAGGAAAAGGACACTCTGTGGGACCCAGTGCATCTTGTCCCAAATAAAATACACTAAAATCTGTTGTACCTGAGACTGGAGAGAGCCTGGAGGGTCCAGACAGACCAACCTGTGCCACAGGGTGGATGACACCAAGTTGTTGGCAACTAGGACTCTGCCGCGAAAAGACATCTTTGGGAGCAACCACCTCCACTTATTCAGACGTCCTTTTACTGTTTACTGTCATGGTGTCATCCCCCAGGAAGACCCTCAGGTACTTCAGCCCACATTTCTTCCAGGTGAGCTCAGCAGGCAGGCTGAGTCGATCCCCCAGCCTCTCCCCCACCATCACAGCCTCGCTTATTCCCCAGTTCACTTTGGCAGAAGAAATAAAACCAAATAATTTAACAGTGTCAATTAAAATATCAATATCTTTTTGTGAATTTACCATCACCACAAGGTCATCAGCGTAGGCAGCCATTCTCAGAGGCACTGGACACCCGGGGAAGGACACACCGGACAGCTTGTGACACAGCTGGTGCAGCAGAGGCTCGATAGTTATAGAATACAACATACCAGAGAGAGAACAGCCCTGCCTCACCCACCTCTCAATGCTGAAAGGTGCACTCAGCCCCCCATTGATTTTCAGCACACTCGCAATGTCACAATAGAGAGCCCGGATCTTAGCAATGAACTCAGGGTTCAGAATCAGAATCAGAAAGTTTTATTGCCATTGTTCGTATAGTACACATGTAGTATACAACTAGGAATTTGTCTCGGTGTAACGCTGCAACATTCAACATATAGTTTATCAATAAAAGAAGAAGAGAAAAAAAAAGAATTCTATATATATATACATATAGTATAAAAATTAAAAAATATAATAAGCATGCACCAAGATAGAATAAGATAAAATTAAATATAGTAAAAATATGTAATGTGCAATTCTGTGGGGGCAATGTGCAAGTCAGTGCAAAGGAGACAGAGGTTTTATGTTGGTCATGTGTCCAGTGTTGGCTGCTGTACTTAGTGCTGGGGAGTCTGATTAAGTCCCTTGGTGTTCAGCAGCCTGGTGGCTGAGGGGAAGAAACTGTTCATGAAACGGGAAGTTTTGGTCCGAATGGACTGTATTCTCCTGCCTGAGGGGAGGGGGGAAAAGAGGGCATGTCCAGGGTGAGAGGGATCGGCCATGATCCGTCCCGCACGCCTCCTGGTCCTCGAGGTGTAAAGGTCCTTGATGGATGGTAGTCCGCAGCCAATCACCTTCTCAGCACAACTCGCTGCAGCCTCAGCCTGTCCCTGGTGGTGGCTCCAGGGTACCACACGGTGATGGAGGTGGTAAGGATGGACTCGATGATGGCCGTGTAAAACTGCACCAACATCTTGGGGGGCAGCTTGAGCTTTCTCAGCTGCCGCAGGAAGAACATCCTCTGCTGGGCCTTCTTGATGAGGGAGCTGATTGTCATCTCCCATTTAAGGTCCTGGGTGATGGTGGTGCCGAGGAAGCGGAAGGCGTCCACAGTGGTGATGGGGGAATCTGTACGGGCGGGGGGGCAGGGGGGCTGTGTCTTTCCTGAAGTCCACGATCATCTCCACAGTCTTCTGAGCGTTCAGCTGCAGGTTGTTGTGGCTGCACCAGGACACCAGCCGGGCTACCTCTCTCCTATAACCCAAACCCAGCCAGAGTCTGCCAAAGGTATTGGTGTTCAACCCGATCAAAAGCCTTTTCCTGGTCTATTGAAATCAGACCAGTTTCAACACCCAAGTCACTGGAAACAGGCAGAACATCACAAATTAAAGTGATATTATCACTCATAAACCTGCTAGGAACACAGTAGGTCTGGTCAGGGTGGATGATGATGGACTCCATCACCTCCCTTAAACTAAGGGCCAGAGGCTTGGACAATATTTTATAATCTTCACACAGCAGTGACACTGGCCTCCAGTTCTTAATGAACTGCAGGTCTCCCTTCTTAGGTAAGAGGGTGATGACGGCCCTCCTGCAGCTCTGCGGGAGCCGTCCTCTCCGCAGACTGTCTGTCACCACTGCCAGCAGTCCCTGTCCTTCTACTGATTATACTGGTGGTATTTCCTGACCCACTACTCTTCCTTTTCTGTGACATTTTACACTCATCATCACTGATCATCTCTTCTTCTAATAGACCAGTCATTTCGGCTGTCATTTCATCAGTATTTCCATTTACATTCACAGACCCGCCTCCTCCAAAACACTCTTCACGTCCCTTAGTACCGGACGGTTTATACTCAAAAAGGGGTCCTCCCATCTCCAGGCCCACTGCCTCCCCTGTCCGAAAAGCTCCAGACCAGCCCGGGTCTGCTGTGGCGGTTCCCCGCCAGCAGCATCCCCAGCCCGGGTCTGCCTTGAAGGTTCCCCACCAGCAGCGTCTCCAGCCCGGATCGGCTACGGCAACCCACCGTGCCCGGCTGCTGACGAGGTGGCAGCGGCCGCCCCGCCCCAGTCCTCTCCGGACAGGAACGGACTAGATGACCCTCAGCACCACAACCAAAACACTTCATTTTTTCTGACGTTGCAAACACAATATACGTGTAACCATCCACTCTAAAAGAAAATTATACATTTAGTTCATTGGTGGGGTCTTTTCGAACCATATACACCTGCCTACGGTGACTTATAACATGCTTCAGCCCAGAGACTTCATCTTCACCGGTGACACTATCTGTCCATATCTTGACAATTCTTTCAATAAATGTTCTGTTTTAATAAACGGTTGTGCATTAGATATGGTTATCTTGGTTGCTGGGTTTATTGTCATCCAGAAACATGACAATAGCTACGCTCATTCTCGACGCCACCACCTCCCCCACAGCCAGGCTGGCCCACCCCACACTACACACCACTGAGGGCACTAGCTTAACAGCATGACAGTGAGTTAACCGCTCGTAGTCAGCCGCTGCAGCCCCTGACACCGGCATAATGGTGCGTCAGCATAGCCTAGGATCTAGACTGTCCCCAGTGGCCGCAAATGGTATTTGCTACGGGGAGAGTCTAGAAAGTCTAGGCGAATTTGTGGGCGGGATAACCGCTGTCTGTCAAATTTTCTCTTTACACAACGCCACGCTATTGGATGGGTAACCAGTCAGAGCCAACCAATCAGAGCGATGCAACTGGTCATCCATTAGGGCTAAAAGGGGTGACACAACGATCACCAGCGGGTTGTGCAGACCCATGCGTCGTCCCACTAGCGGAGCCAGCTGATATATCAAACTTTTGCCATACCCGGTGGGCAAAACTCCGACAACGTCCCTTTTTTCCAAAAACAGCTTAAGTGCCGTTTTCTGCTCCTCTCGCAGGGAAAACTGTAATTTTAAATCACCTAGCGTTGCTGCCAAAGCCAGCTCCAATGGTTGTTCCTGGTGATGAGCCATGTTGTCTAGCAGCTAGCAACTGGTGTTACGGCAATGTGTGCTAGCTGCTACATCTCTGCGACTACAACATTACGTGTCGTATTTGTGTCGTCATGAGGCAGGGCGGGCTCCAATCCCGCCCCTCGCGATTTTATTGGTCCGGTCCATTTTGGATTTTCAGATCCGAGGCTGTCTAGTCTGTCCCCGTAGCAAATACCATTTGCGGCCACTGGGGACAGACTAGATCCTAGGCTAGCGTCAGCACACACGATCAAACAAACACACACACACACACACACACACACACTAACTTATCAAAACAGCGAACAAACAAACTCGCACACAACACGAAAAGAAAAGTGAATCTATATTAATTTTCTCACGAAAAAAAACTCACATTCCTCAAACATTCCGCTCTCAGCCCCACACACACTCCGTCCTCAGAGAGAGAGAGAGAGAACGCTGTGGCAGTCTGTATATCATCAGTGTCTTATCACTCACTCTCTTGTCATTTATCATTTCTGTCAGAACCCAAAATGCTGCCAAACAAACCATGTAAAGAGGCGGGGGCATCTTCTATAGTAAAACCTGTGTTTTCCTATGTTATTCTGGCTGCATATTGGATAACAAATCTTGTGAGACAGAATTTTAACACGACCAGAAATCTCGCCAAATGACATCTCTCAAAATCTCATCACACCCCTACAGTTTAGTGATCCCTTTGTCTCCTGATTTTTCAAAGTTTATTTGCCATATTAATCTTAGTTAGTTTGTGTTAAGGGTGGAAGTCCTGTACCAGTCTACTGGTCTGTGTCCCATCCCTCACCATTGATTTATTGATATGTGCTAAATGATTAAATTACATTAAAATGAAATGAACACATGGAAATATGCATTACTTAGATTTCAAGGTTTTTATTTAAGAAGATTATTTGTTCTGCAGTGGAGAGGGCAACCAATTTCTTTTCTTCATTATCACCTTTCCAGTTTTGGCACATCGTACACTTGTCACAGGAATGTAAATTAATTTATTTGAAAGTTTATGCAGATGTGGAATGACCACTGGCCTTTCCTTCCAATATGCAGCTGGATCTGCAGATCTGGGAATGAAAGGCTCTTGAAGATATTTTCTGACTGCAATTGTTGCGTCTGCTGTGTGTGTTTTATGGACTAAGCTTTACTGTGTGTCAGTGTCATTACATAGATGGATGGCTGTGGCTCAGTCGGTAGAGCGGGTCGTCCCGGTTCTGTCTGTCCACATGTCCAAGTGTCCTTGGGCAAAGACACTGAACCCTTAGTCTCCCAGTAGGACTGACAGAAACTTAGAACCTACTGGTGTATGAGTGTGTATGAATGGGTGAATGTGAGGTTAATGTAAAGAGCTTTGAACCATGAAGGTGGAACAACTATAGAAGTGAAGAACATTTAACATTTATAGGCTAAATCTAAAGTGTGTTCTCAACTATCTGCACAAACTAACATTTAAATCTAAGTCTCTCAAATGTCAATATCTCACTGTTGAAAAAATCTCTGTCCCAGCATCTCTTTTAAACTTTGTAGAAGCTAAAACAGTGTATGGCTGCGGTTCGTTGAACACACTTTCAATCAAACTTAGGTTTGGAGACTAGAGCACTCTAGGGAAATGCCTTCGAAACAGCTGTGGTTCATTAATACTTTGGTTGACATCACACGGTTCATCAAACACTTTGGTCATGTGACCAGTGTTTGGTCATGTGACTCACATTTCAAGGCACAGCATCAAAGTGCATGCACTTTGATGCTTCGAACAGGTGTTTGTTTCAAAACGGTCATCACTAGTGTAAATATTCAGAAAAATTCAACCTTTCTCCTTTCTTTTTTTATTTTTACTCTATTTTTTTTTACTGAGTTTTGTTCATGGAACAAGTGTCAAAAGAAAACTGAGTTGGAAAAAGGAAAAATTAAAACTGCTGGCACCAAATTTTAATACTACTTACCTCTACCTCTTTGTTTGATTGATGAAACTTTATTAATCCCCAAAGGGGAAATTAAATACCACCTGATCATACATAACAGTACGACAGGACAGCACAACAAAAATAGAAGAAAAAATATAAATAAAAACAGAGATAAAAAGATAACAGTTCATCATAAAACTCTCAAAGAATCACAGCAGCGTTCTAAAACTACCATTAAAAGCACAGTTAAATAATTATAACATTAAAAATACTCAGCAGTTGTTGTTAAAAAGTCTTATCGCTGCAGGAATAAAAGACCTCCTAAACCTTTCAGTGGAGCATTTGGGTCAAAGGAGCCTTTGACTCCTTGCACTCCTCACAAACAGACTGTACAGTGGGTGGCCATTTTTAATACTGGTCACCTTCCTCATTATCCGCTCCTCTAGAATTTGCTCCACTGTGCCTGTGATGGACCCTGCTTTCTTAATAAGCTTATTTAACCTGTTCCTGTCCTCCAGTGCCATGTTTCCCCCCCAGCAAACAACAGCATAAAATAAAATGCTTGCCACAATTCCATCATAAAAATTTGTTTAAAATTCGTCGTCATCTGAACCCGCTTTATCCTCACTAGAGTCGCGGGGGTCACTAGGTTCCTAATCCAGCTACAATGGGTGAAGGCGGGGTACACCCTGTATGAGTTGCCAGTTCATTGCAGGGCTGTTTAAAATTGGTTAGTCTGGACTGGGCCTTTTTAAAGATAATAGTACTGTTCGTCTTCCCGTCCAGTTTGTTGTCAAGGTGGATGCCAAGGTATTTATAAGCGCAGTCCATTTACCTCTACTGGGCGATCATTAATGAGTGTTGGGACTGGCACGTTTCTTTTTTTTCCTAAAATCAATGATAAGCTCCTTGCACTTTTCAACATTTAAAATGAGATGGGCAGCTTCGCACCAGTGAACAAAGTTATCCACCTCTGCCTCTTGTTTGTTTGTCTGTCTATCAGCAGGATTACGCAAAAAGTTCTGAATGGATTTTGATAAAATTGTCAGGAGGTGTTGAAAGTGTCACAAGGAACACATGATTAAATTTTGGTGGTGATCCGGAAGAGATCCTGAATTCTGAATCACTTTGAAATATATTCTCCATTTACCGCAATGTAAAATTTCAAAATAATCCAGAATCCAGGATCTATACTGGACAGATAGTTGGCAGCTCAGAAAGATGGCACCTGGGACAGCATGGGTTAGCACCCCATGGTCTATATCTTTCGTGAGAAAGAACCCAACCTAGCTACGGAAAGCCGTACAGAGAAATACCCCCAGGACATCCCGGGAGGTGGGGGGGGGGGGTCTTCAATTGGACAGATACAAGGTTTATGACCCCTGCAAACAAATTGACGACTAGAACATGTATCTGCACCAAGCTGTGCAAGAACCAGCGTTGTCCATCAGGCTAGAACGAAATGTTTGGTGCAGAAGAAGTTCTACTGAACCTGGTGAGACGCAGGAGGAGCCCGGCCGGGAAGCAACCCACAGAGGCCAGTCCCTCCGCGTACCAGAGTCTCCTAACCCAAGCAGAGTAGTTTCACTGCAGTGGGTTAAATGGCCCCTAGCTAGCAAATGAAGCGGTGGGTGCAGTTTGACGAGGATGTGTCCAGTATCATCCAGGCCACAGCTAAAGGAGATACCGACAACAGACTCCAAGCGATGACCACCATCATCGTCAGCTATGGCTTAAAGAGATTTGGACAGATTGAAAAGCGGAACGTCGAGCCCACCCCCTACACTGGGATCTGTAGGGCTACCAAGATACACCAACTGCGCTAGGAGCTTTGAACCCTCAAGAAACGGCACAAGAAAGCCACTGAGGAGAAGAAGCCACCTTTAGCAGAGCTGCATTACATCCTGCGGAAGAAGCTGATGATCTTCCACAGAGCAGATTGGCACAGGAGGCAGGGAAGAGAGAGAGCTCGGAAGCGGGCAGCCTTCACCGCCAATCCCTTCCAGTTTGCTTAACATCTGCTTGGGGACAAGCGTAGCGGAAAGCTGAATTGCTCAACAGAAGAAGTGAATTCCTTCCTCCACAAAACCACGAATGACCCTTTGAGGGCACAAGACCTAGGACCCAACAAAGCAATCATCTGCCCTGCCCCGCCAACAGCAGAGTTCAAGATGACAGAGCCTAGCCTGAAAGAAGTGGAAGAGGTCATCACAGCAGCCCGCTCTTCATCTTCCTCAGGTCCTTATCTGGTCTACAAGCGCTGTCCGGAGCTCCTCCGGCACCTGTGGAAGACCTTGAAGGTGACCTGGCGAAGGGGAAGAGTAGCCAACCAGTGAAGGTATGTGGATGGAGTTTGGATTTCCCTTTTCAAGGCGATGCCTTGAAAAGGGAATAATAATGGGGTGCACCATCTCCATTATCCTTTTTGCTTTGGCGATGAACATGGTGGTGAAGGCTTATTATTATTATTATTATTATTATTATTATTATTATTATTATTATGGTGAAGGCTGCCGAGGTGGAATGCAAAGGTCCCCTTTCTAGGTCAGGTGTTCGACAGCCCCCCATAAGAGCCTACATGGATGACCTAACCATCACAATGACATCAGTGCCAGGGAGTAGGTGGATCTTGCAGGGATTGGCAGGACTCATAGCATGGGCCAGAATGAGTTTCAAGCCAACCAAGTCAAGGTCCATGGTATTGAAGAAGGGCAAGGTAGTGAACAAGTTCCGGTTCTCCATTGCCGGAGCTACAATCCCTTCCATCTCTGAGCAACCAGTCAAGAGGCTGGGGAAGCTCTTCGACGCAAACCTGAAAGACTCTTCTGCCATCCAGAAGTCTGCCAAAGAGCTTGGAGGATGGCTCACCAAGGTGGAGAAGTCTGACCTGCCAGGAAGATTTAAAGCCTGGATCTACCAGCACTCAATTCTACCCAGAGTCCTCTGGCCTCTGCTGGTGTATGTAGTCCTGATAACAACAGTGGAATCCCTTGAAAGGAAGATCAGCAGCTTTCTTCGGAAGTGACTGGGTCTTCCTCGCAGTCTCAACAGCGCTGCTCTATATGGGGCTAGTAACATCTTGCGGCTACCCTTCAGCGGGTTCACTGAAGAGTTTAAGGTAGCACGCACAAGAGAAGCCCTACAGTTCAGAAATTCCAGGTACTGCAGGGTGTCAATCATTGAAGTAAGGATGGGAAGGAAGTGGAAGGCAGAGAAGGAAGTGAAGGTGTCGGAGTCACGCCTAAGGCAGAAGGCTTTGATGGGGGCCGTCGAAACGGGAAGAGCTGAACTGGGATTTTTCCCAAAGGCCCAAGTCAGCCAGGCCCAGGACAAGGAGAGGCACCATCTATTCCAGGAAGAGGTCCGAGTAGGCGTGGAGGAAGAACGAGTGGGCAGGGCTGTGGGACTTCACCAGCAGGGAGCATGGACAAGGTGGGAGAGTACGGTGCAGTACAAGGTCACCTGGGCCAACATCATGCAGGCAGACTTCCACATGATCCAGAATCCAGGATCTCTTCCAGATCACCACCAACATTTAATCGTTTGTTCCTTGTGACACTCCCAACACATCCTGACAATTTTATCAAAATGCATTCAGAACTTTTTGCATAAGCCTGCTGAGAGGGAGACAGAGACAGACCTCTCTTCATTCGAAGCAGTGCGGTCTGCCTTGGCGGAGGTTTGCACTCTGAGTGCTTTTCTAGTTCTCCTTTTTTTTAGTACGTTTTCTGCAAATGTTCCCATGTTATCTATAATTTAGTAAATATTTATTAGTTGTTGTTCATTTTGTTGATGTTTTCTGTGCAGCACCAGGTGAGACAGCTGGAGGCGCAGAAGAGACAACAGGAGATGATACTGCGCAGAAAGAATGAAGAGGTCAGAACATCCAGCACTGGTTCTGGTTCTGAACCTGGGTACAGATCTGGAACCAGTAGCAACATTAACACTCATAACCACATCCACATCTAAGATGATTTCAGAAGCATATTTGAGTACCATACTTATATGCAGCTGGAGTTTACACTGGTGGACGTAACTAAGTACAAGTACTTCCTTTACTCTAGGTATATTTACTTTACTGGAGTATTTATTTTTCTGGAAAATTTTTCCTTTTACTCACTACATTTTTATATAAATATCTGTACTTTATACGCTTTACATTTACCATTTGCTTAACCCTTTTGCAGTCCTTCGTAAAAGGCACACTGGCTGTGTCATACAATCGGGTCTTAAAGACCCAGATTCAAAAGTTCAGTTCCATAGACTCATCACCCCACCCTCCAAGGATATTTTACTGTTTTCAGTAGTAAGCAATGGCACCATACAGTGCATATGAAAAGATACATTTGTGAACCACCGGGTCACTTTGACCTGAAGGACCGCACAAGGGTTAAGCATTAGCTTCATTATTAGCTTCAGTATTACCTCCAGCATTAGCTTCAGCAGTAACTTCAACATTAGCTTTACCATTAGCTTCAGTATTAGCATTAGCATCAGCATTAAAGAGCCATCCTCTTCATCTTCTTCACCTTCCACTTCCTGTCAGCTGACTCTGGACACTTCTGACTTCTTGCTCCAGGTGACGGCTTTGCGGCGCCAGGTCAGGCCTGTTTCTGGAAAGGTCAACAGGAAGGGGAGCACTGCTGAGCCTCTGCAGGAGCCTCTGCATAGAGCCACGCCCGGCAGGCTGCCGTTGCCCATAGCAACCGCGTCCAACGGAGCCAGGTTTGTCATCAGTTTTATACTCGTCTTTAAAGTCAAATAAACAACAGTTTTGACATATTCCCATTATATATGATTATATAATATATATGTTAGGATTATTTTGTTAATTTTACGGAATATTTTTGGAAATTTGTGTTCATTTTATTTAATATCTTGTTCATATTTGTTCATTCTACTGAATATTTATGGTAATTTGTGTTCATTTTATAGAGTGTTTTGGTATTTTTTAATCTTACTGAATGTTCATGTTACTGAACTGACTTTGCAGGATTTCCCCAGCGCGAACAGGAAGTGCGTACCTCAGCAGGACAGCCAGAGCCAAATGGCAGTCACTGGAGCGACGCATCAGTGACATCATCATGCAAAGGATGACCATCTCTAACATGGAGACAGATATGAACAGGCTGCTCAAGGTGTCACAACACTCCTTTTTCACTCAAATCATCTCCACAATCTTTAGGAAAATCATGCACATATGCAAAAGTTAACTTTTGTGGGTTAACCCACATAAAATCCTGTCTAATCAATAAAATGAAAGATTATATAAAATCCTGATGTCATGTGATGCAACAAGGAAATTGTTGCATCTAACTGCATCTACTTGCACTTTAAAAACAACAACCCGTTAGTAGACTAAGCTTTGCTGTTGCATACCTTTATTCGGAATTAATATGTCCACATAAACATGAAGGAATTAACTTTAACTCTGAATTATTTTATTCAGAATAAATAATTTTGAATTAAAAACATAGCCAAAACTAGAAAAGCACTCTAAACTCTGTAAACTGTGGCTTCTTTAGGTCATTTCAGGAGGGGGCTGTTGTGCCTTGGCACTCTTTGAATTGTAGTTGAATGTGTTTTTTGGTTGTCCCTGTGGCTGAACATCCTTTTCCTCGTGTCTTCAGCAACGGGAGGAACTGACCAAGAGACGGGAGCGTGTGTCCAGGAAAAAGGACAAGATGGCGGCAGAGGACAAGATGGCGGCAGAGGACGGAGATGCAGAGCGCACGCTGGCGTCTCTGAACGAGGAACTCGAGTCGCTCAACGCCAACATCGACTACATCAACGACAGCATCGCAGACTGTCAGGCTAACATTATGCAGATGGAGGAAGCTAAGGTACGGCAACCAGAAGATAGCTTTGGTTTGAGTTGGGCAACAATATTAGCAACAATATCTGCAACACAATTTACAAATAAACAACAAAACCTTCCAGTAGAACCAGTAAAAATGATCTTGGTCATGTTTGTAAAAATAAGATGTTTCAGATCTATTGTCAATAGATAATAATATTAATAAAATATTTTTTTCTTCAGTTTTCAGTTTTTATACAAAAACCATCAACTTCAATCTGAGTTTTTTTTTTCAACATTATTAGATTAAATTAGATTACATTATTATTAACTACAGGCCCATATGGGGATGCTTCATTAATAGGTAACTACAGGCCCATATGGGGATGCTTCATTAATAGGTAACTACAGGCCCATATGGGGATGCTTCATTAATAGGTAACTACAGGCCCATATGGGGATGCTTCAGTAATAGGTAACTACAGGCCCATATGGGGATGCTTCATTAATAGGTAACTACAGGCCCATATGGGGATGCTTCAGTAATAGGTAACTACAGGCCCATATGGGGATCCTGCAGTAATAGGTAACTACAGGCCCATATGGGGATGCTTCAGTAATAGGTAACTACAGGCCCATATGGGGATGCTTCAGTAATAGGTAACTACAGGCCCATATGGGGATGCTTCAGTAATAGGTAACTACAGGCCCATATGGGGATGCTTCAAACGGTATCTTAACTGGTCTGAACAAGGCAGCTACAGCTGATCGAAAACACTGCTGCCAGAGTCCTGACCAGTACCAGGAAACTGGACCACATCACACCAGTCCTCAAATCCTTACATGTTCTTCCTGTGGGTCAAAGGATAGAATTCAAAATCTAACTCCTGGTCTATAAAGAACTAAACGGCCTTGGAACCAAATCCATCCTAGACCTACTGGTTCCAGAGCCCTGAGGTCAAAGGTCATCAGGAACAGGTTTACTGTGTGTTCCAAAGATAAGAACGAAACAAAATGAAGCATCATTCAGTTATTCTGCTCTTCACCTTTGGAACAAACTACCTGGATACATGCTAACTGCTGCTAACTGCTGTTAACTACTGCTAACTACTGTTAACTAATGTTAACTAATGTTAATACCTGAGGTCTGAGAACAACTGTCAGTTCATTTAAATCACACTGAAAACATTATTGTTCACTAGAGCTTTTACTTAGATTCTTATTTGCTTTTAAATATTTTTCATGTTTCTATTTTTATTGTCTTTTAGTGCATCTTAATCATTTTAATTTTCTTATGTTTTATGTAAAGCACAGTGAATTGTCCTGTACATGAAATGTGATATACAAATACATTTGCCTTGATGGCAACAGTTGGAAGCAGTGGTGGGAGGGGTCGTCTGTCGTCAGGGTGGTGAGGGGGTGGGACGTCTGTCATCAGGGTGGTGAGGGGGTGAGAGGGGTCGTCTGTCATCGGGGTGGTGAAGGGGTGAGAGGGGTCGTCTGTCATCGGGGTGGTGAAGGGGTGAGAGGGGTCGTCTGTCGTCAGGGTGGTGAGGGGGTGAGAGGGGTCGTCTGTCATCGGGGTGGTGAGGGGGTGAGAGGGGTCGTCTGTCATCGGGGTGGTGAGGGGGTGAGAGGGGTCGTCTGTCGTCAGGGTGGTGAGGGGGTGAGAGGGGTCGTCTGTCGTCAGGGTGGTGAGGGGGTGAGAGGGGTCGTCTGTCGTCAGGGTGGTGAGGGGGTGGGTCGTCTGTCGTCAGGGTGGTGAGGGGGTGCAGTTAACTACTGCATCACCCTGTTAACTACTGCACCACCTGGAAACATTTGATAATAAATATGAATGTGTTTTTTACCCAGGAGGAAGGAGACACCGGGGACGTTAGTGCTGTGATCAGCTCCTGTCATCTGTCTGAGGCTCGCTTCCTTCTGGAACATTCCATGACTTTGGCCATTAATAAGGTACCGCCCCCTAAAGGTCAAGGGTCGCTGTAGGTTTGTTTATCCACCATACTGTCATGTAAATAGTACAAAGTACATATATTTATATAAATATAAAGAGTATAAAGTACATATATTTATATAAATATAAAGAGTATAAAGTACATATATTTATATAAATATAAAGAGTATAAAGTACATATATTTATATAAATATAAAGAGTATAAAATGCAGATACTGATATAAATGTAAAGTTAGTTCGTGGTACTACCATGTCACCGTGTCTCTGAGGCGCCAACCTACCCGTGTGGTGCTAACGTGTGGGTGTTTCACCCATCAGGGTCTGCAGGCGGCGCAGAAGGAGTCGCAGCTGAAGGTGATGGAGGGGCGGCTGAAGCAGACGGAGATCAACAGCGCTACGCAGAACCAGCTGCTCTTCCACATGCTAAAGGAGAAAGCTGAGATCAACCCAGAGCTGGATGCCCTTTTGGGCAGCGCTCTGCAAGGTAGGACCAGGACACGCACACTGAGCATGCCCAGAACACACTGAACATGCCTAACGCACACTGAGCATGCCCAGAACACACTGAACATGCCTAACGCACACTGAGCATGCCCAGAACACACCGAACATGCCTAAGGCACACTGAGCATGCCCAGAACACACTGGACATCTCCAATGCACAGTGAGCATGCCCAGAACACACTGGACATCCCCAATGCACACTGAGCATGCCCAGAACACACCGAACATGCCTAACGCACACTGAGCATGCCCAGAACACACCAAACATGCCTAACGCACACTGAGCATGCCCAGAACACACCGAACATGCCTAACGCACACTGAGCATGCCCAGAACACACCGAACATGCCTAACGCACACTGAGCATGCCCAGAACACACCGAACATGCCTAAGGCACACTGAGCATGCCCAGAACACACTGGACATCCCCAATGCACACTGAGCATGCCCAGAACACACTGGACATGCCCAATGCACACTGAGCATGCCCAGAACACACTGGACATGCCCAATGCACACTGAGCATGCCCAGAACACACTGGACATGCCCAATGCACACTGAGCATGCCCAGAACACACTGGACATGCACAACACTGCCAGCACCATTTCATTCATCTTTTGTTTTCTCATAATATTCCATATTTATTTTCCAGGCTTGAGTTTCCTTTTTCCCAATGTCACTGTTCTTCATTTATTCTGGAATATTCTAGAAACTGGATCAAGTTCAGGGAAGGTTCACATCAGGTCAAAAATATTTAAATGATAACGAGTGGTGCAGCCAGAGGTGGAACTTCTACTAGACAGGTCATGTGCTGCAAAATTAGGCCTATGTTCTGTCAAACTTTTCTCTGTTAATTACTGACCATAAGGTCTGTTTGAAGAGATTCAAACTTTGGGACGCCTGAATTTTGCCCCAAAATTCAATATGGCCGCCATTTTCAGACATTTTTCACCATATTTACCAGGCTATAATTATTAAAGATGAGTTGTTTTCAGTAAATTTATGTCCTATTCCTTCAAAGACATGCTTACAATGGTTGACTAAATAAAAATACTGAATATATATATATATATATATATATATATATATATATATATATATATATATATATATATATATATATATTCATTATTCTTAGAAAAATGTCAAAAATCTTTTATGATTATAGCCTTGTAGTATTGTGAAAAATGCTAAAAAATCGGCCATTTTGGAAAACGGTGGCCATATTGAATTTTGGGGAAAATTGAGGTGGCCCAAAGTTTTAACCTCCTCCAACGGGTCTTCTGGTCAGTAAACAACAGAGGAAACTTTGACAGGGAAATAGGCCTAATTTTTCTAATAAATGACCTGTCTAGACAGGGGGACACCCTGCCGTCCTCCCAAAAACACCAAAGCCTGTAAAATAAAGAGTGGTCCATGTTCATATGTCGGCCTTTTGACTCTGATTTGGTTTGTGTTTGTTGTTTTTGTGTTGGTGTGAATTCAGAGTTAGGTTACCTGTCAACAGGTGAGTAACACAATATAATACTGTGTTTGATCCACAGTGGACGGTGCACACTACCATACCTCACATCCAAACCACTGTTTTAAACCATTTAAACCAGTAGATCACAGGTGTCAAACTGGTTCCAGTCCAGTTCCACGTTACAGGATTATCCAGAGTAAAAATATGTTTAATCTTTTAGATGATTGGGAGTACATACATATAGTTGGCATTAAAGTCACACCATTTGGATGAACACTGAGAAATTTAGATTTTATCATTTTGATCCAAACTGTGTTAACATGGAAGTGATTAGAACATAGAAGGGATTAGAACATAGAAGGGATTAGAACATAGAAGGGATTAGAACATAGAAAGGATTAGAACATAGAAGTGATTAGAACATGGAAGTGATTAGAACATGGAAGTGATTAGAACATGGAAGTGATTAGAACATGGAAGTGATTAGAACATGGAAGTGATTAGAACATAGAAGGGATTAGAACATAGAAGGGATTAGAACATAGAAGGGATTAGAACATAGAAGGGATTAGAACATAGAAGGGATTAGAACATAGAAGGGATTAGAACATAGAAGGGATTAGAACATAGAAAGGATTAGAACATAGAAGGGATTAGAACATAGAAAGGATTAGAACATAGAAGGGATTAGAACATAGAAAGGATTAGAACATAGAAGTGATTAGAACATAGAAGTGATTAGAACATGGAAGTGATTAGAACATGGAAGTGATTAGAACATGGAAGTGATTAGAACATAGAAGGGATTAGAACATAGAAGGGATTAGAACATAGAAGGGATTAGAACATAGAAGGGATTAGAACATAGAAGGGATTAGAACATAGAAGGGATTAGAACATAGAAAGGATTAGAACATAGAAGGGATTAGAACATAGAAGTGATTAGAACATAGAAGGGATTAGAACATAGAAGGGATTAGAACATGTGTTTTATCACCAACATGAAACTCTATTTTTAAACTAACTCTTCTAAAGTTTAAACAACATCACACTTCAGTGGTAGTTGGTAGAGGGTCCCTAAAGACCAAACCCAAGTGTCCTCGTGTCTTCATGTCCTCAGATAGTGTGTCCACAGTTACTGATCTACACACATGGACCTCTGGGTCCTTATGAGGAAACGCAAAATAGTTGATTGCCGGCATGTTCTGGAAATTCACAATTTCGTTGCATTCTTTTTTGAAAACAACAACCTGTTAGTAGACTAAGCTCTGCTGTTGTAAACAGCTGCATTTACATTTACAATGAAACACTGGACTATGTTTTTAAAAAAGAATGTAGTAATGTAAGTGTGAATTTCCAGTGTGTTATTATTTCAGGCTTCCTCATAAGGACCCAGAGGTCCATGTGTGTAGACCAGTAACTGTGGACACACTATCTGAGGACATGAAGACCTCAGGACACTTAGGTTTGTCTTTAGGGACGCTCTACTAACTACCACTGAAGTGTGATGTTGTTTCGAACTTTAGAAGAGTTAGTGTGAAAATAGAGTTTTGTCCGCAAACAAGACATGCCCTAATCACTTCCATGCTAACTGATCTCTCGGCTTCACTTCCTGCCCTCCGTCTGAAAATCGACTATAGAGCAATGTGACGTCACATGAAATCAACCAAGTGAGATCGAATTATTCTGTATGTGGAGCCTGAATTAAACTGATTTTTACACCACTGAGTGTTAATATGTTCAGTGTCATTTATCCAGGGGCCAGATTGGACCCTTTCATGGGCCGCATTTAACCCCCGGGCCGTATGTTTGACACCTGTGCAAAATGTTTGGGTCTCTATGGGTTAAAGAAGTAAAAGAAATGTTGTAATGTGCATTAAACCACTGTCCTTTTACAAACTAACTCTGCTGAAGTAACTCTGCTGGGACATGCATGTCTGTGTTGGTTCTACCCTGTTCTAGTCATGTTCTAGTCATGTTCTGGTCATGTTCTAGTCATGTTCTAGTCATGCTAGTCATGTTCTAGTCATGTTCTGGTCATGTTCTAGTCATGTTCTAGTCATGCTAGTCATGTTCTAGTCATGTTCTAGTCATGCTAGTCATGTTCTAGTCATGTTCTGGTCATGTTCTAGTCATGTTCTAGTCATGCTAGTCATGTTCTAGTCATGTTCTAGCCATGTTCTAGTCATGTTCTAGTCATGTTCTAGTCATGTTCTAGTCATGCTAGTCATGTTCTAGTCATGTTCTAGTCATGTTCTGGTCATGTTCTAGTCATGTTCTAGTCATGCTAGTCATGTTCTAGTCATGTTCTGGTCATGTTCTAGTCATGTTCTAGTCATGCTAGTCATGTTCTAGTCATGTTCTAGTCATGTTCTAGTCATGCTAGTCATGTTCTAGTCATGTTCTGGTCATGTTCTAGTCATGTTCTAGTCATGCTAGTCATGTTCTAGCCATGTTCTAGTCATGTTCTAGTCATGTTCTAGTCATGTTCTAGTCATGCTAGTCATGTTCTAGTCATGTTCTAGTCATGTTCTGGTCATGTTCTAGTCATGTTCTAGTCATGTTCTAGTCATGTTCTAGTCATGCTAGTCATGTTCTAGTCATGTTCTGGTCATGTTCTGGTCATGTTCTAGTCATGCTAGTCATGTTCTAGTCATGTTCTAGTCATGTTCTAGTCATGTTCTGGTCATGTTCTAGTCATGTTCTAGTCATGTTCTGGTCATGTTCTAGTCATGTTCTAGTCATGTTCTGGTCATGTTCTAGTCATGTTCTAGTCATGTTCTGGTCATGTTCTAGTCATGTTCTGGTCATGTTCTAGTCATGTTCTGGTCATGTTCTAGTCATGTTCTGGTCATGTTCTAGTCATGTTCTAGTCATGTTCTAGTCATGTTCTGGTCATGTTCTAGTCATGTTCTAGTCATGTTCTGGTCATGTTCTAGTCATGTTCTAGTCATGTTCTAGTCATGTTCTGGTCATGTTCTAGTCATGTTCTGGTCATGTTCTGGTCATGTTCTAGTCATGTTCTAGTCATGTTCTAGTCATGTTCTGGTCATGTTCTAGTCATGTTCTAGTCATGTTCTAGTCATGTTCTAGTCATGTTCTAGTCATGTTCTGGTCATGTTCTAGTCATGTTCTAGTCATGTTCTAGTCATGTCCATCAGGTCATTGTTGCTGAACCTTAACTGCAGTAAAAGCTGCTTTCACTAAATGCGCACGTTTTTGTCTCTTTTGTTTGTGTTTCGTTTGTCCTGCAGCTTCTGTGTTTTTAATTAGTATTATTTTACAAAGGTCTGGGTGATATATCGATTTTATTCTTTCATTCGTGTTTTTTGTTCCAGCCAATTGAAATAAAAATAAAATATTAGCCTAGCTTTAGCTTCATTTCCTGTACTACATGTTAAATGTTCTTCACTTCTATAGTTGTTCCACCTTCATGGTTCAAAGCTCTTTACATTAGCCTCACATTCACCCATTCACACACACTCATACACCAGTAGGTTTATAAGGTCAAAGGTCAGTCCTACTGGGAGACTAAGGGTTCAGTGTCTTTGTCCAAGGACACCTGGACATGTGGACAGTCAGAGCGGAGACGCAAACCGCCGACCCTTCGGCCATGGGACAACCCACTCTACCAACTCAGCCACAGCTGCCCAAATATAAGTAGCCTAGCTTTAGCTTCATATGCTGTACTAGTGCTAATATAACTAGCCTAGCTTTAGCTACATTTCCTGTACTAGAGCTAATACAACTAGCCTAGCTTTAGCTTCATATGCTGTACTAGTGCTAATATAACTAGCCCAGCTTTAGCTACATTTCCTGTACTAGAGCTAATACAACTAGCCTAGCTTTAGCTTCATATGCTGTACTAGTGCTAATATAACTAGCCCAGCTTTAGCTACATTTCATTTACTAGAGCTAATACAACTAGCCTAGTTTTAGCTTCATTTCCTGCACTAGAACTAATATAACTAGCCTAGCGTTAACTTAATTTCCTGTACTGGAGATAATATAACTAGCCTAGCTTTAGCTTCATTTCCTGTACTGGAGATAATATAACTATCCTAGCTTTAGCTTCATTTCCTGTACTAGAGCTAATATAACTAGCCTAGCTTTAGCTTCATTTCCTGTACTAGAGCTAATATAACTAGCCTAGCTTTAGCTTCATTTCCTGTACCAGAGCTAATATAACTAGCCTAGCTTAGCTTGATTTCCATCAGACAAAATTATAAATGTTTTTGAAAACAAAAAATGGTAGTTTTTAATTTTCGGCCATATTGCCCAGATCTAATTTTACACACAGGACAAATATTCAGGTACTTTCACTTTCAACTGTAACAAACTAATGACCTTTGACCCCTTGATGTGTAACTTAAGTGATCCCAGTGTTGTTTTGAACTGTTGTAGCCTGTTGTTTGTTAAACCTTTAAAGGGGTTTAATGTCGTAGTAATTAATTAATGATAATATTATTTTACTATCGTAAACAACTAAATAAGTCTAAGAAGAAATTTGGTTTAAAAAAACAAAAATGTTTTGATGTGTTAAAAGAGATGATAAAAATCATACATAAATGTTAACATTTGTTTTAAATAAGGATAGAAAGTAATTAAAAAGTAAAAAGAAATTAACATAAATGTGTTTTAAAAATGTGTTTTAAGAAACAATAATAATGATCTAAAAATATATATTTAGAAAATATATTTTGTGGGGGTTTGAGTTGTTTTAGGGGAGGTGTTCATATCTACGTCTAAAAACACTGGTGTCATCAGCATAACATCATTATCTCTTCATTCCAAACACAATTTTATGTGATTTTTCAAAAATATTTTACGGTAAACAATACGACATTATGACCCCTTTAATGTTAACACACGCTCCAAATTTAATTTATTATATTTTTTATTTAAAGACCATTAAAGTAAAGTGGTGTAAATTGTGTTTTTAAAAGTGGATATTAATTCTCTGTGTGTGTGTGAATTTCTTTGAAGCAGAGAATGAAGACGAGAGCAGCAGCGATGAGTCCAGCCCCAGCCCCGCCCCAGAGGGAAGGTAAAGAACAACACACACACACACACTCATTTAAATGTTAAATGTTCTTCACTTCTATAGTTGTTCCATCTTCATGGTTCAAAGCTCTTTACATTCATCTCACATTCACCCATTCACACACACTCATACACCAGTAGATTCTAAGGTTCTGTCAGTCCGACTGGGAGACTAATAGCGTATTCACATTGCACTCATAAAGTCCGGACTTTCGGACTTTCCAGGAAAGTTCGAACCTTATTGACAAGTGTGAATGTTCCCCTGAACCTTGGTCCGGACTAAAGACCGAGTCTTTGGTCCGAGTTGAGGAGATAGTCTCGGTCCAGACCAGGGTTTGCTGGTGCACAGTGTGAAAGGTCTGTTTAGGAAAGTCCGGACTATCGGACCAATTACGTCACAGTCACGTGCGCGGAATCTAGTCAACGTCCAAGCATGAGTCGCGGGAATACATGGGGAGACGAGGAAAGCAGGTATTTAATTGAAATTTGGTGGGATGATGCTATAAAGATTGAATTAGAAAAGACTCATAAAAACGCCCATATAAGCGTACCATCTGCTGAAGTCGCCTCGCATTCCTGGAGACAAGCCGCTGGAGGGAACACTGGTTCGAGAGTTGGCAACATTGCCAAACTAGGGCAAAAATTATGAAACTAGTAACTGGGTCCATTATCCTGCAACAGTGTAGCGCGCTCATCTACTAACCAATCAGGGTCGAGTATAGAGAGATGCATTGACGACATGACGTTCTAAAGTCCGTTGGTCCATTTGATTCAATACAGTGTGAATGAAGACTGTAAATAAAGTCCGGATTATGAGTACAGTGTGAAAAGGCAAAAAAAAGGTTCTGGTCCAGACAGTGTGAACCTTGGTG
Organism: Siphamia tubifer; assembly: GCA_020466265.1. NCBI lineage: Eukaryota > Metazoa > Chordata > Actinopteri > Kurtiformes > Apogonidae > Siphamia > Siphamia tubifer. The sequence continues at coordinate 3,156,553 of CM035794.1, read as the reverse complement.
CGGACTTTACCATGTAAATACGCCCTAAGGGTTATGTGTCTTTGTCTAAGGACACTTGGACATGTGGACAGACGAACCACCAACCTCTCGGTCATTGGGCGACCGACTCAACTGAGCCACAGCCATTTACGTCTTACATGTCATTTTACTAGTGGGGACCTACATTTATATTTAACCCAGATATTTGGTCCCCATAGTGTGAAGGTGTAAACATATCACTATATATATATATATATATATATATATATATATATATATATATATATACTACTTTTCTCCATATTTGTTGTGTTTCTTAGTGTATTTTTTCACATATGATGTCTCCTGTTTTTTTCTTTCTTTTCTTTCAGCTGTAAATAAAGGTGTTTATTTTTTCCTTCTTTTTTCAGCACACTTGCTTCAGATCTATTGAAGTTATGTGGTGAATCCAGACCCAGAAGTAAGGTAAAGTACCGTCACAGACCATATCACATATTCTACACTATATAAGGTGAACTGTCAATGAATGGGCTTCAATAATTTAATGAAATGTATAGAAATAAATAAAATAAAATGAATGAATGAATAACAAATGAATAGTTAAAATAAATAAAACATAAAAATAAATAAATAACAAAATTTAGTCATAAAAAATGTAATTAATTAACATTTTTAATTAAAATAAAAGTGTCAGCTTTCTTGTAGCTGAAATAATCAAATAAAATGAGTAATTAAAAATAAATAAATACAAATAATATTTTTAACATAAATAATAATTAATCAATTAATAAATAAAGAAGAATTAATAAAAAAAATTATATATATATATATATATATATATATATATATATATATTAGAGATATTTATATTAGAATATAGGGAGTAAAAGTAAAAAGTTTCCAGAAAAATAAATACTTCAGTAGAGTACAGATACCTAAAAACTGTAGTTTAAGTACAGTGAAGGAAGTACTTATACACGTGTGCTCAGGCTCGCAGGCGGACCACCACGCAGATGGAGTTGCTTTATGCTAGCACTGGCGATCCTTCCTGCGAATCCCCCAGCGGAGACTTCCCTGCTCCTCTGCTGATGATCACTGAACGCCAGGAAGACACGCAGGGTCACATGACTGCCCAAACCCCCGACCGTCAGCTGACCCTCTCCCCGTCTGCGCGGCCGGCCACTCCGTAAGTCCGGAGACACTTCTTTCCGTCTTTCCATGATGGCGAGGGATTATCATCGCTAACTCTTCTCTGTCTTTTCTTCCAAACATGTGGTGATTGTTTTAGCGTCTGTAGCGGTGGATCCAGATCTCCAACAGGAAGTGACCGGAAGCAGCCGGAACGCTCGCCACTGACACACAGGAAGATACAGGACAAAGGATCCACAGCCATGCCCACACCTCCGGTTACCAAGGCGACGGGCACCGACTACAAGACGATGTAAGTTACGTGTGTGTTCATTTTCTTTTTTAAGATTCCAGCTATGACAACGACCCAATCCCAATTCAGCCCTACCCCTACTGCTACCCTTTACCCCTACCCCTATACCGACTGCTACCTCTTACCCCTATACCGACTGCTACCCCTACCGATATACTGACTGCTACCCCTACCCCTATACTGACTGCTACCCCTACCCCTATACCGACTGCTACCCCTACCCCTATACCGACTGCTACCCCTACCCCTATCCCGAGTGCTACCTCTTACCCCTGTTAGAATCTGGAAGAATTCCATAAACATCTGGTTCATTTGACAGCTATGGGCTGGGTCCTGCTTCAGGAATGAATTGAGGCGGGCCAATGAGGAAGGTCCAAATCATCAAGGTCTCAGGTTCTTGTGGTTTATTGCTATCACATGTAAAATACACAATTGATCAGCGCTGATCACCAGCCAAAAATCTAATGTCCTCTTGTTTACACTAAATGCAGTATTATGTTGTCCCATAGTCCGTCTCCTCACCCACAGGTGGAGCTTGAGCTACTCTTGTTCGTGGTCGGTTCTTTACTTACGTGTGTTGGTTCTTGTCGGCCCTCGGTTCTACTTGTTTACATTTACCCCAAAACATTCTGGCTCCTGGACTCATCCCTGTCTCATGGTTAAAGATTAGTGTGTTCCCAAACAATTGTCTTTTCTGGGCATAGTTTCTGTCCCTGTTGGGCCATAGCCTGGGCCCTGGCCCAGCTGGGCTGACCAGCTGAGATATCTTACACCCCGCCCCTACTGCTACCCCTTACCCCTGCCCCTAACTGTGATGGTTTGTCCCCTTTAATGACGTACCACACAAAGTTATCAATCAATCAATACAAAGAGAAAAAGGCATAATGTTTTTTTCTGCAGCACTCATGGAAACTGATGATAGAACTGTGTGGGGACATCTACAGCTGTTTGTCTTTCTGTCTGTCTCTGCAGGTTGGATGAGTCCCCTGTCTTTGAAGGACATCGGTAATTTACACTTTTTTTAAATTCACTCGCAATTTCCACAATAAAAATCTAAATCTTATTAAATTAAATGACCATGTTCATTTAATTTATAGACGTTAATTCTGCTAAATCAAATTTTAGAAAAGTCCAAATTATGAGATAAAAAGAAAAAATTTTAGATAAAAAAATTATTTTTCCTAAATGTCCATACCCACTAAACTCAGTACCATGTGACCCAAAAGAGTACATCATGTACACGCTTTTAAAAACTTTATTTTTGGATATTTATGACTTTTTTATTTATTTATTTTTTGCTTAAATCAGTATTATAGAGTTTACATTTTTTACTTTATTACAGCTGAGGTTTTACTTTTTACACCCTGAACTACAGCTGCACTATTCTACTGTAGTCACATGACACATCCTACAATTATTTTTATTTTGTTTATTATTATTCATTTGTATATATTTTTTCATTAATTTATTTAATGTAATAAAAAAATATACATTTCTTTTTTCTTTATCTATTCATTCATTTGTTTATTTTTTGTTATTTATTATTATTTATTTATCTTTATTTATTTATGTATTTATATTTCTTTAATTTTTTATTTATTTATTTTTAATTATTAATTTTATTTCAGTATTTCATCTACATGAAGGGTGACACTTTTATTTTTTTATTTTTAATTTTCATTTATTTATTTTGAATTATTAATTGTAATCATTAATTTTTTTATTTTAGTTACTTCTATATTTTTTTAAAAATATATTCATATGTCTCTTATTTATTCATTAATTTATAAAATTTTTATTTTCATTTTTTTCACACTTCTGAGTTTACAACACACACACACACACACACACTCATTTCTATGTCTCATGAGGACCAAGTTTGTAATCAAGTAGCCATTGGGTAGTGAGTGTAGACTTTTTATAAATAAAATAAAAATAAATAAAAAATTATGATACAAATTTTGGATATTAAATTTAAAAAAAAAATAAAAATAAATGAATAAATAAATAATAAAAACATAATTATGATCATAAAAATATAATAAATACATAAATACATAATGAAGAAATTCATACTTTTAAAAAAATATATAAAAATAAATCCTTTTTTTAAACACATCTTAAAACTTTTCAAAAATACATGCTTCACTTTACACATGGAAAAAAAAACAAATGAATGTATTTATAGGGCCACATCATTTCTATTTTACTACTTATATTTAACCCTCGTGGGGACCTGAATTTTGGTCCCCATAGTGTCAGAGGTACCCATGGTGTGACTGTGTAAACATGTCAATGTCCCCATAAAGATAGTAATACAAGCACACACACACACACACACACACACACACACATTGAATGTGTTGTGTTTTGTAGTGGAGTCATCAACCCTGTGACGTCCCCAAAGAGCAGCCGAGGCCCCAGACTGGAGTGTGTGAGTGTGGCAGAGGGACACACCAAACCAGTTCTGTGTGTGGACGCCACAGATGATCTGCTCTTCACTGGATCCAAAGGTACAAACCGCAGCCGGCTCCAGGTATAGGCAGGATAGGCTAGAGCTAAGGGCGACGACCATCCACAGGTAGTAGCAGAGTGTCCATCATGGTGGACACCAGATGTAGTGGTTGTAGCACAGTGTCCATCATGGTGGACACCAGATGTAGTGGTTGTAGCACAGTGTCCATCATGGTGGACACCAGATGTAGTGGTTGTAGCAGAGTGTCCATCATGGTGGACACCAGATGTAGTGGTAGTAGCACAGTGTCCATCATGGTGGACACCAGATGTAGTGGTTGTAGCAGTGTCCATCATGGTGGACACCAGATGTAGTGGTAGTAGCAGAGTGTCCATCATGGTGGACACCAGATGTAGTGGTAGTAGCAGTGTCCATCATGGTGGACACCAGATGTAGTGGTTGTAGTAGTGTCCATCATGGTGGACACCAGATGTAGTGGTAGTAGCAGAGTGTCCATCATGGTGGACACCAGATGTAGTGATAGTAGCAGAGTGTCCATCATGGTGGACACCAGATGTAGTGGTAGTAGCAGAGTGTCCATCATGGTGGACACCAGAGTAGTGGTAGTAGCAGAGTGTCCATCATGGTGGACACCAGATGTAGTGGTAGTAGCAGAGTGTCCATCATGGTGGACACCAGATGTAGTGGTAGTAGCAGAGTGTCCATCATGGTGGACACCAGATGTAGTGGTAGTAGCAGAGTGTCCATCATGGTGGACACCAGATGTAGTGGTTGTAGTAGTGTCCATCATGGTGGACACCAGATGTAGTGGTAGTAGCAGAGTGTCCATCATGGTGGACACCAGATGTAGTGGTTGTAGTAGTGTCCATCATGGTGGACACCAGATGTAGTGGTAGTAGCAGAGTGTCCATCATGGTGGACACCAGAGTAGTGGTAGTAGCAGAGTATCCATCATGGTGGACACCAGAGTAGTGGTAGTAGCAGAGTGTCCATCATGGTGGACACCAGATGTAGTGGTAGTACCAGAGTGTCCATCATGGTGGACACCAGAGTATTGGTAGTAGCAGAGTGTCCATCATGGTGGACACCAGAGTATTGGTAGTACCAGAGTGTCCATCATGGTGGACACCAGATGTAGTGGTAGTAGCAGAGTGTCCATCATGATGGACACCAGATGTAGTGGTAGTAGCAGAGTGTCCATCATGGTGGACACCAGATGTAGTGGTAGTAGCAGAGTGTCCATCATGGTGGACACCAGAGTAGTGGTAGTAGCAGAGTGTCCATCATGGTGGACACCAGATGTAGTGGTAGTAGCAGAGCGTCCATCATGGTGGACACCAGATGTAGTGGTAGTAGCAGAGTGTCCATCATGGTGGACACCAGATGTAGTGGTAGTAGCAGAGTGTCCATCATGGTGGACATGAGGGAAACAGGTGTAAAATGAAACATGTTTGAAGATATATTTTTTTTATCAATTATTTATTTTTATATTTTTTAAATTATTTGTGTTTATTCATTCTTTTTAAAATTTAGTTTCCACATTTTTAGTTTTATTATTTTTATTTTATTGTATTTAAAAAATGAAAAAAGATGATGTCACTACCACACACTATGGCAACTTGATTAAAAACCTGGTCCTCACGACACACATAAACGTGTGTGTTTCATTTCAGACCGAACATGTAAAGTTTGGAACTTGGTGACGGGTCAAGAGATTATGTCTCTGGGAGATCATCCCAGCAGCGTCGTCTCAGTCAGGTGAGAGGGGGAGGAGTCATTAAAAAAAAAAAGTTTAAAAAAATAATAATATAATACAGATTTTCAACATATCATGTGCGTTCAGGTTTATGTATGTTCTGTTTGTACGGTGCGTTCAGGTTCATGTATGTTCTATTTGTACGGTGCGTTCAGGTTCATGTATTTTCTGTTTGTACGGTGCGTTCAGGTTCATGTATTTTCTGTTTGTACGGTGCGTTCAGGTTCATGTATGTTCTATTTGTACGGTGCGTTCAGGTTCATGTATGTTCTATTTGTACGGTGCGTTCAGGTTCATGTATGTTCTATTTGTACGGTGCGTTCAGGTTCATGTATGTTCTATTTGTACGGTGCGTTCAGGTTTATGTATTTTCTGTTTGTACGGTGTGTTCAGGTTCATTTATTTTCTGTTTGTACGGTGCGTTCAGGTTCATGTATTTTCTGTTTGTACGGTGCGTTCAGGTTCATGTATGTTCTATTTGTACGGTGCGTTCAGGTTTATGTATGTTCTATTTGTACGGTGCGTTCAGGTTCATGTATGTTCTATTTGTACGGTGCGTTCAGGTTCATGTATGTTCTATTTGTACGGTGCGTTCAGGTTCATGTATTTTCTGTTTGTATGGTGCGTTCAGGTTCATGTATGTTCTATTTGTACGGTGCGTTCAGGTTTATGTATTTTCTGTTTGTACGGTGCGTTCAGGTTCATGTATTTTCTGTTTGTACGGTGCGTTCAGGTTCATTTATTTTCTGTTTGTACGGTGCGTTCAGGTTCATGTATTTTCTGTTTGTACGGTGCGTTCAGGTTCATGTATTTTCTGTTTGTACGGTGCGTTCAGGTTCATGTATTTTCTGTTTGTACGGTGCGTTCAGGTTCATGTTTGTTCTATTTGTACGGTGCGTTCAGGTTCATGTATTTTCTGTTTGTACGGTGCGTTCAGGTTCATTTATTTTCTGTTTGTACGGTGCGTTCAGGTTCATTTATTTTCTGTTTGTACGGTGCGTTCAGGTTCATGTATTTTCTGTTTGTACGGTGCGTTCAGGTTCATGTATTTTCTGTTTGTACGGTGCGTTCAGGTTCATGTATTTTCTGTTTGTACGGTGCGTTCAGGTTCATGTTTGTTCTATTTGTACGGTGCGTTCAGGTTCATGTATTTTCTGTTTGTACGGTGCGTTCAGGTTCATTTATTTTCTGTTTGTACGGTGCGTTCAGGTTCATTTATTTTCTGTTTGTACGGTGCGTTCAGGTTCATGTATTTTCTGTTTGTACGGTGCGTTCAGGTTCATGTTTGTTCTATTTGTACGGTGCGTTCAGGTTCATGTATTTTCTGTTTGTACGGTGCGTTCAGGTTCATGTATTTTCTGTTTGTACGGTGCGTTCAGATACACATCCAGCCTGGTCTTCACTGTTTCCACTGCATACATCAAAGTGTGGGACATCAGAGATTCAGCCAAGTGTATCCGCTCCCTGACGTAAGTGTCCTGTCATTTTCCGTTCGGAGGAAACTGCTTTTTTTTTTTTTTTCCTGCACCTGAAGTGTTTGTGTGTGTGTGTGTGTGTGTGTGTGTGTGTGTGTGTGTGTGTGTGTGTGTGTGTCAGGTCGTCAGGTCAGGTGGGTTCAGGGGACGCTGGCTCTTCTTCCAGGACCATATCCATCCCACCAGGGGAGAGTCAGATCAACCAGATCAGCCTTAATCCTTCCGGAACCTTCCTTTACGCTGCTGCTGGAAACGCTGTGCGCATGTGGGATCTGCGGAAGTACGTAGATATAAATGATGAAATAAAGTGTCACAATATGTCATGAAAAGTCAAACAGACAATGTTAATGTCCCTGTGCTCATGCACACGTCACACTGTGATGTCTTACTCTCAGTCATTCAATAGATCAGAAAATCAGAATTGAAATCTGTTGAGAATTCAATTACATTTTATTTATAAAACCCCAAATCACAACAAAGTCGTCTCACAGGGTTTTACAGAAACACAATCAACTACAGAGATATATGAAAAGACCCTCCCCCTGTCCTTAGGCCCTCCCCCTGTCCTTAGACCCTCCCTCTGTCCTTAGACCCTCCCCCTGTCCTTAGACCCTCCCCCTGTCCTTAGACCCTCCCCCTGTCCTTAGACCCTCCCCCTGTCCTTAGACCCTCCCTCTGTCCTTAGACCCTCCCTCTGTCCTTAGACCCTACCCCTGTCCTTAGACCCTCCCCCTGTCCTTAGACCCTCCCCCTGTTCTTAGACCCTCCCCCTGTCCTTAGACCCTCCCCCTGTCCTTAGACCCTCCTTCTCAGCAGAAAAAACTCCCAGTGGGAAAAAAAAAGAAATGTTGCGGAGAATCACCCTGAAGGACAGATCCACTGAAGGACAGATCTACTGAAGGACAGATCCACTGAAGGACAGATCTACTGAAGGACAGATCCACTGAAGGACAGATCTACTGAAGGACAGATCCACTGAAGGACAGATCCACTGAAGGACAGATCCACTGAAGGACAGATCTACTCCCACGGATGGACAGACAATAAATGAATGTCCATTTATAAATGAAGGTGGGGGGGGGGGGGTCAGGTCCATTCACCAGACAGGTGAGGGGGGAGGTCTGGGGTCACAGGTCAGCACAGGCGTCCATGGGAGTGGGGAAAGGGGACACCAGATGACTCGACAAAAACAGACTTGGTAGGTAAGGTCGGTTATAAAAATGACAAATACAGACATGAGAGAGAGAGAGAGAGAGAGAGAGAGAGAGAGACAGAGAGAGAGAGAGAGAGACAGAGAGAGAGAGAGAGAGAGAGAGAGAGACAGAGAGAGAGAGAGAGAGAGAGAGAGACAGAGAGAGAGAGAGAGAGACAGAGAGACAGAGAGACAGAGAGAGAGAGAACTCATTGAGTTGTTGCTGAGTGATTTTAATGACAGACTGGAAAAATTGTAAACAAATTGTTTGCAATTTTAAATTTTGGCAAACAAAGTGATGAGTTTTGTTCCTAATACTTAGATCTATTTAATGAATCAATTGGAATACAAATCCATTGAGGGAGAGGAGATTTTAGTGAATTGTGGACGATGGCGGACGAAGCACGACGGTAATAGTTCATCACGACTTCGTCCGGATGAACTATTGATGACACGGAAAGTCAAAATTATGAGATCAGTCCAGAAGGAGGTGATATATATATATATATATATATATATATATATATATATATATATATATATATATATATATATATATATAAAGGCATTTCCGTAGCTCAGAAAACCACAAACAATGTGTTGAGGTCGATGCTGCCAACAGACTAGGACAGTGTCACTGATGGGAGGTTTATCCATTTCTAGTTCATCCCACCTTACAGGGTATATTAATAATAATAATATAATATTAATAATATTAATAATGCCTTATTCCCCTAAAGATGATGTACGCTGTATTTTTTTGTTAAAATAAAGATTCCAAATATTTTAAACTTTCAATGAATTAACAGATGCACATTCACTTTATTTTTTTATTTGCCTTTACATTTTTACTTTAAATCACTTAGAATATAAAAGTGAGTTTGAGGATTCAATGACATCGCAGGGCATCAGGAGGAACAGAAACAGTCAAAGGTCTGAGGTCAAAGGTCAGTGGATTAGCAGGAACTGTAGCGGTTCAACACCACAGTTTCATTGGTGGTGGTGAGACAGTTCCTTCCCTGTGTGTCTCTGCACGTGGGTGTGGTGTTGATTATTAGGGACACGGTCTCAGTTTGAGCTTCAAACACTGTACACAGGAGGACATGCCCTGCAAGGCACATTTCCTCCAGTACCTTCAGCGTTTCTCTCCAACACAGCCCATTTGATAATGGTAATAATTTGTTCTGTTAAAACAGAGGAGATGGAGCCTGGGTTGTGCTGAATATAACATCTGTTTATAGGTATAGGCTGACTGCACTATCATTTAAGTCATGTTCTAGAACCACGGTTCTCAAACTGGGGTCAGTGGACCCCTAGGGGGACGTGGCACATGTCCAGGGGGTACGCGAAATTATTCACGTTTTTTTTTTTTTTTTTGCTGTTTTATTTTGAAATGCGGAAGTTTTATTTTGTAGCGAGCGGGTGGAAGTAACAGCGCTGTTTGACGCCAGCTTGACTAAATTGAGACGGAGCGAGTCACAGGCTATTTTTAGCCACCCTGCAGCGAACATGAATCGATTTTTGTGTCCGCCAAGTTCCTCAAGAAGTGGTAAAAGAAATGACAATGAAAATGACAATGACAAAAACAAACGCCCTAACCCTAAAAAGAGAAAGTACATTGATAGTTATATTGAGTTTGACAAGATCATCCCTCTCATTAAGTCTCTGTCTGTCTGTCTGTCTGTCTGTCTGTCTGTCTGTCACACACACACACACACGGTTTTGTGTGTCTTTTGTTCCGTTTATTATTTTAAAATTATTTAAAATTGTTGTTTCTGAAGTGTTCATTTATATTATAATACCTGAAAATGTGGCTGGTTTGCACAAAAGCACTATTAAAAAAGGTTATCATTGTTTCATAATAATCATTGTTGAAGTGGTTTTTTATCATTTTCAGTATCGCGAGGATGAGGGGGGACATGGAAAAATTTCACCCCTCCAAGGGGGACCTGGGCCAAAAAAGTTTGAGAACCCCTGTTCTAGAACACTCATGCACACTTTATTTATGTTATTTTGTGCATCACTCTGGTTTGAATGTGATGCAAATTGCTATGTAGTGCATTGAGGTGCATTGTTTTGTGTTAAATGGATGGACTGTAAAGTTCAACAGCACAGAGGCACTACTCATGGCTGCGCAAGAACAAGCCCTGAACACCAGAGCAATAGAGGCCGGGGTCTACCACACCAGACAGGACCCCAGGTTTAGCCTGTGTAGAGAAACCCCCTCAGACAGTCCAGCACATCACAGCAGGTGTAAGATGCTGGCAGGTAAGGCGTACATGTAGCGGCATAAGCCAATAGAGGACATACTGTACAGGAACATCTGCACAGATTATGGACTGGAGGTCAAGGGTCAAGATGGGACACCCCCCCAAAGGTCACAGAGAACAAACAGGTCAAGATCCTGGTTTTGGTTTGATTACTCATTCCAAAAACCTTCAGGTTCTAGAAAGAGTAATAGTTAAACAGCTGTGTCAGCACCTGCAGGATAATAGTTTATTTGAACAGTTTCAGTCTGGCTTTCGTGCTCATCACAGACTGAAACTGCATTAGTCAAAGTCATTAATGACTTATTATTATCCACTGATGATGGATTAATATGGATGGTGGTGTTATTAGACCTTAGTGCAGCCTTTGACACCATTGACCACAGTATCTTAGTGCACAGATTAGAATGTGATATAGGTATTAGAGGAGCAGCCCTCTGCTGCAGATGACACACAGCTATATTTATTGATTAAACCTGATCAGACCAGGCAAATAGATTATCTCCTATGAACCCTGAAAAAAACTGAAGTCATTATAATAGGTCCTAAAAATGCCACAGACTCCCTAACTGAGCAGATAGTTACTGTAGACAATTTAAGTGGAACACCCAGTGACACAGTTAAACATTTAGGAGTTTTATTTGACCCACATCTTTCATTCAAAGGGTCAGAGGTCAGGGCACATTAACCAAACATGTAGAACAGCCTTTTTTCACTTGTGCAACATTAGACAAAATTAAATGACCCCTAACCCTATCACCCCTGTGCTCCAAACCCTGACCCCTGACCCCTAACCCCTAACCCTATCACCCCTGTGCTCCAAACCCTGACCCCTGACCCCTAACCCTATCACCCCTGTGCTCCAAACCCTGACCCCTGACCCCTGACCCCTGACCCCTAACCCTATCACCCCTGTGCTCCAAACCCTTCACTGGCTACCAGTTGAGTTTAGAATTAAATTTAAAATCCTCCTCCTTACATATAAAACCATTAATGGTATGGGCCCCTCTTATCTTAAAGACGATCTGGTTCCGTACCAACCCAATAGAACTGGTCTACACAGTCTCTACATTTAAAATTAGGTTGAAAATATTCGTGTTTGATAAAAACTATGGTCAGGTTAGTTAAAAACAGACTGAAGTCACAGTTCAGTCTTAGCTTCACTAGGAGATAGAATGATGGGGGGAGTACAGACACTGAGTTCTTTCTCTCTCTCTGTTTTTGTCATTTTTATAACCTATCTTTCATCCCAAGTCTGTTCATATCTAGTCACCTGGTGTCTACCCCCCCACACACTGTGTGTGTGTACAGTTGACAATGTTTGTGTGAGATTGTGCAGAAGTTTTAAAACCATCCAGATGTTTTGTTTGTGCAGGTTTGTCTCCACTGGGAAACTGACTGGACATGTAGGACACGTGATGAGTCTGACTGTGGACAAACTGAGGAACAATGGACAAGACCTGGTGTTGACTGGATCTAAAGATCGTCACATTAAAGTAAAGGACACACACACACACACTGGTTTTCATGAGTTATGAGGACCATGTTGTAGCTAAAGTTAGTACTGGGTAGTGAGTGTGAGTGGGGTTTTTTTGTAGTTTAGCTTCCACTTATGTTTATTACCAAAAAGAATATTTTAAATGAAAAAAAGAAAGAAAATGTTAGATAAATACATGAAAATGTAATGATAATTAAAAAATAAGCACACCTTCAAACCTTAGAAAAATACATGTTTAGCTGTGCCCTGTTTCTGAAAAAAAAGGATTTCAGGGGACCATCATTTGCATACTTCACACCGATTTATATGTTTACTAGTGGGGACCTTCATTTATGTTTAAACCTTGTGAGGACTTGAATTTTGGTCCCCATAGTTTTCAGAGGTCCCCATTTTGTGACTGTAAACAGATCAATGTCCCCATAAAGACAGTAACACACACACATGTTGCAGTTGTTGTGTGTTAACAGTTAATTGTTTGTTGTTCAGATGTTTGAGGTGACTGAAGGAGCTCAGGGCAGCATCACCTGCGTCCACACCTTTGACCCTGCACACCAGGACGCTGTGGAGTCTCTTACCATCCATGGAGATGTTTTCTACAGCGGCTCCAGAGATTTTTACATCAAAAAGTGGGATTTGGCCAGTAAACAGCTGCTGCAGGTACCAGCTAGACGAGCTTTAGCTTCATTTACTGTACTAATGCTAAAATAACTATCCTAGCTTTAGCTTTATTTCCTGCTCAAATGCTAATATAACTAGCCTAATTTTAGCTTCATTTACTGTACTAATGCTAAAATAACTATCCTAGCTTTAGCTTTATTTCCTGCTCAAATGCTAATATAACAAGCCTAATTTTAGCTTCATTTACTGTACTAATGCTAAAATAACTATCCTAGTTTTAGCTTTTTTCCCACCCACATGCCAATATAACTAGCCTAATTTTAGCTTCATTTACTGTACTAATGCTAATATAAGTAGCCTAGCTTTAGCCTTTTTCCCACCCACATGCCAATATAACTAGCCTAATTTTAGCTTCATTTACTGTACTAATGCTAATATGACTAGCCTAGCTTGAGCCTTTTTCCCGCCCAATGCTAATATAACTAGCCTAGTTTTAGCTTCATTTGCTGTACTAATGCTAATATAATTAGACTAGCTTTAGCTTCATATAGCTAGCCTTTACTGGGATGTGTCCAGTAAACAGCTGCTGCTGGTTTGAACACATCCAGCTGTAAAAAAAAGACAAGTTTTAACAAACTAATAGAACAGATTTTTGTTTCCTCAAATGTGTGACCGTTTACAAACACACTCAGTGTTTTTACAGGAGACTTTTTCTTTCTGTTTAATTCAGAATAAAAGTTGATTCCTGTGACAGATGATGCATGTAATGTAAGCACATGGGCACAGGGGGATTGTTCGTCGACTTCATTTAAACTTTTAAACACAGTCATTTTTGTGGTGTCTTTAGGATGTGATTGTCATGAGGGTGTGATTTACGGTTGTCGATAGAGAACTCAGTAAATCCACCCTGAAAAGACCAAAATCTGACTTTTTATCAGTGGGTGATGTCATCGCTAGAGCACGAGAGAAGAAAAAATTAAGCTGAAAAATGTCTCAATAACTCGTCCTCACGGCAAAACCATAAATAGTAGACAAACAATCTTTTCCACAAATGTTGCCATGGTTGTGAGAATTCAAACAAACCAGGGTTTGAAGATCTAGCTCTTTTTAAAGTGAAATGACAGGAACCTGTTTGGGATGATGTCAGGGATTTCTGTCAATAGACTTCTATTGGAAAAATCATTTCTGTCTCATGTTGAGTTCAGTGTTTTTCAAATTGTTCTAACTCACTTATTTTTCACAGTACACACATAAAAAGTACATGTACTTGTTCCTCAGACCCTCCTGTCACTCATCATCAACTTTGTTTTCACCAATTATTTACACTTTTACCAAAAATGGCAGTAGTTCGGCAGTATGTTCACACCTATTTTTTCCATGTAACAGAGTGTGGAGCTGTCTATGAGTCTGCCCTTTGAAGTTCCCGCCACTGCTCATCACCATGGCAACAGTGCTCCTGGCACTATGAAACACCTGCAGACAATTAAGACTGTGGGCGGAGCTTTAACATGATTGACAAACACTGTGGGCGGGGCTTTAACATGACTGACAGACTAACAGATCTGCTTCATTTTGGTGAGTTCAGTGGTTTTAAAACTGCTGTATCTCACTTATTTTTCACAGTACAGGAAAAATAAATATATCTACTTGTTCCTCGGAACCTCCTGTCACTCATGATCATTTTCCACCAATTATTTACAGTTTCTCAAATATCACAGGAGTTTGTGGGTAGGATTTAGCATTCAGCATTTTTAGCATTTAGCATTACTCCAAGTCAGGTCTCTGTGTACGTCTGCGTGTGGAACTCAAGGCCAGTTTCCTAGGCAACGGGGAAAGTCCTTTAATCACATAAAATGGGAGGTGCTTCAACAGAAATTGGGAGGAGCTTTAATAGAACTGACTCAGACCACAAACACTGACAAACAGATTCTACAAATGAAGTGAACAGCAGATATTTCTTCCTTTTACCAGAAACAACTACAGTGATCCGACAAGAGACGTATGGAAGTCTAGTTCAGAATAAAAGTTGATTCCTCTGTTTAATTCAGAATACTTACATTCTTAATCATCTTCTAAATGTTTTTATGTCTCTTATTTTAATTGTCACTTAATGCATTTTAATAATTGTCATTTTCTTATATGTTTTATGTAAAGCACCTTGAATTGTCCTGTACACAAAATGTGCTATACAAATAAAATTGCCCTGCCTTATCTTGCCTAAGAGTTAATTCCTGTGTCAGATGACGGTAAAAACACCTTCCACTCGTCTTGTTGTCTTCAGCAGTCATCCTGTTCGCAGTCGGACTGGGTCAGCGCTCTGGGCTCGCTGCCAGATTCCGCTGTGCTCCTCAGCGGATGCAGAGGAGGCCTTCTGCGACTCTGGCACGCTGACTCACTAGTGCCCCTCGGCCAGATCCGAGCACATGACAGTCCGATCAATGGTTTGGTCGCCAACAGCAACCAAGTGTTCACCGCTTCTGAGTGAGTCACCCCAACACCCCAAACCTTACTCCCTTACTGCCTTTTAATATATATAATGAATATGGATACAAATAAAAAATAATCAATCTTACATATATATATATATATATATATATATATATATATATATATATATATATATATATATAAATAAGTGCGTTAACGACTCTAGCTTTTTTCAAGTCGACTTATCTATCAATAAAGTCGAAGTCGAGTCGATGTGTCGTGATGACATCATCACATTATCAGCCGAGGAACAACACAGACACACATCTGTCCAGCAATGACCAACTTGTATTAAAGTTCACTGCAACATAACAATGTCCACTGACAAGTAGGGTTGTCAAAAAAATCGATTTTAGATACTAAATCAATATTGACCCTTGGTATCTAATTAGATACTAAGTTGCTGGGAAATCGATTTTTGTTTTTATGGTGCGTCGCCACTTTTTTGTAGCGGGTAACGTTAAGAATTCTAAACGGGCATCAACGCGGTCAGCTCTGGCACAGCCGTAATGCCGGCGTGTAAGTTAAAGTCTCTTTTTTTCTCCAGCTGCCTCTGACAGCACACGGGATGACACTAGTGCGACATGGCAAGCCAAAGTGTTCACATAGCCACGCGTTGTCTTTATTATATCACGCATTACAGAACGCGTTCTAGCACGCGCACTGGCGCGCTATCACGCGTTACAGGACATGCTCTGGTGCGCGCTCTGGTACGCAATCTAGAACGCGTTCTGTAACGCGTTCTTTAACGCGTGATATAATAAAGACAACGCGTGGCTATGTGAACACTTTGGCTTGCCATAGTCCCGCAAGGGGTCCGCGGTGGTCACATGATGCAATACGCTGCCGCCCGCGCACATAATGCTCGACCATAAAGAGTCTTACAGTTAGCACTGCAGAAGGGCTTGAGCAAAAAGATAGACCTACCTTAACTTGCCAAGAGATAGACATGCATTTATTCTGCACCCGCACTCACTACCTTTTTTTAGCAGTTCATGGAGGACATTTTAAAAGGAATCCCTCACATCTCCAGTATCGAAATAAGTATCGAGTATCGAGTATTATCCTTAGTATCGGTATCGAGTTGGAAATTTTAGTATCGTGACAACCCTACCGACAAGACACAAGCATCAACATTTTAACCCCAACAAAACAAAGGCTAACGTTAGCAAAGAGTTGTCTGTTAAATTTAACTGAACAACATCAGTAGGTGAACATATGTCCACATTTGGTCTGGACCCGCGGCCAAGACGCACACCACACTGTCCACATCATGTTTGGAAAAAAGGAGCGTTGTCTGTGCTGATGCTCACTCAGGTTAGCTAGTGGTTGCTGCTTATATCATGCAGATTAGTTAGTGAAGGCCTCTTCAGATGGCCATTTTTGTTCATCTAAGGGGAAGTAAAAAAGAGTACTCTGACCGAGAGGTTAGCAGTTCGCATCCCGGCTCTGGCTGTCCACATGTCGAAGTGTCCTTGGGCAAGACACTGAACCCTGACTTAGGCCCCCAGTAGGACTGACCTTAGACCTTAGAAACCTACTGGTAAAGAGCTTTGAACCACGAAGGTGGAAAAGAACTATATAAGTGCAGAACATTTATTTTGTTTTGTTAGCCTTGTCTTACGTGCAGCAGCCATGTCTAGTTTTGGTCTGACTGCATTTACACACCGAAAGAGAGAGAGAGAGAGAGGGACAGAAAGAATGACTCCTCCAAATTTAAGTCAAGTAGTCGACGTCTGTTAATGCCCTTATATACATATATATATATATATATATATGTATATATATATATATATATATATATATATATATATATATATATATATATATATATATATGTATATATATATATATATATATATATATATATATATATATATATATATATATATATATATATATGTATACTGTATATATATGTATATATATATATATATATATATGTATACTGTATATATATGTATATATATATATATATATATATATACTGTATATATATGTATATATATATATATATATATATATATATATATATATATATATATATATATGTATACTGTATATATATGTATACTGTATATATATGTATATATATATATATATATATATATATATATATATATGTATACTGTATATATATGTATACTGTATATATATGTATATATATATATATATATATATGTATGTATATATAATAAAGACAAAACATTCTTCATTTTGAGGTGGACAGTAACTCAGTTTTTTTCTGTTTTTTGTTGTAACAGTGACCGCACTGTAAAGATTTGGGAAGCTAAAGGATCTGTGGAGGACGGCATCTTCTGATCATGAGTGAAAGGTCACCTGACCGTCTGTCAGACAAAGTAGGTCACCCCCAGACGCTCACTGTGGATCTGTTCGTTATGAGCGATGGGAAGAAAAAAATATTGTTTTAGGATCAGATCTACGTGAACCATATTCCACTCACCTGCTTTAAGTCACATCCTATAATAATCCATAGTTTTAATATGACGACTGTAACTGTGAGTGTCTTCATCTAACAAGTATACATGTTTATGACTTTTAATCTCAATCAATAAAATGAATTAAAAAATAACAAATTCTAAAAGAAAACAGGCAAAATAATTTATGAAAATTCACAAAATAATCAAGACAACTCACAAGAAGCAACACATTATTGAAAAGAATTCAGAAAATATGGAGAAGGTTTTACAAAAATTCCTCCCATGGTACTTGTCAGGTACCATGAACAGACTAAAGCCTACTCTAAAGTTCATGACTATCCATGACAGTTCAAACAGATAGTTAGCAGTTCAGTAGTAGTTAGCCTCGGTGCTGTCTCTCCTTACCTTGATACTTATTAACAAATTCCTTCTGGATTTTTTTTTTCTTTTGGTGACAGTTTTCCTCTACGATTTTTCCGATATCCCCAAATCAAAAAAGAGTCAAATCCCTTAAAGAAGTTGAGAAGGCATTTCCAGTTACCGTGAGAAAGTTCGATTGCGCGTGCACATAGTGTTGGGCTGTCCCAGTTACCGTTACACTCAGGGTGTGATTTATCAAAAAACGGGGGGGGGGTTCCTCCTTTCTTTTACAGTGAATGCTGCGAACGGCTCTGGGTCAGCCAGGAAGGGGTCAGGGGGAAAAGGTGGCTCTAGTTTTACAACATCCTCCAACCGGACTTTGTTGCTTCCCAGTGCAGGGAGTACGTAGCGTGCGCTGTTCACCGCCAGAACGCAAGGGTCATTCTCACAAACTCGCTAGGATTTCCCACCTGGACCCCTGCTTCTTTTCTGCATCAGACTTTGATTGTTGAACAAACTCGTCTCGCAGATTCTTCCACTTCCTCACGCATGACAACAATGAGCTCATGTTCACAAAACAAGACAGAAAAATATGGAAGCAGAAGTGTTTGTAGAGCAGATGTAGAATGGACCAATCAGAGGCCCCTATTCTGGTCTTCTCCGCTTCACTGTCTGTGGTGGGTCACATTTTTTGGGAGGTGCGCACAAGTCTCTGTGTCGGGGGAGGCGCATTGCAGACAAGTTGGCTTGGGAGCATAAATCCAGCCTAACGATGACCAGGTCGCACACAGGTTACGCTGTACAATCCTGACATTCTGCTATTTTTAGCTAAAATCTTTAACCCCATAACTTACAAAACACTGTTATGGGCCGACCCGGTGGCAGAATCAGGCTGTTGGATGGACTTTGCCCTACCTTTGGGCAGGCACGAGGGACATATTTTCAACGGGAGGTCTGGGGGTCCCCACCCAGCATGATGCTGCGCCAGACGCCGCACAAGGCATTAAAAAGACAGACGGCTGCTCTGTTTCTGTACCACTCACTACTGAACCGTCTCTTTTTTTTCCAGTGAAAAGGCATTTTGGTCTCGATCTGGTTTAGTACCAAGACCGAGTCCACACTGGAGTCAGATGGAAACACAACAGATTGCTGATGCTCCTTGATGATTGTCAGACTTTTTTTAGGGTTTTGTCTTCCTCAGATTGTCTGAGGAATCACCGTATGTCCTCAGATTGTCTGAGGAATCACCGTATGTCCTCAGATTGTCAGATTGACTTTGCTGCTTGTAGTCGTAACCATAGTAACTGCTAGGGAATGTTGGCGCTCGTTTCTGTTGGCAGAAGCTAAAATGCTAACACCACTTCTGTTTGTAGCAGATCATTATGAAACAACCAATCAGATTATGACAATAGTTTTTAACACCTTTTAAGGACTTTTTTTTTAAAAAAGGAAAGTCTTCAATTGCCGTAGCCTGGGATGTATTTATTTATTTATTTAAAAATACAGTGTTAACTTGTTGGATCCAGCTTATTCCTGGCCTGTTCCCGGCACCCCAGGGCCCGCCCACCTCACTGGTCCTGGTTATGGGGATGAGTCTGTGTTACGGGGTTGAAGGTTGGACTGTTGTTATATCAGCCTCCAATGTCCAACCCACTCATGTCTGACGAAGAAAGTTTCTAAAAAAAACCCAAAACTGTAGAGTGTTATTAAACTGTAGAGTATTATTAAACTGTAGAGTATTATTAAACTGTAGAGTATTATTAAACTGTAGAGTGTTATTAGAGTGTTATTAAACTATAGAGTGTTATGGGATGGAAACATTCAGGCAGGTGAGACGATGGATCCCAGTGTCCATTTAACATTGGTTCAGATTCTACACAGGAATGAAAGTAACTCAATTACAGAAAGAAATACATTATTAAATAGTTAATTAAATGTGTCATTAATTCATTGAAATATCAACTTATTAGAGTTAAAACAAATATATATTATTATTTGACTAATTATTTAATCTTTTTAGAATAAATACATCATTAAGAAATTAAAACTGGAATTAAATAATTAAATGTGTCATAAATTCATTCATTCATTTAATTTGATGTAAAAAAAAAACATATTATTAGATAATTAATTAATTATTTCCTGGTGCTTATGTTGCAGTGGACCATGAATGTATTTTATCTGTCAACCTTATCCATCAGAGTCAGTGGGCGGGTCTTAACAGCTGATGCAGAGCTTGTGTGTCCCACACACTGGGTGACCTTTAACCTCTATGTTTGTTTGGATACTTTAGGGAAAAAATGAAAATCTAGACTCCCATTGGACTGGATTCACCTTAGCCCCGCCCACTGAGGTTGACATTTTACTGATGATTTTGTTCATGTTTAATTTTGTTGATTATTTTGGTCATTTTGTTTGATTTTCTTGACCATTTTGACTAAAATGATTATTTTATTCAATTCTGCTTAATTTTGTGTAATATTTTGGTTATTTGGGTGATTAGCTTCACTTTTTGATTATTTTTGTAATTTTGTTCATTATTATTTTGTTTGTTTTCATTTAACTTGCTCCGACACTCCCAATGGACTGGATTGGACAAGATTCACCTTAGCCCCGCCCACTGACGTTGATGGATGAGTTGATGGACGATCCACTGCAACACAAGGACCAGAAAATAATTAATTAATCAAATGAATTGGTGTTTTAATGAATTGACATATTTAATAACACACTTATCTATTTAATTCCAGTTGTAATTAATTACTTAGATATTTAATTATTTCATGCTGTATTTATTACAAAATAATTAGTGAAATAATATTTACAGTTTTTTAACTTAAAATAAAATAAATTGGTATTTTAATTATGTAATGACATTGAATAATATATGTATGTATTTCCATTTAAATTAATTAATGACATATGTAATTAATCATGTAATGATGTATTTATTTAATTTTGGCACTTTTAGTCCTCTGTAGACAACATGTAGCACTTGTATGTGTGGGTAAAAAAAACAACCTATGACATCGCCTTTGTCTGCTTCAGTCAAAGTTGTAGTTTTTGTGAAAGTGGACAAACGTGTTCAAGTCCTTCTTCCAGATGTTCCAGAACCTTCTGTCAGTGTCGACTCATTCTATGACATTTCAACAAATGCTCCACGCAATTAATTTAACAAAAAAAAAAAAAAGAGCAGATTCCTTTGACTTGTAGAGCGTCAGAGTCCTGTACGATTAAACTTTTTTTTTGAATAAAACACAATAAAAACAGTAAAAATACTCTGATAAAAACACTATGGCTGCCTTCATAGCAGCCATAGGGGGGCGCTGCCGCAGTTGTGGCTCGGTTGGTGGAGCGGGTCGTTCAGTGATTGAAAGGTTGGTGGTTCGTGTCTCGGCTCTGTCTGTCCACATGTCCAAGTGTCCTGGACAAAGACACTGAACCTTTAGTCTCCCAGTAGGACTGACCTCTGACCTTAGAAGCTACTGGTGTGTGAATGGGTGAATGTTGCTAATATAAAGAGCTTTGAACCATGAAGGTGGAACAACTATAGAAGTGAAGAACATTGACTTTACAGAATGGTTTTTATTTCTTCAGAATAAAATAACTCAGAATTGAAGCTGTTTCCTTTGTGTTTACACAGATGTGTTAATTCTGAATAAAGGTTTCCATGGAAACGAGGGTATTCTGCTCTCGTTAATTGTTCTTTCAGAGCAGGAGGTACAGAGGGTTCTGATTGGACAGAACGGCCGCTTAACGTCTGGATGTCTACTGGAAGAAAACCATGGCGTCCACTTCCTGTTTATATATAACAAATATGTGCGTCAACAACATGTGTTATCAATGCAAAATATGACATGAACAAGAAATATCATCAACGCACGGGTTATCAACACCAATTATCAATGTGTGCGACATTCCACGGCAGCAGGAGCATGTGCGGAACAGGAATAATGTTAAAGAGGAGCGAACCTTTATTCTGAATTAACCAGGAATAAAAACTTTCATATAAATGAATAAAACGAAAACACGGTGTGAGATTTTCTGAAATGTCGTGGAATGAAGCGTTTTTTTTTTATTATTATTATTTAATTGTATTTATGTTGTGATCATTTGTTGTTGAGTTGATTTCCAGGTGTTTGTGTTCTTCTGTAGAACCAGGACATCATAATAATAATAATAATAATAATAATAATAATAATGTGTTTATTTCTGTTTCTGCCAAACTGTACATAAAAACCATTGGAGGCCTGTGATTGGTCGATCTTTCATGTGATTGTGTTGATATTTAGTCAAACCTTCAGGACGTTCCTCAAACTCATCTGACCAACAACATTTTCACTGGTTCCACTGGCAGATCTTTTGTTTTTTTTTGCTTGAATAAAAAACTGTAAAGTGAATCATGTGACAGAGGGACGTGTCTAAACCATGCAGGACACTGTCCCACCAGGACCACAGTTTGACTCTTGTGTTTAATGAATGATCCACAACATATTCTTATGAATTTTCTTCAGATGAATTCAGACTCTTTTCTTAACTGATGATTCTCTGGAACTTTCTCGTCCTTCTTTGGATTCTCCGTCAAACCTGCTGGTGTGTAAATAATGTTTCTTTAACTTCCCGCTGATGATCTTTTGTAAAAGTGATTAAAAAAATATCTGTTGCAGTGATACATCACCTTTTACAATAAAAACTCTTTTACAACTGAAGTGTGTTGTTATTAGAACCCAGCACTGACACTGCTTTAACCCAGAGGTGGTACCTCTACTGACCACAGACCCACATCACCAATAATCCACGGTGATTTCCTGACTACGGTAAGGATAACATTAGCATAGGTTAACACTGGATAAGCTAGCAGTTACAACCAAGCTAATATTTACTTTAAAAGTGACCGAACTACCTGCGGAGTGATATGGTACAGTGAATCTGAAGTGACAAAACCCGTTGCCATGGGCAGCGGGCAGTTATCGAAACAAAATCTGCCCGATGACGTCATTCAAAGTGAACGGGACGTTGTAGAGGGCCGTAGAATAAACATGTAAAAAAAACAAAAACTGAAGTACAGTTTCTATGTATCTGTACTTTACTCAACCATGTATGTGAAAAAACAAAAGTTAAGTTGGTGTTTAGTTAATGACACAATTTTATGAAAAAAGAGACTGCGTTTAAATTATTTCTTAGAACAGATTGATTTTTCAAATCTTAAATAAGGTCACAGTTCAGAAAAGCAACAGCAGATATTTATTTAATATAGCAGATATATATTTATTTAAATATTTAAACAGGCTCCAAAAGGAAACTAAACATTTGGATATCTACAAGTGTTTCAAGTTTTTTCTTTTTTTCCAAAACTCATCAGCGCCCCTTGGTGTTCAATGATAAGGCTATAAAGGGCTCCAAAAACGGACGTGTTGGACCATCTCTCAAATATGATTAAAAACTGGTCTAGATCATTATTTATGCCCCTCTACACTTTATACTCTTTATATTTATATAAATATATGTACTTTATACTCTTTACATTTATATAAATATATGTACTTTATACTCTTTACATTTATATAAATATATGTACTTTATACTCTTTACACTTATATAAATATATGTACTTTATACTCTTTACATTTATATAAATATATGTACTTTATACTCTTTACATTTATATAAATATATGTACTTTATACTCTTTACATTTATATAAATATATGTACTTTATACTCTTTACATTTATATAAATATATGTACTTTATACTCTTTACATTTATATAAATATATGTACTTTATACTCTTTACATTTATATAAATATATGTACTTTATACTCTTTACATTTATATAAATATATGTACTTTATACTCTTTACATTTATATAAATATATGTACTTTATACTCTTTACATTTATATAAATATATGTACTTTATACTCTTTACATTTATATAAATATATGTACTTTATACTCTTTACATTTATATAAATATATGTACTTTATACTCTTTACATTTATATAAATATATGTACTTTATACTCTTTACATAACTTTACATGTTTTTTTCTTATCTCCCATTTATGACTGTATTTTTTCCCAAATGTCCTGTCCATACAGGGATGGAGCTACAGGGGTGGCGAATGGAGTTTTGGAGTTTTTTTCTTACTCAGAAGGAGGGTCTAAGGACAGAGGGAGGGTCTAAGGACAGAGGGAGGGTCTAAGGACAGAGGGAGGGTCTAAGGACAGAGGGAGGGTCTAAGGACAGGGGGAGGGTCTAAGGACAGGGGGAGGGTCTAAGGACAGGGGGAGGGTCTAAGGACAGGGGGAGGGTCTAAGGACAGGGGGAGGGTCTAAGGACAGGGGGAGGGTCTAAGGACAGGGGGAGGGTCTAAGGACAGGGGGAGGGTCTAAGGACAGGGGGAGGGTCTAAGGACAGGGGGAGGGTCTAAGGACAGGGGGAGGGTCTAAGGACAGGGGGAGGGTCTAAGGACAGGGGGAGGGTCTAAGGACAGGGGGAGGGTCTAAGGACAGGGGGAGGGTCTAAGGACAGGGGGAGGGTCTAAGGACAGGGGGAGGGTCTAAGGACAGAGGGAGGCTGTGATGACCTCACAATGACCTGTCATGTCAGCGAAGGGTCAAAGTGCACGCTTCCATTATTATTGTCCACCATAGAACTGCTGTCTGTCTGTCCGTCCGTGGACACTGTTCTGTCAACCAGTTTTGATGGAGGGTCACCATATTCACACCACACATGCCTCTCATGAAGACCCTGCTCAAGTTCGATGAGGACTCGTACTTTTTACACAAGGCCTTGATGCAACAGCAGATTTTTATTATTTAAAAAAAAGGGAATTTTATTTGACACCACATTGAAATTGGGCGAAAAATGTGATAATCTGTCACCAAAAAAAGATACCATATTTTCAGGTACACCTGAATTTTCTCCAAAAACCAGTGTGACGTATATATGGATTAATTCTGGTTGTTCTTTGTGACTTTTTATCTCATATTTTTTACTTTTTTTTTTTTTGTGACGGTGCTGTGTGTGTTTTCCTCGTCTTTTTTTTTTCCTTTTCCCTCGACTCTCCCGCCCGGTTTAAACTGGACAGTACCCGGACTTCATACACATTTCCCATGTGGTGAGTGTCAGCACCCCCCCCCCCCCCACCACCACCACACACACACACACACACACACACACTTACCGGAAACAGAACTGGATCAAACCGAATCACTTCCTGATCAGCTGTTAAATATTAAATATCCCCTAAATAACCACCTGACCCTGGACTGAACCATTACTGACAGGAAATTAACATTCATACATTTTGTTGTTTTGTGTTTGTGTTAAATGTATATTATTTATAGGATGATTTCATTTTGGGTTGTGTGATATGTAAATATGATTAGGGTTAGGGTTAGGGTTAGGGTTAGGGTTAGGGGGTTTATAGAGGGTAGTGAGTGTGTAGAAGTCAGTGTGTGTAGACGATGGGAATTGAGACCAAATGTATTTTATTTTTTTAGATCTCATGTAAATAGTTTGTTCTTGTGGTATTTTTTTCACTGTACATATTTGTACTCCTCCTCACTGCTGCTTTTTGAACTTGGTGTAAATAAAAACTCACTTTAACACTGAAGTCTCGTTGTCCGAGCCATCGCTACCATCCTTGGAAAAAAAAAACAACCTGTGACTTTTTATCTCATGAGTTTGACTTTACTTAATGCGCCGTCTAATACAGAAAATACGCTATATATCGTTTTTTTAATCACATAATGGGCGTGGCCATTAAGAGTGTGTAATGAAGTGGTCATTTTCAAACATATAGGAGTGTGTACATCTCACAGAATTTGGGGTCTAGCGCATGATACGATGTCCAGTGGTCAGGCGGTCCCAGTGGTCAGGCGGTCCCAGTGGTCAGGCGGTTCCAGTGGTCAGGCGGTCCCAGTGGTCAGGCGGTCCCAGTGGTCAGGCGGTCCCAGTGGTCAGGCAGTCCCAGTGGTCAGGCGGTCCCAGTGGTCAGGCGGTTCCAGTGGTCAGGCGGTTCCAGTGGTCAGGCGGTCCCAGTGGTCAGGCGGTCCCAGTGGTCAGGCGGTCCCAGTGGTCAGGCAGTCCCAGTGGTCAGGCAGTCCCAGTGGTCAGGCGGTTCCAGTGGTCACCGTTTGTTCAGGTTGAGGTTCTTTTTAAAGAAATGAACTGAATCCAACTGTGACCTTTTATTTGACCTGCTTCATGTTTTCATACTGACATTAAATCAAAGTCAAACAGGTTTTAGTCGGAAGTCGTTTACTCGTCAGACCTGCTTCTTCTTCTTCTTCTTCTTCATCCTGTCGTTTGTTTTGTGCAAATGAGTCCAGAAGAAGACGAGGACTGAACCTGGTCCTGATTTTGGTTGTGGTCCAGGTTCCAGTCCGGGTTCTGGTCCTGGTCACGGTGTGGCCTGGTCCACCAGCAGCTTGAGTCGCCTCAGGTGGTGCAGCGCCCTACAGAGAGGTGCAGGTGTCAGATCGGCGCCGCCCTGCTGGCGTGTGCTGTGACTGCAGGTTTGCGGTGTGTTCAGGGTCCGGTACCTCTGCAGGGGCGGTCCTCCTGTCATTCCATCCACATCCGACTCCTTACATGAAAACAGAACCAGGGTGCTCATTAAACAGCTGATTGTTTGTTTATAACATGGATGTTACGTTCACATGAGGCTTTTTAATTCACAATTATTTATTTGGAATAAATTAATTCAGAATTAAAGCTATTTCCTTCGTGTTTACATGGACAGGTTCATTCTGAATAAAGGTTTCCATGGAAACGGGTGTGTTCTGCTCTAGTTAATTGTTCTGTCAGAGCAGGAGGTATAGAGGGTTCTGATCGGACAGAACGGGACATCTGCTGTTGTCATCAGTGTCTTTACTCTGGTGCACCCACACTGACTCCGCCCCCTCTTCTGACTCCGCCCCTTTACTCTGTTGCACCCACACTGACTTACCCCCCACAGTGTCCTGTAAGCCCAGTTCTGGTCCAGTTTTGGTCAAAGCCAAAGTAGTCCCGGCAGGTTTCCTGGGGTCAACAAAATAAAATGTGTTTCTTCTCAAAACAGTACGTACCTTAGCAAACGACATCCATCAGTTGTTCAGCAGTGTTTGTGGCTGCTATGTATGTCTGTGGTTGTGATTCTGTGGTTTCTCCTGTAAAGCCCTGTGAGGTGACGTTGTTGTGATTTGGGGCTCTATAAATAACATTTAATTGAATTGCTACGTACAGATGCACAGCTGTTAGCAGTGACATGCTAGTGCATTGATGCTATTGACAGAAAGTAACTCCAAAGAAATTATTAGGTGTGAGTTTTTGTTCAGTGACAGTTTTGTTATGTAAATAAATCACTCATTCCAACACATACTGTTTTAAGAAGAAACACATTTTATTTTGTTGACCCCAGGAAACCTGCCGGGACTACTTTGGCTTTGACCAAAACTGGACCAGAACTGGGCTCACAGGACACTGTCGGGGGTAAGTCACTGTGGGTGCACCAGAGTAAAGGGGCGGAGTCAGAAGAGAGGGGCGGAGTCACTGTGGGTGCACCAGAGTAAAGACACTGAGGACATACAGATTAAACTCATAACACACAAGGTCATCAGGAAAAATACTTTTATATTCTCCACAAACTGGAACAGAACTTGGTAAAACTGACTTCTCTTCATATGCACCAAGGATTTGGAATGAACTTCAAACCACTTTAAATCTTGAAGTTCTCCCAACCATAAATTATTTTAAAAGGTCCTTTAAGAGCACTGTAATTGTTATTACATTTTTTAAATGTTTTGAATTGCTTTTAATTGCACTTGTTTTGCTGTCTGTGTATAAACAGGCCAACATAACTCATGTCTGTTCACATGTGCTATTGTTCTGGCTCGTATTGCAATGCAACTTTAGGCTGCCTTCTTGGCCAGGACTCCCTGGCACAAGAGTTATTGTCACTCAATGGGACCATTTCCTGGTTAAAGAAAGGTTAAATAAAAATAATAATAAAAATAATAATAATAATAATAATAATAATAATTAATGTGAAAAATACCCAACTATCCCTTTAGTGTCTGGATGTCTACTGGAAGAAAGTGATGGCGTCCACTTCCTGTTCTGCGTTGATTTCAACTTTCAACATGTTAGACCAGATACTACATGTGATGTTTGACTTTATTTTTGAGATAAATATGAAGCAGCAGCTTGACCCAATTAACCATAGGAATCAACAAACTAATGCCCACAGCTGAATATTGACCCCAAATATGTGCGTCATGGCGACCAGACCAGGAGCATGTGCAGAACGACAGGAATAAAATGTTACAGTGGAATGAAGTGTCTGAATTATCATTTTCAACTAGAATTAACTGTTTACATAGTTCATCTGAAAAGAGGAATTAACCTTTATTCTGGATTAAACAGGAATAAAAACTCATGTAAACGGGACCAATGTGTCCATTTTTAGAGGGCTATTGTTTTTGAGTGCGTTTGTTTTGAGTAACACAACTTGTTTTTATGTCTTGTTTATGTTGTTGCTATTTGTGCACTTGCTTGTTCTTCCTTTTTATTGTTCCAACAGTAATCTATGTTATTGATTAGTGATCAAAGTCATTTTTATTGACAATTCTTCAAATGACTTGACACACGAAGGAATCGAAATGACGTTTGTCACTCTACTATGAGTTTACTTGGAACAGTAAAGTGACAGTCCAGTCGTTCTTAGCCTCCTCCAGTCAGCCTGGTGTGTGTGTGCTTATGTGTGTGTGCTTATGTGTGTGTGCTTATGTGTGTGTGTGTGCTTATGTGTGTGTGCTTATGTGTGTGTGTGTGTGTGTGTGTGTGTGTGTGCTTATGTGTGTGTGCTTATGTGTGTGTGCATGCGTGCATGCGTGTGTGTGTGTGCGCGTGTGCTTATGTGTGCGTATGTGTGTGTGTGTCTCATGGCTGCATGACCTGATCAGCCTGGGAGGGGTTGGTCAAACTGCATTTTCGTTTTGATGTCGTTGGATATGCAAAATGACAAATAAAGCTGATTGTGATTGATCAGCTGTATTGGTTTAGAAAATATCAGAAAATGCTGAAAAATGTAGATTTAAAAAAATAAAAATAAAAAAAAAAAAATCTAAAAATTCTTGAAATAGATTTAGTCAAATCGTTGAATCCAAAACCTAAGGACAATTTATTTTCACAGTTGAGGACAGAAACGGACAGAAACTTTTTGCCGGTTATTGATCCTCGACTCATTTTATCTATTTGATTTTAAACTAATATTTTGCTTCAGTTCAAACTGGTTGATGGATCAGGATACTGTTCTAATTTTACTGGTTGCTATGGTAACCAGATGTATTGCTGACCTGTGTTTCTGATGGCAGCGGCGGTCGTCGTTTCTGTAGCTCCGCCTCCACAGACTGGAGTCTAAAAAGCATCTGTTTCAACGCCTCCACGGGACCAGGTTGAGTTTTGTTTCCATAGAGACCAGAGGTAATGGACGGTGGATGCTGCAGAGAAGAACAAGACAAAACTAGAACACCACTCAGAGTGCAGATCTCCAACAAGGCAGACGCCCCCTGCCCCCCCCCCCCCCCCCCCCCCCCCCCCCACACACACACACACACACACACACAACAAAATTTAATCATTAGTTGATCTCCCCATGACCATACCTTGAAAATGTCATTAAAACCCATCCATTCATTTTCATCTTATGTTGTACAAAAAACAACCAACAGACAAACTAGAAGTCGTGCGTAGCATGATACGTGACTTTATTAGCTTTAATATGACGTACTACTACATATGGTGCAAAGGCTAAAAAAAGCTGAATATTTGGTCACCTTTGACCTTGGGTGCTGACCATGAAGGTCAAGTCTTGAAATCTAATATTCAGTGATGAACCCTATATCAAATCTATATTTAGCCAAGAACTTTCAAATCACTCCCATTAAAACTGTTCAAGCACTGGACACTGACCTTTGACCTCAATCCACAAACATAGATCTGACCAGTGATGCGCGGGTCGATGTATAAACGACCCGTAACTGACCGCTTTTTTTAACTAAACCACCCGCAGCTCAGACCGCAATGAATGTATTTGAAAAGAACGGACCCGGCCCGCTTCTTGACCCACAGTTTAAAAATGTAATCAATGGTCTTTAAGAACATCACATGACCTTTGACCTTACTCACATACCTCCATTTATTTCTGTGCTAAAATCCGATGTCATTGGGGTCAGCAACCTGTAACACCCAAAGAGAATCTGGTTTCCATGGAAACGAAAACACTGGGAGCTGCTCATCATCTTTAAAATCCTCAGTGAATGTTTTTGGGTGTATATTTCTGGAGCTTCCACTGTCCTAACTGTCCTCTCTCTCTCTCTCTCTCTCTCTCTCCATACTGTAGATACTGACCACGGTGTACGACACCTTCACAGACATTCAGTTAATGAAGCGCATTTACCAGGTTATTTTAATGTTTATCTAAAACAACAAACGACCGACCGACCGCAAAGCAAATATCATTAAAAATATTTTTAATGACCCCAATGACCTCGGGCACCCGCTCACTTCGGGTCAGCCCGCGCATCACTGTAGGTGACATAGACGAAACGTATCATAAGATTACAGCCAATTTGCTGCTCCATCGCAAACAGACAAACGCTACCGATCAACATACTTGACCAAACAACAAACTAGAAGGTCACGCGGAGCACGGTAACATCGCAAATTATATGAAGTCTGCCATCTTGTCCAATCATGAATACATCATTATCAGTCATTACCATGTTAAATCACAAACACATGTTGAAAACAGAAAATCTCTGCTGTGGCCTTGATGTGAAACATCCATGTGGGGTCATGTGGGGTCAGACCAGAAGTCGATTTGGCTGGAACTCAGTCCCTTTCATCTTCATCATTATATTTGAGGAACCTGAACTAAAATAAGTTCCACAGCCTTGACTCTGGAATTTTTGTACTTCCCAAATTCATCCCAGGGGTCACATTAGCACCTTTGGCGGGCCGCATTTGGCCCCCAGGCCACAAGTTTGAGACCCCTGCTCTTGACCCTCTGGACATGTTCTCCAGTGGATGTCAATGCAGCGTCATGTCAGGGTTCAAATGGCGGATGCTTGTCTGACAGTGGAGGAGTCAAACCCACCTGATCCACTTTCCACCGATCACAGACCGAGGACGTTCTGGTCAGCAGGTCATCTGTGTCCACTGGACTCACTGAAACACACATACCACTTTACATGTCTCATGAGGACCAAGTTCATAATCAAGTAGACATTGGGTTGTGGTAGGGACCTTTATTTACATTTAACCCTCATGGGGACCTGAATTTTGGTCCCCATAGTGTCAGAGGTCTCCATGGTGTGACTGTGTAAACATATGAATGTCCCCATGAAGATAGGAATATAAGCACACACACAACTTCCATCACGATAATAATAGTTTTTTTTCATATAATTTTATCTTTAGTTACTGTTGATACCAACTAGTAGCTATTGGTTAGCATGTAGTCTGACCTGGATCCTGTAGACCCTCTGGACCTGGATCCTGTAGGCCCTCTGAACCTGGATCCTGTAGACCCTCTGAACCTGGATCCTGTAGAGCCTCTGAACCTGGATCCTGTAGGCCCTCCAGACCTGGATCCTGTAGAGCCTCTGAACCTGGATCCTGTAGACCGTCTGGGGCTCCAGTAGAACTCTGAGACAGAGAGTCCAGGACCTGATCGGCCTTCTGGATCAGAGACTGGATTCTGTTCTCTGACATTAAACACAGACACGTCCATCAGTCCCACATTGGTCACTGATGGTTTTGTCTTCATGGTGAAGGATTGATTTACATAAACCACACCCCCAACTAATTTCATTGGTCAACCCATCGCCATCCTAGAAAAAAAAAAATCTCACGTCCAGGTAAATGTTCTTCACTTCTATAGTTGTTTCACCTTCATGGTTCAAAGCTCTTTACATTAGCCTCACATTCACCCATTCACACACACTCATACACCAGTAGGTTTCTAAGGTCAAAGGTCAGTCCTACTGGGAGACTAAGGGTTAAGTGTCTTTGTCTAAGGACACTTTGACATGTGGACAGCCAGAGCCGGGACTCGAACCGCCAACCCTTCAGTCATTGGACGACCTGCTCTACCAACTGAGCCACAGCCTCCCTTAGGTGTGAGACCCTGTTTGGTCCAAATTCTTGGGTACCTCTGAACAGAGCGTCCACGGTGTCCCAGGGTTGTCTTTGTGCAGCGAGTACAGAAATGTGCTGAGCGAACTGAAGTCTGATGTCTCTGAGGGTCATGTGACCGTCCTCCTGAAAGCAGGTCATGGACACAGACACCGTAAGGATTTCAACCAGGCTTCGACAAACCAAGAATTCTCAAGTCTTTACTCCCTCTTTTTTAAAAAACAATCTAATCAAATCAAGTCAAATTAATTAATTAAAAATGAAGTAAAATAATAATTATAATAAATAAATAAAAAATTTAATTAAATTTTCCATTTACATTTTTTATTAAGGATTTACTTAATTTAGAATAATAGTAACACAGTGGTACCTCAACTTCGTTCCAGAATTTTTGCGAATGCAAAATGCAGGAATGCATTTCACATGTAAAAGGTCTGGCTTTTACACGTGAACCCCCTGAAACCTTTAAAAATAATAAAAGTATAAATATTTAATAGGAAATATGTGTTAAAAATAAAATAATGTACATTTTAGATGTAATGTATTAGTGTCAGTGGGTAAATGTGTCACTGACTGAACATTAAACATTAAACCATGAAATGAACCAGACATGTGGGTCATTTTCGTACCAGACATGTGGGTCATTTTCATACCAAACATGTGGGTCATTTTCGTACCAGACATGTGGGTCATTTTCATACCAAACATGTGGGTAATTTTCGTACCAGACATGTGGGTCATTTTCGTACCAGACATGTGGGTCATTTTCATACCAGACATGTGGGTCATTTTCATACCAGACATGTGGGTCATTTTCGTACCAAACATGTGGGTCATTTTCATACCAAACATGTGGGTCATTTTCATACCAGACATGTGGGTCATTTTCATACCAGACATGTGGGTCATTTTCGTACCAGACATGTGGGTCATTTTTGTACCAGACATGTGGGTCATTTTCGTACCAGACATGTGGGTCATTTTCATACCAGACATGTGGGTCATTTTCGTACCAAACATGTGGGTCATTTTCATACCAAACATGTGGGTCATTTTCATACCAGACATGTGGGTCATTTTCGTACCAGACATGTGGGTCATTTTCGTACCAGACATGTGGGTCATTTTCGTACCAGACATGTGGGTCATTTTCATTCTTTTGCGTTTGTTTTAATTGTCACTTTCACCTTCAACAATGCTGACAGACGTTTGGTGAAAAATAGATCCAAAAATGATTGACTTTGACCACTTTTTATAATCTTCCTAAAATGTACAAGGCGTACGTCGTCAAAGTGGGACGACTCGTGAACAGTTTTTCTGGATGTTATTTTTCCACGAATTGTGAAAGTTGATGAAATGTGTCCATGTCTTTTATTGGTGCTGATGGAATGATGGCTCCTCCTCTTTTTTATCATCTGTTTCTCTTCTATTATTAACTCTTTCTTCTTCTTTTCATTTTCATCAGAATCACTTTCTTTGTCTCATGATCAATAATCAATACGTTCTGTAATAAAGTTTAAATGAACACACTGGGAAAAACTCACCAAACAACAGTAACTCTGTGATGAATGAGGGTCAAAGGTCACCAAAAGCATCATGGGTAGCTCCCTCATAGCCAATGGAATGATACGTACAGTTCTGTATTTACGTATCGGGGGGTTTGGTTTGGTTTCCTAAATTTAATTTTCTTTCGTATTCAGAGACGAAAAATGTACGTAAAGGTTTATCGTTACTTGGATTATTTGTTAGTTGGGTCTTTTCATTTCCACTGTACCTCGTTTTTGAAAAACATGATGAACATTTGGACGACACCATTTTGGGCAATTTTTTTTTTTTTGCAGTGCTCCTAAACTTTGTTATGTCACCTATTTTATGGCTGATGCAGATTTTTAATTTTATTTTTTCACATCAGCTTTAGCCAATGATAAACGTCTAAGACAATATTTGGAGCCAAAACTGATTCAGTCAAATTAAAATAAATGTTATATAGTAAGAGTTAAACTGATAAATATGATCAAACCTTCTGTTTTTACTGCTTTCTTTTTCTCCCTTTGTTTTGTTACTTTCTCCCTTTCCTTTTCTCTTCATTTTTCCTCTTTTTTCCTTATTTTTTAAAAGGAAAAAACTGGCAACTCTCTCAGCAGTGGACATTATGCTTTGCTCTGAGTGGATCAGTGTGAGTGTGACCGTCAGGAGCTGGATTTTCGGAGCTGTCCCTGAACGCATCGTGAGAGTTGCAGCAGCTGAGACGCCGCGGCGTCGCGTCTGGTGAGTGTATTGTTTTCCTCTTTAATCTTCGCTAGCCTAGCTTCCCTTAGCATGGCTAGTTCTTCTTCTTCTCGTATTTTCTGCTCAGTGTGTTGTATGTACAGTGAGTCCCTGCCTCCTTTACCGAGGATAGAAGTAACTGTTGGAAGTGTAGTTTAGTGTCAGGGTTGGAGGCCAGGGTCTCTGAGTTAGAAGCACGGCTCTGCAGCTTGGAGGCTAATGCTAGGCCTAGCTATAGCGAGATAGCTGCAGGGACCGCAGGCCGTGCTAACAGCAACAGGAGCGTGGCTAGCCCCTCAGCAAGTCCCGTGCAGCCGGGAGAGTCGAGAGACGGATTTGTGACAGTACGGAGGAAGCGTGGTGCTAAACGCACAAACGTAGCGCACCAAGAGCTTCACGTCTGTAGCAGACCCCATGGCAGAACACTGGCCAAACCAGACACTCTCCTCATTGGAAGTTCTATTCTTAGAGACGTGAAGCCCCCAGCGGTGTCTGTCAGGTGTTATCCAGGGGCCAGAGTCGGTGACATCGAAGGAAACCTTAGGCTTTTACAGCAGAGCAGGGCTAGCTTCCACCGCATCGTGATCCACGCTGGTGGTAACGATGTCCGACGGAAACAATCAGAGGTTCTTAAACTGAACGTAGAATCGGTGTGTAAACTTGCTAAGTCGATGTGTAACACCGTAGCATTCTCTGGACCCCTGCCTAATTTGGCCAGTGATGAGATGTACTCTAGGTTCTCATCATTTAACCGCTGGTTGTCTAGGTGGTGCTCAGAAAACGATGTTGTTTTTATAGATAATTGGCGTACATTCTGGGGAAAGCCTGGGCTCATTCGCAGAGATAGCATACATCCCACTTGGGAAGGTGCTTCTCTCTTAGCACAAAATGTGGCTACCAAACTTAGCCTGTCAAAATGACAATCCGGAGTGCGGGCCCAGGCGCAGAGTCGTAGAGTAAAACACTTCTCTGTGCATCCACTTTACTCTGAGCTGTCACAAACCCACCATGTAGTAAATAACAGAAAGACTGCGTCTATTCCTTGTGTAGTTAATAATAAACCCCGTATAGTTAAAAATAAGCCTAATTTTAAAAAACCTTTAGGAGTGAGATCAAATAATTTAATAAAAATAGTTTTAAGTAATAATCAGATTAAAAGAACACCTAACAATTGTATCCAATGTGGACTGATCAATATTAGATCTATTTCTTCCAAATCTTTGTTAATAAACGATCTAATTAGTGGTTACAAAATTGATATTTTAGCTCTGACTGAAACCTGGCTGCAGCAGGTTGAATATGTCGCATTAAATTAATCCACGCCACCAACACATGTGAACTATCACACAGCCAGAACCAGTGGCCGTGGTGGAGGAGTGGCAATAATATCCCACTCCAGTTTAGGTCTTAGCCCTAAAATTAATCATAAAACTAATCCCACTTACCACTCCTTTGAAAGTCTAGTTTCATCCATTACTTTCCCCAACTGCAGAAACCAAAAACCAGTCCTTTTTGTCCTAGTTTATGTCCCTCCTGGTCCTTATTCACAGTTTTTATTAGAAGTCTCTGACTTTCTATCCAGTGTAGTGTTGAACTGGGATAGGATTATAATAGTTGGTGATTTTAACATACATGTCGATAACAACGCTGACTCTCTTAGTAATGCATTTAGTGACCTACTAGACGGATTAGGCTTTATCCAAAATGTTAATAAACCAACCCACATTCACAGACATACTCTTGATCTGATCTTAACACTTGGTGTTGAAATTAATGACCTCGTCGTTTTTCCCCATAATCCCATACTCTCAGATGACTTTTTAATGACCTTCCAGGTTTTGTTTGAGGATATTTCTACCTCAGTGATTAAAACGCAAATGAAAAGGATACTATGTGACTGTGCTGTCTCAAAGTACAAAGAGTTAATTCAGTCACTATTTGTGTCTATGTCATGTGATTATGTAAAGGACACATTTAGTCCCAGTATAAGTGATGAGTTAGTTGATAGTACCATGCTCACACTACAAACTACGTTAGATATAGTTGCCCCCCTTAAATTAAAAACTACTAAGGTTAGATGAACCTCCCCATGGTACAACGCTGACACTCGCTCCATTAAACAAGCAACACGTAAATTAGAGGCAATGGAGGCGATCCAACTTAGAAGATTCTCTCAATGCCTGGAAAAATAGCTTAATAAAGTATAATCCATCTTTGCGTACAGCCAAAACTAGATATTACTCATCCATAATAGAAGAAAACAAGAATAATCCTAGATTCCTGTTCAGTACTGTAGCCAGACTGACAAACAGACACACCTCCGTGGAACCAGTTATTCCATCCACGCTCCATCCTGATGATTTCCTGCAGTTCTTTAACAATAAAATATCAACTATTAGAGACAAAATAGACACATTTCTCCCAAACATTAGATCAGAAAAAGCAGTGGTTTCAAACCTAGGCCTTTTTATAAATCCCTCTGTAACACTAAATAATTTCACCACTGTAGACCAAACTGATGTCATTTCTATTATCATGTCTTCCAAATCATCACCTGCCTCTTAGATCCAATTACAACTAAACTCTTTAAACAGATTCTGCCCCTAATTATTAACACTGTCCTAAATATAATTAACACTTCATTAATTACTGGATATGTGCCACAGTCATTTAAATATGCTGTTATTAAACCAATTCTGAAAAAGCCTACCTTAGATCCTGACATTCTAGACAATTATAGGCCTATATCCAATTTGTCCTTCCTGTCAAAGGTTTTAGAACGAGTAATAGTTAAACAGCTGTGCCAATTCCTGCAAGATAATAGTTTATTTGAACAGTTTCAGTCTGGCTTTCGTGCCCATCATAGCACTGAAACAGCGTTAGTTAAAGTTACTAATGACTTATTATTAGCCGCTGACATCGGATTAATATGGGTCCTGGTGTTATTAGACCTTAGTGCAGCCTTTGACACCATTGACCACAGTATCTTAGTGCACAGATTAGAATGTGATATAGGTATTAGAGGAGCAGCCCTCTGCTGCTTTAAATCATATTTATCTAATCGCTACCAATTTGTTCACATCAACAAACAATCATCGCAGTCCTCCAGAGTTAATTATGGCGTTCCTCAAGGGTCAGTCCTTGGGCCTATTTTGTTTACACTATATATGCTCCCTTTAGGTAACATCATTACAAATCATGGCATTAATTTTCATTGTTATGCAGATGACACACAGCTATATTTATCGATTAAACCTGATCAGACCAGACAAATAGATAAACTAAGTACATGTGTACAAGACATAAAGACTTGGATGAGTGACAATTATCTTTTACTGAACCCTGAAAAAACTGAAGTCGTTATAATTGGTCCTAAAGATGCGAGAGACTCCCTAACTGACCACATAGTTACTGTAGACAACTTAAGTGTAACACCCAGTGACACAGTTAAAAATTTAGGAGTTTTATTTGATCCAGATCTTTCATTCAAAATGCATATCAAACAAACTTGCAGAACAGCCTTCTTTCACCTGCGCAACATTAGCCAAAATTAGGAATATTCTGTCTAAAACGACTGCAGAAAAATTAATTCATGCATTTGTTACATCACGATTAGATTATTGTAACTCCTTACTTGTAGCGTGTCCTAAATATTCCCTAAAAAGCTTCAACTGGTTCAAAATGCAGCAGCAAGATTATTAACAGGATCAAATAGAAGAGAACACATCACCCCTGTGCTCCAAACCCTGACCCCTGACCCCTAACCCTATCACCCCTGTGCTCCAAATCCTTCACTGGCTACCAGTTGAGTCTAGAATTAAATTTAAAATCCTCCTCCTTACATATAAAACCATTAATGGTATGGGCCCCTCTTATCTTAAAGATGATCTGGTTCCGTACCAACCCAATAGAACCCTTCGTTCTCAGAATGCAGGTTTACTGAAAGTTCCTAGGGTTTCTAAAAGTACAGTAGGAGCTAGAGCCTTTAGTTATCAGGCCCCTGTCTTATGGAATCAGCTTCCCTTTAATATTAAAGATGCCGAAACAGTCTCTACATTTAAAATTAGGCTTAAAACATTCCTGTTTGAGAAAGACTATGGTCAGGTTAGTTAAAAATTATGTGACTCATATATCATGTATACATGATGTATGAGTCACAGTTCAGTCTAGGCTGCCCTAGGAGTTAGAATGCTGGGGGAAGTACAGACACTGAGTTCCTTCTTTCTTCTCTTTCTCTTCCTCACACCTGTTTCTGTAACTTTTACAACCTATCTTTCATACCAAGTCTGTTCATGTCTAGTCACCTGGTGTCCCCTTTCCCCCCTCCCCCCCTGGGGGGAGTGGTGGCTCTCCTGACAGTGCCTGCACGGGAGCCATGGACGACAGGATCTGGAGTATCTCGCCTGTGCTGACCTGTGACCCCGGACCACCGCCCCTGCCTGTCTGGACCAGCCCCCCTTCCTTCATTTATACATGGACGTTCATCTATAGTCTGTCCGTCCATGGGAGTGGATCTTTTCCCACTGGGTTTGGAAGTTTTTTCTTGCCGAGAAGGAGGGTCTAAGGACAGGGGGAGGGTCTAAGGACAGGGGATGCCTGGGACTTTTCATGTATTTCTGTAGTTGATTATGTTTTTGTAAAGCCCTCTGAGACGACGTTGTTGTGATTTAGGGCTTTATAAATAAAATTGAATTGAATTGAATTGAGCAGTATCCACATAAGGAGCCATAGACAACAGGATCTGCAGGGACTCACTTGTGTGCTGACCTGTGACCCCATGCCCCCCCACCCTCACCTGTCTGATGGATGGACCTGACCCCCCCCCCCTTCCCTTCATCTATCATCTGTCTGTCCATGGGAGTGGATCTGTCCTTCAGTGTGGTTCTTCCCAAGGTTTCTTCTTTTTTCCCCACTGGGTTTTGGAGTTTTTTTCTTGCCCAGAAGGAAGGTCTAAGGACAGGGGGAGGAGCTAAGGACAGGGGATGCTTGGAATCTATTTCTGTGATTGATTGTTCTGTCCAATCAACTCTGTTGATTGGACAGAACATTTTCTACTTAATAAAGTATAATCCATCTTTGCGTACAGCCAAAACTAGATATTACTCATCCATAATAGAAGAAAACCAGAATAATCCTAGATTCCTGTTCAGTACTGTAGCCAGACTGACAAACAGACACACCTCCGTGGAACCAGTTATTCCATCCACGCTCCATTCTGATGATTTCCTGCAGTTCTTTAACAATAAAATATCAACTATTAGAGACAAAATAGACACATTTCTCCCAAACATTAGATCAGAAAAAGCAGACCTTTTTATAAATCCCTCTGTAACACTAAATCATTTCACCACTGTAGACCAAACTGATGTCATATCTATTATCATGTCTTCCAAATCAGCCACCTGCCTCTTAGATCCAATTACAACAAAACTCTTTAAACAGATTCTGTCCCTAATTATTAACACTGTCCTAAATATAATTAACACTTCATTAATTACTGGATATGTGCCACAGTCATTTAAATATGCTGTTATTAAACCAATTCTGAAAAAGCCTACCTTAGATCCTGACATTCTAGACAATTATAGGCCTATATCCAATTTGTCCTTCCTGTCAAAGGTTTTAGAACGAGTAATAGTTAAACAGCTGTGCCAATTCCTGCAAGATAATAGTTTATTTGAACAGTTTCAGTCTGGCTTTCGTGCCCATCATAGCACTGAAACAGCGTTAGTTAAAGTTACTAATGACTTATTATTAGCCGCTGACATCGGATTAATATGGGTCCTGGTGTTATTAGACCTTAGTGCAGCCTTTGACACCATTGACCACAGTATCTTAGTGCACAGATTAGAATGTGATATAGGTATTAGAGGAGCAGCCCTCTGCTGCTTTAAATCATATTTATCTAATTGCTACCAATTTGTTAACGTTAATCAATAATCATCGCAGTCCTCCAGAGTTAATTATGGCGTGCCCCAAGGGTCAGTCCTTGGGCCTATTTTGTTTACACTATATATGCTCCCTTTAGGTAACATCATTACAAATCATGGCATTAATTTTCATTGTTATGCAGATGACACACAGCTATATTTATCGATTAAACCTGATCAGACCAGACAAATAGATAAACTAAGTACTTGTGTACAAGACATAAAGACTTGGATGAGTGACAATTATCTTTTATTGAACCCTGAAAAAACTGAAGTCGTTATAATTGGTCCTAAAAATGCCACAGACTCCCTACCTGACCACATAGTTACTGTAGACAACTTAAGTGTAACCCCCAGTGCCACAGTTAAACATTTAGGAGTTTTATTTGATCCATATCTTTCATTAAAAGGGTCAGGGGTCAGAGGTCAGCGCACATTAACCAAACATGTAGAACAGCCTTCTTTCGCCTGCGCAACATTAGCCAAAATTAGGAATATTCTGTCTAAAACGACTGCAGAAAAATTAATTCATGCATTTGTTACATCACGATTAGATTATTGTAACTCCTTACTTGTAGCGTGTCCTAAATATTCCCTAAAAAGCTTCAACTGGTTCAAAATGCAGCAGCAAGATTATTAACAGGATCAAATAGAAGAGAACACATCACCCCTGTGCTCCAAACCCTGACCCCTGACCCCTAACCCTATCACCCCTGTGCTCCAAACCCTGACCCCTGACCCCTAACCCTATCACCCCTGTGCTCCAAACCCTTCACTGGCTACCAGTTGAGTTTAGAATTAAATTTAAAATCCTCCTCCTTACATATAAAACCATTAATGGTATGGGTTAGGGTTAGGGGTCAGAGGTCAGGGGTTAATGGTATGGGCCCCTCTTATCTTAAAGATGATCAGGTTCCGTACCAGCCCAATAGAACCCTTCATTCTCAGAATGCAGGTTTATTGAAAGTTCCTAAGGTTTGTAAAAGTACAGTAGGAGCTAGAGCCTTTAGTTACCATGGTTACTGTCTTATGGAATCATCTTCCCTTTAATATTAAAGATGCAGAAACAGTCTCTACATTTAAAATTAGGTTGAAAACATTCGTGTTTGAGAAAGACTATGGTCAGGTTAGTTAAAAATGATGTGACTCATATATCATGTATACATGATGTATGAGTCACAGTTCAGTCTAGGCTGCCCTAGGAGTTAGAATGCTGGGGGAAGTACAGACACTGAGTTCTTTCTTCTCTTTCTCTCCCTCACACCTGTTGTCATTTTTATAACATATCTTTCATACCAAGTCTGTTCATGACTAGTCACCTGGTGTCCCCTTTCCCCCCTCCCCCCCTGGGGGGAGTGGTGGCTCTCCTGACAGTGTCTGCGTGGGAGCCATGGACGACAGGATCTGCAGTGTCTCGTCTGTGCCGACCTGTGACCCCGGACCCCCGACCCTGCCTGTCTGGACCAGTCCCCCCTCCTTCATTTATAAATGGACGTTCATCTATAGTCTGTCCGTCCATGGGAGTGGATCTGTCCTTCAATGTGGTTCTCCTCAAGATTTCTTCTTTTTCCCACTGGGTTTGGAAGTTTTTTCTTGCCGAGAAGGAGGGTCTAAGAACAGGGGGAGGGTCTAAGGACAGGGGGAGGGTCTAAGGACAGAAGGAGGGTCTAAGGACAGGGGGAGGGTCTAAGGACAGGGGGAGGGTCTAAGGACAGAAGGAGGGTCTAAGGACAGGGGGAGGGTCTAAGGACAGAAGGAGGGTCTAAGGACAGGGGGAGGGTCTAAGGACAGGGGGAGGGTCTAAGGACAGGGGGAGGGTCTAAGGACAGGGGGAGGGTCTAAGGACAGAAGGAGGGTCTAAGAACAGGGGGAGGGTCTAAGGACAGGGGGAGGGTCTAAGGACAGAAGGAGGGTCTAAGGACAGGGGAAGGGTCTAAGGACAGGGGGAGGGTCTAAGGACAGAAGGAGGGTCTAAGGACAGGCGGAGGGTCTAAGGACAGGGGGAGGGTCTAAGGACAGGGGGAGGGTCTAAGGACAGAAGGAGGGTCTAAGGACAGAAGGAGGGTCTAAGGACAGGGGGAGGGTCTAAGGACAGAAGGAGGGTCTAAGGACAGGGGGAGGGTCTAAGGACAGGGGGAGGGTCTAAGGTCAGGGGATGCTTGGGACTGTTCATATATCTCTGTAGTTGATTGTGTTTTTGTAAAACCCTGCGAGACAACGTTGTTGTGATTTGGGGATCTATAAATACAATTTTATTTAATTGAAATGTTCCCCCTTTATTTTCCCTCTTTCTTCTACATGTCACTAAATCACGGCCTTTATTCTTTGAATGGTTTAGTTTCTCCAATGTTTGCAAACATAACTGAACCACTGAAACTTGATTTTAAGAAAATCGTGAACTCAATTGAAATTGCAATATTGGCCAGAAAAATCGCAATTCTATCTTTTCTCAAAATTGTTGAGCCCTACTTTTTGACCAAATGTAATACTTTAAATGACCATTACATTTTACGTTCTTAATTTATCACTTTTTCATAGTTGTTAAAACCCTGTAGACACCCTGTAATCTACTTCATTAAAGTCTACAGTCAAGGTCCAGGATCACCTGGACTCACCTGGTCAGGTCTATCCTCCAAGTCTTCAACCCATGATGCCGTCATCTGAGGTGCAACTGGAAAAATGCCTTCAAATAAGAAGAAAACTGTAACAGTATTAATTTCGTCGATGACCCTTTTTCCTGCAACGAAGACGGGACAATGACGAGACAACACAGCTGTTCTAAAAACACCGATAAGCGAGCTGATATGCATGTTTGTTGACGAATAAAAACAAGAAGACAATGTCTGAGGGCTGCCAGTTGGAAATAGTTAAACTTTTAGTTCACAATTCTCCTACCGACCAATCAAAAGCAAGGAGGAGGCGGGACAACAACTGTAAACAACCACTGAAAAGAATGGTGCTGTATTTGGAACAGCTGATCTTAGCGGTTTCAAACAACCCTGTCACTTAATGACTGGTTCAACGACTGAGGGTTAAAAGCGAAGGCATGAGTTTGGTCCGTTGTATAAAATGAGTTTTGTATGATGATAACAGGTAGGCAGAAGGTGTTAATGCTTCCACATACAATGGATCTAACCGGAAGTGCCTGAAGTTTGTGTAACTTAGCTTAACACACATTCTGGGAAAGCGCCCTGGAAACAAGGTTTTTAGCTCTGTGCTAAAAACACATCCTGTGGACACAGGTCCTTATGTGTAAACACACAGACCTACCAATAACCTCAACTCCTGAAAGATGTTATGTTTTATATTACGTTATTTATTGATTAAATGTCACATGTTATCATATTGTCTTTCTACTGTACATTTTTCTGTTAAATCAGGTCTATTTGGGTTATTGTGATTTATTATTTACAATAGGTTCTATCCTCGGCACAGTATATATGTTGTTACACTACTTTTCTACTGTAGACCTCATCTACTAGTGCTTGTGATGTATTAATATTCAGGTTTTATCTGTACAGTATTTGGTATACTGTGAACTTTCATTTCA
This sequence comes from Siphamia tubifer, assembly GCA_020466265.1. Lineage (NCBI taxonomy): Eukaryota > Metazoa > Chordata > Actinopteri > Kurtiformes > Apogonidae > Siphamia > Siphamia tubifer. Next base: position 3,112,624 of record CM035794.1, on the reverse strand, counting down.
GTGTGTTTGTTCAGTTATAAAGGTAGCTGTAGTGTTGTACTAGAGCAGACGGCGCCACAGTAGCTGCTGCACAAACTGTAAAAAACTGTTGGATCAAACTGGTTCATGTGTCTCTGTGGAAATAAAGACTGTTTTTTTACTGCACGTTTTCAAAACAAGTGACGTCACCAAACCTAGCTGGATGTTACTCTGGGATGGTAAACACACACAGAGCCAGAGGGGAGGGGGGAGTGTTCCTTCACACATTCTGAGCCAATCACAGACGCCTCATCAGCGCGTCATGGACATGTATGAGGAAGTAGAAGTAAACTGTGTTGTTCCACCTCCAGTCATTTTTCTACCATGAACATGGTCACATACAAACTGACTGTATTCGTTTGGTATAGGGCTGTCCCGAAAACAACGTCTGTTTTCAATGCTTCAGCACAAATACATATTCTGTTACGGCCTTATGACTAACAAGTGATTTGTGAAAGACTAAAAGTAACTAAGACTAAGAATGAACTTTGACAAAAGACTCAAATGAAAAACAGGGAACAAAATTAACAATGATTGTAACTGAAACCATACAAACAACTAAAGGTTTGAAACGCGATGTCACCCATCAGTTCCACCACTCCCATTCACCCATTCATAAACGTATATATTGAAAACAAAATATAAAAAGAATGAGTTCATGTGCCTGAGCTACAGCATGAGCACACTGAATTTGGTGGATGTCCGTCCGCCCGCCCGGTCAAAAGTTATGGGCCAGACAAAATTTGGCCATCTTGAAACTTTTGACACCCAAAATTTAATAATTTCATCCCAGAGCATGAGCACACCGAATTTGGGACAAATCTGTTGAGCTGTTCAAAAGCTATCGTGTTAACACAAAAGACATTACGCGGCAGCGCACGCAAAACCATTAGATCACAGATGCTCCGAATTTCAGGGATATAACCAGGGCTCTAAATTAACACCCGCCAACTCGCCAAATGCGGGTGAAAATCCATTTTGGCGGGTAAAAAAAAAATAATAATTACGAGCCACTGGTGGCGAGTGCAGACCCGGTTGTAGCTATGGGCAGGCTGGGCGACGGACAGGGCGCAATCCTCTATGGGGCACGAGCATATGACCGTATTATTTTTTTTAATCCTTCCCCTGTCTTTTTTTTTTTTTTCGTCTTGCTTGCTTCGGCCCAGGCAGCGCCCCTATGGCAAACCAAAGTGTTCTTCACATAGCCACGCGTTGTGTTTATTATATCACACGTTACAGAACGCGTTCTGGCACATGCACTGGTGCGCGCAATGGCACGCGTTCTAGCACGCGGTGCCAGTGCGCGTGCCAGAACACGCCCTGTAACGCGTGAAAGCGCGCCAGGCTGTAGGGATACTTGTGTGTTTCACACGATTGCTAATAAGCCCACATGAATTGGTCATAACGGGCCCATATGGGGATTTGGTGCTATCTTTGGTCAGTTGGTGAGTCCACAAATAGGTTAAGGAAATGAGACAGTGAGTCCATGGTTTAAGAAAGTTTGTAAAGTGATTAACTAAAAAGTGAAGGAAAAAATCTCCATATTCCTTCATATATATTTACTGACATATTTATTACAGGGATGTAATTGAGGATTTTTCATCAAAGAAGGTAAGAAAGGTCCAGTTTTAGATGGTATCTTTACAGCTGCTGCTGCGGCACCTTTACTTTTACTGCTAGTTTTTTTTGTTTGTTGTGGTGAAGCCTAAGGGAAAAGCCAAAAGGAAAAGCGAAGTCATTTGCACTCATTTTATTATTACTTAATTATAGTTAACATTGGTTTTGCTTTTTGAAAAGGTTTGTGCAATTTGCAATGTTATTATGTTTACATTTGTGTGCAATTTTAGAATATTTACAAATTTCTCTCAAGAAGAATGTGGCGGTGGTTGGGAGGTTCGGAGTGTGGGGGTGAGAAAAGGGCAAAGGCTGGAGGGGATGTTGTGGAGTCTGAGGTAACGCTAAAGAAAAAACAGACGACATTTAACCCAAAATGGTTTGGGGGTCGTGAGTGGCTGGTGTTCGACACGGAGAGACATAAAGAAATGATATGGGAGCAAATGAGAAAATGTAAGAGCAACAAGATGTGAGTCTATGTATTATATAAATAATATAGGTGAGAAAAGTAAAGAAGTGTTAACAGTGAAAGGTGAGAAAATATAAAAGCAAGAAGTTTTAACAGTTAAATGTGAAAATGTAAAAAAAATAAATAAAAATGTGATCATATATTTAAAGAAATTAATTATTTCAAGAGGAAAAGGTTAAATAAAATAATTTAAAGAAATTTGAAGGCGTATGTCTCATTTTGGTCAGGGGAAAAAAATGGCTAGTTGAATTTCTGATTGGCTAGTAAGATAAAAAATCTACTAGCCCTGGATATAACGACCACATATAAAGTCACTGAACTCAAACCAAAACTACATCAGGTGAAAGCAGCGTCAAATATGCCTGAACAACAGAATGTGTCATGGGTATGGTGTTCACCCTGTCAGTGAGAACATGTCAGATATTGACCAAACAGAATGTTCCAGAAGGTTTAGCTCAGTTATCAACAGTGTGTGTAACAACATAAACTATTGTCCTTAGGCCAAACAAAATAATATATGTGGTTCCCATCACATGGATAGGAAAAAAGGGGTAGGTAGGTGGGTCATCCATATTTTATTTTATTTACAATTTTATATACCCGTCTTCTAAAAGGAAGCTCCAAAAATTCAGATTTAATATCAGTTATTTTTTCCAGCAGTTAGAAAATCAACACATTGCCTCAGATTTTCCATGTACATGTACATGTATATTTACAGAATGTTTTAAGAGAGCATAAATGAATTTTAGATGATTGAAATACAATAAAATCTGATTTGACATCAACATTTTGTCTTTTATTGATTTTTTTTTCAACAAAAATACAGTTTAACTACAAATGTAAATTTTATCCACATCTAAATATTATTTAATAAAATAAAGGCCCCAATATTGAAGGCTTTAGTGGACATATACAGCTATCTATTTACTGTTCAACTTATTTCCTCTTACCATACTGCTGTTTTGTTACTGGCTTCTTCACATTCCTCACAATCTTGACAGAGCGGGAGTACAGTTTTAAATTTATTTTTTAGCTCTGGAAGAGGATTTGTATTTGGTTCCCCACACCAGGCACACAAGTCTGTGTGACCAAGAGATGCTCCATAAAGATATGAAACCATCTTCCCAATGAATAAACAAACGCTGGTGTTTTTGAAACAAACCAAGTGTGAAGTGAGTGGGAAATTAACACACCATGTACCAAAGATTCATCAAGAGGCCAACAGCCAATCAAAACTGGCGCAGCAATCACATGCATTGAGGGTTGTTTTGATGGACATGGACACCATGTATATGGTCGTCGTTTGTCGCTAGTCATAAATCACGGTGGTCAGACAGGTGACAGATGTTGGTAAACATGAATACGGACTAAATACGGAGAAATAAATTCTCTCATCATCAGTCATTGGGAATTTCGAAGATAAGAGTCGGCAGTCGACCGCTTCATTATATTTAATTTATTTTGACAAACTGATAAAATGTTTACATAGTCGGCATTTTCGTCGTAAAAAAATTGGGTCGGTTGGGTGACCGGAACCACACGTACTATTTTGTTTGGCCTTATCCTTTAGTTTTCTCATGGTGTTTATTTCATGTTTCTAAACCTTTTGTTAGCTAAGCTTCATGTGACACAAACTGATAAATATTGATTATTGTTTTGTTATTTAGGATGATAATTGACGTTGAGTTCTGGTAAATGCTCGTGAACCTCCATGATCGCTCCAGACAGCAGCGCAGTGATGTATTGTTGAAGGGGTGGGCTGAAGGGGTGGGGCTAACGAAGAGGCACGGGTGTGGATACGTTCAAAATATAACTGCAGGAACCGTTTTCCAAGATGTCCTACCCTACCTTTAAGTCCCAACACTTTGATCAAAACCTTCATCGGAACAAAAAAGCAAGGGCAGGAAAGTGAGAGGTGTAGACTCATACCCCGTTGGTCCCACGGTGGTGGATCTGGCGCCATCTCGGTAGCGTCGCAATGCTGAATCCAGGCCGGATACGGGAGATCGGGAACGCTGCCGATCTCCGAACAGTCCACCTGGGCTTTGTTACTCGTCAACCAATGAGGGAGGTGGAGTGTAGAGGATTCAGGCTCCGCCCACTGTGAGTCTGTGGCTCTACATGGATGCTAATGGACAGGAAACAGGGTGAGTGTTGTGTGGATTAAAACAGTTCTGGACCAGTGGAACTCAGAACCTACAGTGTGAACGTCAGCAGGGACCCACATACGTCCTAGATCAGACTCAGACTTTAAACCTGCATCAAATCTGTTCAGGGTGGACCTGGAGTCAACGTGAGGCCTTAGACCTGATCCTCTGAACCTGAAGGACAAAACACAAGTGTCAACAGGACAGGACAGGACAGGAAACAGAACGTTCAGTGAGGAGAACCGGTCTCACCTGCGGGTTGGAAGAGGTTCACGCTGGTTCATACTGCCACCGAGCCCTGGTCCTGATCCTGGTCTGAGGGAGGGTCCAGACTGAGACCTAAGACCTGAACCAGCACAGATACATGGAACCGGATCAGAACAGGATTAGTCTTATCTATCATCTGTGGTACATATGAACGTGGTGCATTTACAGACCGTGGAGAAAAGCTGACGTATGTGTGACCGGCATTGAGCCATCGTTGGGTACGGACAGAAGCTCGTCCGTCGTCATGGACAGTCTGTCCCTGTTGGTGCGGTGACGGAGGGAACTGACGGGGAGGTTGAGGAAGTCGAGTTCCACGTCAGTCAAACGTTCCCTGAGAACTGGACCACAGACAAACAGTCCCCTGGTCAGATGTACCTGAACTTAGCACCAGGGACAGCACCCCTGGAGGACACCTACTAAACTCAGCACCAGCGACAGCACCCCCTGGAGGACACCTACTAAACTCAGCACCAATGAAAGCACCCCCTGGTTGACACCTACTAAACTCAGCACCAGGGACAGCACCCCCTGGTGGACACCTACTAAACTCAGCACCAGGGACAGTGCCCCCTGGAGGACACCTAATAAACTCAGCACCAATGACAGCACCCCCTGGTGGACACCTACTAAACTCAGCACCAGGGACAGCACCCCCTGGAGGACACCTCCTAAACTCAGCACCAGTGGACACCTCCTAAAAACACCAGATACAGCGCCCCCAGTGGACACCTACCATCTTTGTTCTTCAGTCTGGATCCGCTGTGACGGAGGATCCGCCGTCCCCCTGACAGTTCTGTGTCCACGCAACTGCGCTCAAAGTCTGAGATGTAGGCGTCGAGGGCTGCGGACGCTGACTCGTATTCCTGCAAACAACGCCAACCAGTCAATAATCAATCCAGGCCCTACTGTCCCTACTGTCCCTACTGTCCCTGGTAGTAATCAGCTGATCATCACATGTTGCTCTTTTATCCAATAACTGTGTATTTTATATCATTAATTTTAGTGATGCACCCAATCAGCATTTTTTGGCCCGATCACCGATACGATCTCCAGAAATCTTGATCCGATTGCCGATCACAGAAGGAATTTTAAATATCCACACCTTTCATCTAGGTCTGGACCCTTACAGCCTCAGATTAAACTATTTCATAGTTGCATCTAGGGCTGAAACTATCAAACATTTTTGTAATCGAGTATTCTGTCGATTTTTTTCATCGATTAATCAGATTAATTCCATTTTTTTAAAACCCACATCCTTAGTGAGTGTTCTATATGTCTGAGTTATTCAAATATTCATCATTCTGAATAAACAATGGAACAAAACAAAGAAGTGAGTGAAACTAAAAACAAACACTTTGGCATTTGTTTGTTTTTACTATGGTTTACACTGTTGTTGTTGTTGTTGTTATCTTTATAAACCTTTGACTTTGTAATTGTTGTTTGGAATCAAACCAAGTGCCTGAAAACATCTGAACTGAACAAAACCTACTGGGCCAAAATTCTAATATTTGTTGTTCAATGTCTTCCAGTTCACAGTCCATGTTCAACATCCTAAACTGATGGACATTCCGAGTGTCTTCATTTTACAATGTCTTTGTCTTTTCTCTGTTATTCCACCTGTTTTGACCCTAAAACCCCTGAAGGAAAGGAACACAAACACAGGCTCGGCAGCTTTTAGGACAAATTCACAGCAGCACATTTACCTGAAGCTAGCTAGTGTGAGATTATTTTGTACTAATGTGTCGTGGAAGTGGATAAAATGAGTTGAAAGGAGCAGAAAGAAAGACTATAATAATTAGTTGGGGCAACCCCCACACACAACTGCCTGTGTGTGGGGTTTGGTACTAAAAGACACCCTTTAGTACCTAGACGTGCCATCCAGCTGACACGTAACCAACAGCAGAGTGGTCAGTGGTCAGTGGTCAATGGTCAGTCCTGTTCATTCATGAACAACAGCTGAGGTAGATGAACGTCTGGAACTTTTAAAATGTGATGTTATATCATCACAAATTAAATTACTATTGTAAATGGTAAATGTTCTGCATTTATATAGTTCTGTTCCACCTTCATGGTTCAAAGCTCTTTACATTAGCCTCACATTCACCCATTCACACTCATACACCAGTAGGTTTCTAAGGTCAAAGGTCAGTCCTACTGGGGGCCTAAGTCAGGGTTCAGTGTCTTGCCCAAGGACACTTCAACATGTGGGCAGCCAGAGTTGGGAGGCGAACTACCAACCCTTCAGTCATTGGACAACCTGCCACAGCCGCCCTGCAACATGCAACACTGCGCAGTAATGCTTCCATGTGCTGTTATTTGTGTCAACTTGGGATAGTTTCTTAAAAAAAAACAAAAAAAAAACAACTATTAGCTTACTTGCGCAAGTGGCCTAAATTAATTTAGCTTACACACAGTGGAATTTACATACTGTGACGTTCATAAGTTACCAAAGTGAGCAGGTAAAACGAACCTATGAGTTTTACATTTGGTGTCTGTTTTTGTACCAGCTCATTTTGTAAACGTTCCCTATTGATTGTCAAAGAGGCTCACAGTTAACTAAAACTACGTTAGCTAGCAATTTAGAGGTTTTCATCAGTACAGGCAACCAGGAAAACCAAGGAACAGTGTTTCACACACAACAAGGCAACGGACAAAAGATGACGTTTGTGGATTATGGAACGTTAAACGTATCAGCTGATAATAATATTGATTAATGCCGTACTACATGTATCATCAGTAATCGTTGAAACACGCCACAATATTTGACTGAACACTGTCCCCTGCTGGAAGTAATATAATATTTAATTTGGATGTGTTAGTGTTTCAAAGTAAAAAAAAAAATTCTAAATATGTGACCCACCACCAGTAAACCAGGCATAAGTGTGTGTAAATCCAAACAGAGTTATGTGTGTATCTTGGTAGAGTGGAAACTAAGGTTTAAGATGGTGAAAAAATGATGTTTCTATCACAAGTAGAACCAAAGTTATGGTCATTTTAATATCCACATTTGGACATATTTTACAATTTGCATATTTTTAGATATTGTCCGTTAAAGTTTTGGACTGTTTTGGGGTAGGAAGTCCTTAGCAACGCATAATAATTTGTATCCGATTGACACAAATTGTTGACAGATGTTAAAGGACACTCTGATGGACATGTCACAGAAGTTTTATATATTATAATAATAGGACAGAAGTGTGACGTATTATAATCATTTGGCTTACACCATTGGACAGAACATTCAATATAAGCTTTTACCTCGTACCAAACACTTGGGTGTTTACCCACGGAACGGAGATCGTTTTGTTCGGCGAAAAGAGGTGGAAGTCGTCTTTGTCTTTGCTCAGCAATACCTGAACTTTTGTCACCGCTTAAATAATTGACTCAATAAACACCTTTATTGATTGGATTTCAATGTAATGACCACAGGAAGTGAACATAGAGGTGTTAAGGTACCGTTTTTTGATAAGGTGTAAACACTAATAACAAATCACCTTCCAGCCTAAATTTGGCTGTAGCTCTGAACGGCTCAGCGCCACTTATGCCTGGTTTGGTGCTGAGCAGTAACATATTTTAATTTGAATACATAGTAATTTTCTAATTAAATTCAGATATGATTTCTCAGCAAAGGACTTAGGCAATGTGCACAGCAATGCTCAGAGTGGAAAAGTTCTACAGAGCAATGAAATGAGTTTAATATCTTTGTTGTTGTTTGTAATGGTGTGAAACATTGTACTGTAATGCACCACAGTACTGGGACGTCACCCTCGAAATGTTGGATCATTTAGTGGAGTTGTGCAGATGTTAGGAGGTCCACAGACACACTACAGACACAGGTTTGTTGAATTATAGATAGATTCATACAGTGGTACCTCAACTTACGAAAGAGCTAACAAATAATCCAAGTAATGAAAAACCCTTCATGCTAACTTTTCATCTCTGAATACGAAAGAAAATGTAATTCACGAAACAAAACCGAAACCCCTGAGACGTAAATATAGTACTGTATGTATCATCCCATGATGCTTTTGGTGACCTTTGACCCTCACTCATCACAGAGTTACTGTTGTTTGGTGAGTTTTTCCCCAGTGTGTTCATTTAAACTTTATTCATCATGAGCACAAAGAAAGTGATTCTGATGAAAATGAAAAGAAGAAGTGACTGAGTTATTAATAAAAGAGAAACAGGAGATGAATAAAAAAAAGGAGGAGGAGCCATCATTCCATCAGCACCAATAAAAGACATGCTGGACACATTTCATCAACTTTCCCAATTCCTGGAAAAAAAACACCCCAAAAAAATGTTCATGAGTCGTGCTGACACAACAGAAGCACAACCACTAATGCCTGTACTGCTCTATTTATCTGTCTGTCCATCCCACTTTGACGACGTACGCCTTGTGCATTTTAGGAAGATTATGAAAAGTGGTCAAAGTCGATCGTCTTTGGATCAATATTTGACCAAACGTCCGTCAACAAACATTGTTGAAGGTGAAAGTGACAATTAAAACAAACACAACGGTATGAAAGTGACCCACATGTTTGGTATGAATATGACCCACATGTCTGGTATGAATATGACCCACATGTCTGGTATGAATATGACCCACATGTTTGGTATGAATATGACCCACATGTCTGGTATGAATATGACCCACATGTCTGGTATGAATATGACCCACATGTTTGGTATGAATATGACCTACATGCTTGGTATGAATATGACCCACATGTCTGGTATGAATATGACCCACATGTTTGGTATGAATATGACCCACATGTTTGGTATGAATATGACCCACATGTCTGGTATGAATATGACCCACATGTCTGGTATGAATATGACCCACATGTCTGGTATGAATATGACCCACATGTTTGGTATGAATATGACCCACATGTCTGGTATGAATATGACCCACATGTCTGGTATGAATATGACCCACATGTTTGGTATGAATATGACCTACATGCTTGGTATGAATATGACCCACATGTCTGGTATGAATATGACCCACATGTTTGGTATGAATATGACCCACATGTTTGGTATGAATATGACCCACATGTCTGGTATGAATATGACCCACATGTCTGGTATGAATATGACCCACATGTTTGGTATGAATATGACCCACATGTCTGGGGTGAATATGACCCACATGTCTGGGGTGAAAATGACCCACATGTCTGGTTCATTTGAATGGTTTAATGTTCAGTCAGTGAAGATACATTTACCCACTGACACTAATACATTACATCTAAAATATACATTTTCTTTGACTTTTAACACATATTTCATACTAAATGTTTATACTTTTATCATTTTTAAAGGGTTTAGGGGGTAGTATTGGGGGCCTTGGAACCAATCAGGTCTTTTACATGTGAAAGGCGACTATTTACGAAAATGCCACTTCCGGGAACAAATAAATTTCGTAAGTTGAGGTACCACTGTATTTTCTGTTAGAATGAGTGCAAACCTTATCTTTGTATGTGAAGGTGGTGGTGTGTTCAGGGTCTCTCAGACTGCTCCTCAGGAAGGTGGTGGTGCGTTCAGGGTCCCTCAGACTGCTCCTCAGATGACCTGAACTGGACAACAGAGACGTCACCGTGGACTCTGGAGACAGGACCTCACTGAGCACAGCACTGGAGCCCATCCTAGAAATATGAACAAAAAATAGACATGAGACAGACTGGATATATAAATCATCAATAGAAATAAGACAGTCTGTAAATCGGGGGTCTTAAACTCATTTACTTTCAGGGGCCAAATTCAGTCCAATTTTATCTCCAGCGTGCCAGATCAGTAAAATAATAACAAAATAACCTGGAAATAATGACAACTCCAAATATTTGTCTAGTTTAGCACAAAAAAGGTCCATTAAATTATGAAACTACTTAGTTTTAGAAACTATTCAAACAAAAAAGATGTGAAAAACCAGAAGAAAACTGAAGTTTCTTTAGAAAAATAAGTGTAATTTTAACAATATTCCACCTCAATTTATCATTTATACATGTGTATTATGAATCACATCTACAAAGACATTAAATACTTAGTTACAGAAGAAAAAAAAGGTTAAAATTGTGCTTAATTTTCTTTAGACATTTCAGGTTTTTCACATTTAATTGTTACAGGATGTGTAAATGTATATATTTTCATCATTTTCGTATCTTAGTGATACGAAAATTATGATAATTTTTAAAAACTGTAAACTGACTGCAAGTCAGTGACATTTCACCAGCGAAACTTTAATAAAGACATCTTGAATTGAACCAGGTAAAATCAGAAACGTTTTTGTTTTCTATTTCTACAGTGAGTGGTACTGACCAGAGTTCTGCACCAGGTCTGGTACCTGACAAAAAGTCACATCATTTTTTTGTACTGTTACATTTATTAAGTTTGATAAATTAATGAGCACATTTTGAGAACATAAAGAGTATAAAGTACAAATATTTATGAACAAATGTAGGGAGTAAAAGTACAAAAAACTGCAAGAAAAACACATAAAGTACAGATACCTAAAAAACAATCTGCTTCAGTACAGTAAAGGATGTATTTGTACTTAGTGACTTCTCAGCTCTGAAGTGGATATTTAAAAGTCAACATTAGAGTTCAGTCATTTTAGGGACATTCCAGTAGTTTGAATAATAGATGGTATTTTTTCTTCTACGGTTTAAATCTGTTTAATAAATAAACTGAAGCTAACTGTGTATTAGCATAACAAGCTAACGGTGAGCTAAACGAAGGGAACGGAGCCCTTAAAATCACACAAATTACCGAGTTTACAGTTTAATGATCTGGGATTAAAACGCTTTTATGTGTCCATGAGCCAGAGTTTAATCTAAAGTAATTGTGGATTCAGTTTAAACTTTGTTCAACTGAGTTTAAAGTTAAACTTTAGCTTCAGGATGAAACGAATAAAAGCCTTCGATCAGAATAAATATGGATTATAAAGTCACGATTCGGTCCAAGTCTATACTTTAATGATTCAATGATGAAAAGAAAGGGAAAAGAAAAAGAAGAAAACAATAAGGAAAAATACAAATAAAACAACGAAAATGTACCTTCAAGCGCCGCGGGAGGAAGTGACGTCAGTAGATCCAAATAACTTCTGGTACCGGAAATTAATAAAAACATAAAATAAAATGCCATAAGAGATACAATAACACATGAACAATCAGACTTTTCACAAAAATCAACCAATAAAGTCACGAGGAGTCAAAATTCTTTCAAATATTTACGTGGGAATAAAGACGTTTATTTATTTACCTGTATCATTTTCGCATTTCAATAATTAAAATATAAATTAAATACGCTTTTTATTATTTCTGTATTTACTGATCTATTTATTGGATGGATGTGTATATAAATAAATAAATAAACAAAAATAAATCAATAACGTATTTTATGGATCACAACGTAAATATTATATGGTACTAATCGGACTAAGAAACGATGTGTGTGTGTGTGTGTGTGTGTGTGTGTGTGCGCGTGTGTGTGTGTGTGTGTAAAATGCATAAGTACGTAGATAAATACCCACGAAGAATAAATGTGTTTATCAGAAACCACGTGATCAGAGTGACGTTGGTCCAAACCTTTTCCGGTCACGCCCCTTTACCGTGACGTCAATGGCACTTGACAGGAATCGAGGTCTAAAACAGAGGACTCACTCTGACACAAATTACAAAGATGGAAAAACCCACCACTTTTTTATCCACTTTCTGAACCGTGTTTTATTAACATGTTCAGGGTTTTGAAATGGTAAATGGTCTGCATTTATATAGTTATTTTCCACCTTCATGGTGCTCAAAGCTCTTTACATTAGCTTCACATTCACCCATTCACACACACACTCATACACCAGTAGGTTTCTAGGGTCTTAGGGTCTAATGATGAAAACCCTCACTAAGTACAAGTGCATCCTTTACTGCACTTACAGTTTTTCTCAGTCGCTTGTGTGCCATATTCAGATCAGAAAGTAAATTCTCATAACTGTTAGTTCAACCTTCACAACATACAGTCATGTGTGCACATGGTAGTAGCAATTTCCCCTTCCTCTGAACACATTACAATTGGTCTTGTCTACAATTGTCTGTTCACTTTTGTTTTATGTCAAATTGTTAACACTGCATAAGTGGAAAACATAGTTAAAAAAACACAACCCATTCTAAGTAAAGTGAGTCCATATAACAGACATATGTAAAGTGGATAAAAACCTCTTTCTACAGCTTTATGTTGTTGGCATGAACAGAGGAAGCACAAAGGTCACGACCTCCAACACTTAACAAGGGATTGTTCAATCTGTGCTGAGCTCACTGCATATTCACTGCATATTCACTGTATACTCACTGCATATTCACTACAGTTGAAGAGGAAACAAACAAATACGACCATTTTGGTCACGAAAATGATTGAAAGCATTGGAATCATACAGATGTGATTTATAACACAGACACTTGGACAAATGTTTATTAGTATTATTTATATTGATCATAACTCATACTGGATTATGTCTGGAGAGACCCTGCCTCACCTGCCTCCTTTAACTGCACGTCTCTGATATAACCCTAACCTTTGACCCCTAACCTTCAGACATGAGATGGGTCAACACCTATAACCCTAACCTTTGACCCCTAACCCTTCAGACATCTGATGGGTCAACACCTATGGTTCCATCATGTCACGTTTTGACGTCATATGACATCAAGCCAATGGTGTATTTGTAAACTGTGTGACCTTTGACCTTAAATCAGGGTTCTTGACACATTTGATCAAATCCCATAATAGACTGATTAATATTAGATATCAGAACAAAAATATGTACTATGGTTGAATATTGAAATGGCCATATCACATAAACTGAACCGAGGATTTTTTTTTACAAAAACTGTTTGAGATCCTGGAAGGGACTCCTATTGATCCATAAAATAAAATCTTGAGCAAACGTGGAAATTATGTCATGAAAAACAATATCCTGCTTTGGATTTAACATGGAAAATCCCATTTGAAAAATCTTTTCAGTTTTTTCAGCAACCAAGCATCGTAGAATGTCCCAGTTTGTTTTTTTTGTGCTTTTTTATAAAATTGACTTTCATCAAAAATGACTAAAAAATCAAGCCATGGCGGTGGTCTGTTACCTCTGACTGCCTTTTTTTTTATTTATGATGATGGCAGCTACAGCTTCTGGAAAAAAAACTCTGCTTGTCCTGGTTTTCAGACACCTGTAGTGACAGCAAAAAGTTAAAAGTCCACCCCTTCCCATCTCCTCCAGAGAAGGCAATGAACAACCAGTTCTTTTCTGGGCTGCATTTATAACTCTCAGCTGCTGAGTTCCTAGTAAACTTGACATTACTACTTTACATAAGAACACTTTCAATGATGCAGCGGTAAAAACAAATCAGCAGTTTCTCACAGACACTGTTCCTTTTTAAAATCCTCAGATAATGTAGTCACTGCTGTGTCTTCTTCACAGCGGTGGTGTTGTTGTTGTCTGACCACATCAGCCGGTCAGAGATGAGGGTTCCCAGAAATCTGTGGCTGTGGACCCTCTCCACACCGTTCTTGTTGAAGAGTAGGGGTGGGGGGGGGGGTCACCTTCAGTCTTTCTAAAATCAATTATGAGTTCTTTGGCTTTTAATGTGTTTATGGTCAGGTTATTGTCAACCAGTGTTGGGAAAGTTGACCTTAATTAGGAAGTAGTTCAAAGTTCAGTTCTAGTTAGTTAATATGAATTAGTTCAGTTCATCGTTCATTCTCCCAAATGATCAACTAGAAGTTCATGGATCCTAAAATGAACTTTTTTGTTCTTTTTTTGTGTTATTATTGTAAACTTATTATTAACCGTTTCTGACATTATCCTGTAGTCAGTAAATCAGGGTAAAATGTGGTCGTCCTCCCAGGGTTAACTTCCCTCTGCAGGTTCTTAGAACACAAGGAGTGGTTTCACTGAGTTTCGTTTTCAATGTTTATTTACAACAACGGGACAAACACCTGCTCTGGTCACACTCTGTACATTTAACTCTTTTTCTCCGCTCCCAAAAACTCTCTGCATCACTCTCTCTCTCTCTCTCTCTCTCTCTCTCTCTCTCTCTCTCTCGCTCTCTCGCTCTCTCTCTCTCTCTCTCTCTCTCTCTCTCTCTTCTCATTGTCTATTCCACAACATTATGTTTCCAACATTAGTTCAGAATAATATAAAAATGACATCTATGATAATGCTGTTTTGATCCCATTTTATTCCTTATAGGATTCAATAATTACAACGTGATAAGAACTAAATGTGAACTAAATAAGAGCACAGTTCAATAAATGCCAGAATAACCGCGTTCACAACTTCCCGTTCATTTGGCAAAAGTGAACGAGTCATTCACGTTCGTCAAAAATATGATATAGTTCGTGAACGATCGTTCAATGAACTCGTTCAGGTACAACACTGTATATATATATATATATATATATATATATATATGTATATGTCCATGTAATTTCATGGTGATATCTACAGTATTCATTGAGTTATAGCATAGCATGATATGTCTCTGTGGACACACAGTGATTCTAATTATATATATATATATATATATATATATATATATAATGATGGCAGTCATGTTCTCCGCTGTCCCCTAGACCACACAACAAGGGCCATTCTGAATTTTGATCCAAAAGCAGCTGTCAGGAGAAGACCTTGAGGAAAGCCACGCACCAGATGGCTCGACATTGTGAACGATCTACAACAACGCAGAGTTGCCTTAGCTGAGGCGGCGGAGCTGTCCCGCAATCGCCAGTATTAGAGACAGCTCGCACTCTTACCCTGAACAGCTCTACACATTACAAGAGCATAAGAACAAGTCATCATGCATGTAATCAGTCATCTTTTATTTTATCTTTTATCCCATCCGACCATCTACTTTCAAGCCCTGTGGTGTTGGGCGAGCAATGAAGATTGATTGATTGGTTAATTGATTGATTGATTGATTGATTGATTGGTTGATGATTGATTGATGGATTGATTGATTGATTTAAGTGACAGGTGTGGGTACACTAGAAGTAGTAGCCATAGACCTGCACACAGGCGGCTCAGGCCATAGGGTCATTCTTCACTGACAGCAGCAGCGGTGGAGTTCGGCAGCCGTCTGAGCTGAGTCGGCTGCCGAAGAGGGAAGGTGAGCAGTGCATTCCCTCTTCAGTAGTGCACTGCTCACCTCCATGGCATGAGGAAGGGGGTAGAAAAGGTGCCCTAAATATTGCCTGCTCCTCATCACCCTATCCAGTTTACAGGGGCCAGAGGGGGACCTACTACCTATGGTCGAAACAATAAGACAGCAAGGGGAAAAAACAAGGATCACACCTCTGAACATTCCTAACATGTGGGCAGCTGTGGCTCAGTTGGTAGAGCGGGTCATCCCTAGATTGAAGGTTTGGTGGTTCACGTCCCAGCTCTGGCTGTCGACATGTCCTTGGGCAAGACACTGAACCCTGACTTAGGCTCCCAGTAGGGATATAACCTTAGAAGCCTACTGGTGTATGAGTGTGTGTGTGTGAATGGGTGAATGTGAGGCTGATGTAAAGCACTTTGAGCACCATGAAGGTGGAAAAGTGCGATATGAGTGCAGTCCATTTACCATTTACTTGACAGGGATGATTCTAATAGACCACAGAGACGTACAGCACTGGTTGCAAATGAGCTCACCGGATACAGCATAGACATCGCTGCACTGAGTGAAACCAGATTTGCTGGAGAGGGTGAACTCTGCGAAAGAGGCACAAACTACACCTTCTTTTGGAGTTGGCTTTGCAGTAAAGCCATCCCTCTTTGGCAAGCTGGTTGGCCTGCCAAAAGGAGTGAATGATCGCCTGACGATAATGAGACTCCCACTTTCCAATGGAAAGAAGTTTGCCACTATTGTCAGCGTGTATGCTTCTATCATACCATACCATACCATACCATACCATACCATACCATACCATACCATACCATACCATACCATACCATATACCATACCATACCATACCATACCATACCATACCATACCATACCATACCATACCATACCATACCATACCATACCATACCATACCATACCATACCATACCATACCATACCATACCATACCATACCATACCATACCATACCATACCATACCATACCACACCAATCCAGATGAGGTCAAGGATAAATTGTATCAAGATCTGATTGCTGTCATCACCACTGTTCCAAGTGCTGGCATCAGCTATGTCATTGTCAGGAAGTGGGACAGGCAGGATGTACGAGTCACGAAGGCTATGTGCAGCGCAGTGTGATGGACTGACCACTGCCTCATCATCTCCAAGCTCAGACTTCACTTCACACCCAAGAGACGCCCTCAGGGAGCAAAACCACCAAAACGCCTGAACGTCAGCAAGCTGAAGGCCTTTGACATCAAGCAGTACTTTGTTGGCACCCTGGAAACTCGCTTTGACTCCACCATGCTGAATGACCACGACGTGGAAGCAGCATGGGCCTCACTACGTGAGATGGTGTACACCACAGCCATGGAGTGTCTGGGACATCTAACCAGGAAGCACAAGGACTGGTTCGATGAAAACTGCACAGAAATCCAGCAGCTGCTAGAAGAGAAATGTCCTACCTACGTAATACATATCGACGACCCCAAGTCAACAGCAAAGAAAGACACACTGCAGAAAATAAGAAACAACATCCAGTAAAAGTAGCATCAGGGGCAGGCCTCTTGGCTGAGCAACGAAGCAGATGAAATCCAGGGCTTTGCAGACAGAAACAATATGAAGAACTTCTACGATGGTCTGAAAGAAGTCTATGGTCCTACAACCTCGGGCACTTCCCCACTCCTTAGAGCAGATGGATCACCATTGATCACAGACAAGAAGAAAATCCTTGATAGATGGGCCGAACACTTCGACAGCATACTGAACTGCCTGTCCAACACCCAAGATGAAGCCATTGATTGGCTACCTCAGGTTCCAATTAATAAGACACTGTGGCAAAACACCTGGCTCAGATGCCATCCCAGTGAAATATATAAAGAGGCATGCCACTAGTGGAGTAGCTTCATCCACTCTTCCAGCTTATATGGCAGCACACACACCAGGTGACTAGTCATGAACAGACTTGGTATGAAAGATATGTTATAAAAATGACAGAAACAGGTGTGAGGGAGAGAAAGAGAAGAAAGAACTTCAGCACAAAACAGTCCCACAAGATTTCAAAGATGCTTCCATCATGCATCTTTACAAATGCAAGGGAAATCATCAAGCCTGTGATAACCATAGTGGAAACTCCCTGCTTTCCACTGCAGGCA
The DNA here is from genome assembly GCA_020466265.1 of Siphamia tubifer. Classification (NCBI taxonomy): domain Eukaryota; kingdom Metazoa; phylum Chordata; class Actinopteri; order Kurtiformes; family Apogonidae; genus Siphamia; species Siphamia tubifer. The sequence goes on along the minus strand of CM035794.1, from coordinate 3,094,794 downwards.
AGACCCTGGCCACAATTCTGCTGAACCATCTCATCATCCACCTTGAGCAAGGCCTCTTTCCAGAAAGCCAGTGTGGCTTCCGGGAAAGAACGCGGGACTATCAACATGGTGTTTGCGGCTAGACAGCTTCAGGAGAAATGTCAGGAACACAACACCAACCTGTACTCCACCTATGTCAATCTGACCAAGACCTTTGACACTGGACTATACACATATATATATACACATATAACCTTTTTATGTCTTAGTTGTGACTTTTATGTCTATGACTTTATTTTATTATTATTTTTTAAATTAAATAAAAGATTTTCTCTCATAATTAGACCTTTGTTGTTACTATGATGACTTTGTAATTATTATGACTTTTTTGCTTTTTATATCACTAATGACTCTTTATTCCATTATTATGCTTTTTTATCTCATATTTTTGACTTTCTGTCTCACTATTATGAATTTTTATTTCATCATTGTGATTTTTATCTCGTATTTTCACTTTTTATGTCACAGTTTTGTTTTGTTTTTTCGTATAATAATTCTGTCTTTGTATGTATGGAAGCCTGTTTCCATCACTGAAAAGGTATGTCCATGGTAAATCTTAATTATGAATTATGAGAGTAAAAATCGAAATGATTCAATTCTTTGAGGGGATACACACTGATGTTGATCAGAGTGAGACCTCTGTCTCTAGAGGATCTACAGAGTGCGAGCGTGTGTGTGTGTGTGTGTGTGTGTGTGTATGTGTGTGTGTGTGTGTGTGTGTGTGTGTGTGTGTGTGTGTGTGTGTGTGTGTGTGTGTGTGTGAGAGTCAGTGTGACGTCACGGCCAGCCGTTGGACCGGATCGGCTCAGTTCAGATCAGTTGAACTCAGACCGGAACAACCGTCGGTTCTGTATAAACACAAAACGAACTGGACGAGGTCTGACCGGGTATGAACCGGTCTGAACCGGGACACTTCGGAGCTTTTATTTAACACGGATTACGGCGCGGCGGCGAGGACGCGGGGTCCGGTGTCCAGACGTCGGTCTGTCCCGGGTCTGTCCCTAACCTTTATTCGAGTTTCGGGGCTGGTGGTCGGTGTGAGCGGGCGCAGACAGCCGCTGGGGCCGGGGATGGAGCGGAAGAGGACGGACTGCCCCGCTCTGCCACCCGGCTGGAAGAAGGAGGAGGTGATCCGGAAGTCCGGGCTCAGCGCCGGCAAGAGCGATGTCTACTACTACAGGTACGGGTCGGACCGGACCGGGGGTGATGACGTCACAGACAGATCTACTGAGGCCTGGGTCAATTGAGATCTGGTCTGGATCTGCTGGCTCAGTGGTCCCACCCGGGCCAGAAACCACTTTGAGCTGGTCTTGGTTCAAGTGGGCCAGTCCTGTACGTGGTCCCGCCCGGGTCAGAACCACTTTGAGCTGGTCCTGCTACAAGTGGACCAGTCCTGTACCTGGTCCCGCCCGGGTCAGAACCACTTTGAGCTGCTCCTGGTACAAGTGGACCAGTCCTGTCCCTTGTCTACACCTAGACCATACACTGGATCTGATCCACTGAAACCTCTGAGATTAGGTTTCACAACGACCAGGACTAGATAAGTATCAGAACCTGATACATGACCCAGATACTGGTGGGACTGGTCAGTAGGGCCCTGGTACAACCGGGTCCCAGTTCAGATTTTACTTGAGCGGATCAAATCGGATCCTGCCCCTCAGACCCGTGTCAGGGTCCACCATCAGGACAGTTTAGGACCATTGTCAGTCTCAGTTGGACCAGGTTAGTCCAGGTTCAGGTACCAACAACTTTAAAAAGCGTTACCATGGAAACGCTGCCCCCTGACAGCCAGCTGGTTTATCTGGACCAGGTCCTGGTTTATGTGGACCTAGTCCTGGTTTATGTTAACCCAGTCCTGGCTTATCTGAACCCGGTACTGGTTTATGTGGACCAGGTCTTGATTTATTTGAACCTGGTTCTGGTTTATGTGGACCCAGTCCTGGGTTATCTGTGGACTGGTCTTGATTTATCTGGACCAGGTCCAAGGCCCAAATCAAACAGGATCTAGACCCTGGTCCTGGTGGGTTTGGGTGGGGGGTCATGTAGTGGGTGTGGTTTGGAGGTTTGGTCATGTGACCTGAAGGCAGCGTGTGTTTCCTGTCGTCAGCTGTAGAGTAGACGACAGGAAATGGTGACTGCTGCGACGCCACACAGGAAGTGACATCACAGCAGCAGTTACAGTTAGAATGTTAGAGTGTTGGTGTTAGAGTGTTAGTGTCAGAGTGTTAGTGTCAGAGTGTTAGTGTTAGAGTGTTAGTGTTAGAGTGTTAGTGTCAGAGTGTTAGTGTCAGAGTGTCAGAGTGTTAGTGTCAGAGTGTTAGAGAGTTAGTGTCAGAGTGTCAGAGTGTTAGAGTGTTAGTGTCAGAGTGTTAGGGTGTTAGTGTCAGAGTGTTAGAGTGTTAGTGTTAGAGTGTTAGTGTCAGAGTGTTAGTGTCAGAGTGTCAGAGGTGTTAGAGTGTTAGTGTCAGAGTGTCAGAGTGTTAGTGTCAGTGTTAGAGTGTTAGTGTTAGAGTGTTAGTGTCAGAGTGTTAGTGTCAGAGTGTTAGTGTGTTAGTGTCAGAGTGTTAGTGTTAGAGTGTTAGTGTTAGAGTGTTAGTGTTAGAGTGTTAGTGTCAGAGTGTTAGTGTCAGAGTGTCAGAGTGTTAGTGTCAGAGTGTTAGTGTCAGAGTGTCAGAGTGTTAGTGTCAGAGTGTCAGAGTGTTAGTGTCAGAGCGTTAGTGTCAGAGTGTTAGAGTGTTAGTGTCAGAGTGTTAGTGTTAGAGTGTTAGTGTTAGAGTGTTAGTGTCAGAGTGTTAGTGTCAGAGTGTTAGAGTGTTAGTGTCAGAGTGTTAGAGTGTTAGTGTTAGTGTTAGTTCTATTCCAGACTAACGTCCTTGTTTCTTTCCCTTTTTCCAACTTGTCTCTAATCCTGACGTCCTCTTCCTTCCTTCCTCTCTCCTCCTCCTTTTCTCCTACGCAACACCCCCCACCCCACCCCTCCTCTTTCTTCCTCTCATCTGCTCCTCCTCTCCTCTTTCTCCTCCTCCCCACCTCCTCCTCCTCTCCTCCTCCTCCACTCCTCCTCCTCCCACTCCTCCTCCACTCCTCCTCCTCTCCTCTTTCTCCTCCTCCCCATCTACTCTTCCTCTCCTCTTTCTCCTCCTCCCCATCTCCTCTTCCTCTCCTCTTTCTCCTCCTCCTCCTCCCCATCTCCTCCTCCTCCACTCCTCCTCCTCCTCTCCTCCTCCTCCTCCTCTCCTCGTTCTCCTCCTCCCCACCTCCTCCTCCTCTCCTCCTCCTCCTCTCTTCCTCCTCCTCTCCTCTTTCTCCTCCTCCCCCACCTCCTCCTCCTCTCCTCTTTCTCCTCCTCCCCATCTCCTCTTCCTCTCCTCTTTCTCCTCCTCCTCCTCCCCATCTCCTCCTCCTCTCCTCTCTCTCCTCCTCCTCTCCTCCTCCTCCTCTCCTCTTTCTCCTCCTCCCCACCTCCTCCTCCTCTCCTTCTCCTCCACTCCTCTTTCTCCTCCTCCTCTCCTCCTCCTCCTCCTCACCTCCTCCTCCACTCTTCCAGTCCTACAGGTAAGAAGTTCCGGTCCAAGCCTCAGCTGGCCCGTTACCCTCGGTAACTCGGTGGATCTGGGATGTTTCGACTTCCGAACGGGGAAGATGATGCCGGGGAAACAGAAGAGCAAACAGAGGCTGAGACATGACCCGCTCAGCGTCACCAAGGTAATGGTCACCTGAGCCAGAGGGGGGCGGAGCTTGTGGGCCACATCACCAGGTCACATGACTCAAACACACAGGAGGTGAAGGTGGAGGAGGCCAGGAGTCATGTGACCTGTATTCACCTGCACGTGCTCAGTGGAGTCAGAGGCACACTCCCATTTCACCTCTGGCCCCTCCCCCTTGCTTTTTGCGTGTTCACGTGAAGTCTGAGGGGAGGGGCCATTTGACCCTCAGACATAACCACCCACAGGCGATGATGAGCCGTGGAGCCGCCATATTGGAGCAGTGTTACGATCCAGTCAGTGCAATATGTTTGACAGAACAAAGATTTAATCATACGTGTAACAATGATTAAGGACATATGTTTGGGCTGGTTTTATTTGTCATCGTTGGCTTAATATTCTAGAATGTTCTGATATGAAAAGATCAGTCCCAGATCACGTCTATGTAATGAATGCATTAGACCAGTTCATGAGCCATAGTCCCCCTGAAATAATGTCAAATGGGCCGAACCATAAAAACAATAAGAGTGGAAAAAAAGGACAATTATATGATAATAACATTGATATGACATAACAATAACATAACAATAACAATAACATAACAATAACATAACAATAACAATAACAATAACATAACAATAACATAACAATAACATAACAATAACATAACAATAACAATAACATAACAATAACATAACATAACAATAACATAACATAACAATAACATAACAATAACATAACAATAACATAACAATAACATAACAATAACATAACAATAACAATAACATAACAATAACATAACATAACAATAACATAACAATAACATAACAATAACATAACAATAACATAACAATAACAATAACATAACAATAACATAACAATAACAATAACATGACAATAACATAACAATAACATAACATAACATAACAATAACAATAACATGACAATAACATAACAATAACATAACAATAACAATAACATAACAATAACATAACAATAACATAACAATAACAATAAAATGACAATAACATAACAATAACATAACAATAACATAACAATAACATAACAATAACATAACAATAACATGACAATAACATGACAATAACATAACAATAACATAACAATAACATGACAATAACATGACAATAACATAACAATAACATAACAATAACATAACAATAACATAACAATAACATAACAATAACATAACAATAACATAACAATAACATGACAATAACATGACAATAACATAACAATAACATAACAATAACATGACAATAACATAACAATAACAATAACATAACAATAACATAACAATAACATGACAATAACATAACAATAACATAACAATAACATAACAATAACATAACAATAACATGACAATAACATGACAATAACATAACAATAACCTAACAATAACATAACAATAACATAACAATAACATAACAATAACATAACAATAACATAACAATAACAATAACATAACAATAACATAACAATAACATAACAATAACATGACAATAACATAACAATAACATAACAATAACATAACAATAACATAACAATAACATAACAATAACATGACAATAACATAACAATAACATAACAATAACATAACAATAACATAACAATAACATAACAATAACAATAACATAACAATAACATAACAATAACATAACAATAACCTAACAATAACATAACAATAACATAACAATAACATAACAATAACATAACAATAACATAACAATAACCTGACAATAACATGACAATAACATAACAATAACATAACAATAACCTGACAATAACATGACAATAACATAACAATAACATAACAATAACATAACAATAACATAACAATAACAATAACATAACAATAACATAACAATAACATGACAATAACATAACAATAACATAACAATAACATAACAATAACATGACAATAACATAACAATAACATAACAATAACATAACAATAACAATAACAATAACAATAACAATAACAATAACATAACAATAACATAACAATAACATGACAATAACATAACAATAACATAACAATAACATAACAATAACATGACAATAACATAACAATAACAATAACAATAACATAACAATAACATAACAATAACATAACAATAACCTGACAATAACATGACAATAACATAACAATAACATAACAATAACATAACAATAACATAACAATAACATAACAATAACAATAACAATAACATAACAATAACATAACAATAACATGACAATAACATAACAATAACATAACAATAACATAACAATAACATAACAATAACATGACAATAACATAACAATAACATGACAATAACATAACAATAACATAACAATAACATGACAATAACATAACAATAACATGACAATAACATGACAATAACATAACAATAACATAACAATAACATGACAATAACATAACAATAACATGACAATAACATAACAATAACATAACAATAACATGACAATAACATAACAATAACATAACAATAACATAACAATAACATGACAATAACATGACAATAACATAACAATAACATGACAATAACATGACAATAACATAACAATAACATAACAATAACATGACAATAACATAACAATAACATGACAATAACATAACAATAACATAACAATAACATAACAATAACATGACAATAACATAACAATAACATAACAATAACATAACAATAACAATAACAATAACAATAACATAACAATAACATGACAATAACATAACAATAACATAACAATAACATAACAATAACATGACAATAACATAACAATAACAATAACAATAACATAACAATAACATAACAATAACATAACAATAACCTGACAATAACATGACAATAACATAACAATAACATAACAATAACATAACAATAACATAACAATAACATAACAATAACAATAACAATAACATAACAATAACATAACAATAACATGACAATAACATAACAATAACATAACAATAACATAACAATAACATAACAATAACATGACAATAACATAACAATAACATGACAATAACATAACAATAACATAACAATAACATGACAATAACATAACAATAACATGACAATAACATGACAATAACATAACAATAACATAACAATAACATGACAATAACATAACAATAACATGACAATAACATAACAATAACATAACAATAACATGACAATAACATAACAATAACATAACAATAACATAACAATAACATAACAATAACATGACAATAACATAACAATAACATGACAATAACATGACAATAACATAACAATAACATAACAATAACATGACAATAACATAACAATAACATGACAATAACATAACAATAACATAACAATAACATAACAATAACATAACAATAACATGACAATAACATAACAATAACATGACAATAACATGACAATAACATAACAATAACATAACAATAACATAACAATAACATAACAATAACATGACAATAACATAACAATAACATAACAATAACATAACAATAACATAACAATAACATGACAATAACATAACAATAACATAACAATAACATAACAATAACATAACAATAACATGACAATAACATAACAATAACATAACAATAACATGACAATAACATAACAATAACATAACAATAACATGACAATAACATAACAATAACATAACAATAACATAACAATAACATAACAATAACATAACAATAACATAACAATAACATAACAATAACATAACAATAACATGACAAGTTTCCTGAATGACCTTGAATTGTCTTAAGAATAACAAGTGTAATTTTATCAATATTCTCTTCATCATTTACACATTACACCTTAAACTACTATTACAAATATATAAATCATTTAGCAACAGGCAGAATAATGATGACATTTCATATACTTCTCTTAAAACATAACTTATTTGGATGTTTGTGGAAAAATGTAGTTTTTCAATGTAAATGTTTTTTATGTAATTTTCCTTTTTTACACTAAAGTAAAGAGAAAATGTGTATTCTTGTTATGTATTATTATTATGTTATTATTTATAGGTTATTCTAATAATATTCTGCTCATCTGACCCCTCCATATCATATTGATCCGTACGTGGAATCTGAATTACAATGATTTTGACACCAAATATTCAATATTTAGATCGTGTTGTCCTCTAATGCACAGGTGTCAAACATGTGACCCGGGGGCCAAATCCAGCCCGCAAAAGGGTCCAGTCTGGCCCAGGTCAGAACCACTTTCAGAACCACTTTCTCTGTACCTGGTCCCGGGCGGGACCAGGTACAGGACTGGTCCACTTGTAGCAGGACCAGCTCAAAGTGGTTCTGACCCGGGCCAGACTGGACCCTTTTGCAGGCTGGATTTGGCCCCCGGGTCACATGTTTGACACCTGTGCATTAGAGGACAACACGATCTAAAATACCAACCTGTTTGACAGGATACAGAGTAAAAACTAATGATGTCTGAGCCAAGTATCTGAATACTGCGAAGAAAGTATCTGAATACTGCGAAGAAAGTATCTGAATACTGCGAAGAAAGTATCTGAATACTGCGAAGAAAGTATCTGAATACTGCCAAGACAGTATCTGAATACTGCAAAGAAAGTATCTAAATACTGCCAAGACAGTATCTGAATACTGCGAAGAAAGTATCTAAATACTGCCAAGACAGTATCTGAATACTGCGAAGAAAGTATCTGAATACTGCCAAGACAGTATCTGAATACTGCGAAGAAAGTATCTAAATACTGCCAAGACAGTATCTGAATACTGCAAAGAAAGTATCTAAATGCTGCCAAGACAGTATCTGAATACTGCGAAGAAAGTATCTAAATACTGCCAAGACAGTATCTGAATACTGCGAAGAAAGTATCTAAATACTGCCAAGACAGTATCTGAATACTGCAAAGAAAGTATCTAAATACTGCCAAGACAGTATCTGAATACTGCGAAGAAAGTATCTAAATACTGCCAAGACAGTATCTGAATACTGCCAAGAAATTATCTGAATACTGCTAAGAAAGTATCTGAATACTGCCAAGACAGTATCTGAATACTGCGAAGAAAGTATCTAAATACTGTGAAGAAAGTATCTGAATACTGCCAAGACAGTATCTGAATACTGCGAATGTATCTGAATACTGCGAAGAAAGTATCTGAATACTGCTAAGAAAGTATCTGAATACTGCTAAGACAGTATCTGAATACTGCCAATAAAGTATCTAAATACTGCCAATAAAGTATCTAAATACTGCCAAGACAGTATCTGAATACTGCGAAGAAAGTATCTAAATACTGCCAAGACAGTATCTGAATACTGCGAATGTATCTGAATACTGCGAAGAAAGTATCTGAATACTGCTAAGAAAGTATCTGAATACTGCTAAGACAGTATCTGAATACTGCCAATAAAGTATCTAAATACTGCCAATAAAGTATCTAAATACTGCCAAGACAGTATCTGAATACTGCTAAGAAAGTATCTGAATACTGCTAAGAAAGTATCTGAATACTGCGAAGAATGTATCTGAATACTGCGAAGACAGTATCTGAATACTGCCAATAAAGTATCTAAATACTGCCAATAAAGTATCTAAATACTGCCAAGACAGTATCTGAATACTGCGAAGAAAGTATCTAAATACTGTGAAGAAAGTATCTGAATACTGCCAAGACAGTATCTGAATACTGCGAAGAAAGTATCTAAATACTGCCAAGACAGTATCTGAATACTGCGAATGTATCTGAATACTGCGAAGAAAGTATCTGAATACTGCTAAGAAAGTATCTGAATACTGCTAAGACAGTATCTGAATACTGCCAATAAAGTATCTAAATACTGCCAATAAAGTATCTAAATACTGCCAAGACAGTATCTGAATACTGCTAAGAAAGTATCTGAATACTGCTAAGAAAGTATCTGAATACTGCGAAGAATGTATCTGAATACTGCTAAGAAAGTATCTGAATACTGCGAAGAATGTATCTGAATACTGCCAATAAAGTATCTAAATACTGCGAAGAAAGTATCTAAATACTGCGAAGAAAGTATCTAAATACTGCGAAGAAAGTATCTGAATACTGCCAAGAAAATATCTGAATACTGCGAAGAATGTATCTGAATACTGCGAAGAAAGTATCTAAATACTGTGAAGAAAGTATCTGAATACTGCCAAGAAAATATCTGAATACTGCGAAGAATGTATCTGAATACTGCGAAGAAAGTATCTGAATACTGCGAAGAAAGTATCTGAACACAATGATGGAATTGGAAGGCTGTAAGTTTTTTATTTTATTTTGGACGATGTGTTGTGTGTAAATGACTGGTTTATTGGGTCAGTTTAGTGAGAATGAACATTTAGAAAAGGAGATTATGAGATTTAAAAAATCTAAAGCGGGAAATAAAAAGTCAAAATTATTAGATATAAAAAATATAAAGTACAGATATTTATGTAAATGTAAAGAGTATAAAGTACATATATTTATGTAAATGTAAAGAGTATAAAGTACATATATTTATGTAAATGTAAAGAGTATAAAGTACATATATTTATATAAATGTAAAGAGTATAAAGTACATATATTTATATAAATGTAAAGAGTATAAAGTACATATATTTATATAAATGTAAAGAGTATAAAGTACATATATTTATATAAATGTAAAGAGTATAAAGTACATATATTTATATAAATGTAAAGAGTATAAAGTACATATATTTATATAAATGTAAAGAGTATAAAGTACATATATTTATATAAATGTAAAGAGTATAAAGTACATATATTTATATAAATGTAAAGAGTATAAAGTACATATATTTATACAAATGTAAAGAGTATAAAGTACATATATTTATATAAATGTAAAGAGTATAAAGTACATATATTTATATAAATGTAAAGAGTATAAAGTACATATATTTATATAAATGTAAAGAGTATAAAGTACATATATTTATATAAATGTAAAGAGTATAAAGTACATATATTTATATAAATGTAAAGAGTATAAAGTACATATATTTATATAAATGTAAAGAGTATAAAGTACATATATTTATAGAAAAATGTCTGGGGTAAAAATAAAAACCTTCCAGAAAAATAAATACTCCTGTAAAGTACAGATACCTAAATACTCTACTTAAGTACAGTAAATGAAGTACTTGTACGTAGTAACCTCTGTTCTAGTCGATATTCATATATCACAACAGAGACGGTTCCAGCTGCTGACGACATGGAGAGTTAAAGTGGGAGGGGCCAAGAAACATCTGTTTATAGAGACATGGATGACTGATGATGTAACATGTCTGAAAGGGTTGCACCACTACCACTTAGACCTGAGGTTAAAGGGGAGGGACCAATGTGGAGGGGAGGGGTAAGGGGGGGAGTCAAGTGTAAGGGTCAAGAGGGAGGACCAGAGGAAAGGGATAAGGGGGCCGACCAAGTGTTAGGCCCTCCCTCCAAATTTAATGGCCAAGGGATAGGGTAAAGTGCAAGGGCCAAAGGGTAGGGGTTAGGGGGAGGGCCAGGTGTAAAGGCCAAAGGGTAGGGGTTAGGGGGAGGGCCAGGTGTAAGGGCCAAAGGGTAGGGGTAAGGGGGAGGGCC
>CM035794.1:3015924-3080924 GCA_020466265.1 Siphamia tubifer | reverse complement strand
CCTGTCAATACATTTCGCCTCAACTCACCTGCAAAAAAGCACTAGATTTTGCACCATGCGCTTTTCACAAATTTGGGCGCTAGGGGGGTCTGAAAAAGCGTTAAATATAGCGACAAATGCGCCAAGTTGGCAACAGTGACAACAACTACATGGAAAATACACAAAAATAAACAACAACCACATGCAAAATTCACAAATACCACATGGAAAATACAGAGAAAATACACAACCACAGCGGAAAAATATCCCCATAGTAGCTCCCCATTGAACCACCGACGCATCCTGGTCTTTGTGTCTCTGACGTGTCCTGGTCTTTGTGTCTCCAACAAGTCCTGGTCATTGTGTCTCTGATGCATCCTGGTCTTTGTGTCTCTGATGTGTCCTGGTCTTTGTGTCTCTGATGTGTCCTGGTCTTTGTGTCTCTGATGTGTCCTGGTCTTTGTGTCTCTGATGTGTCCTGGTCTTTGTGTCTTTGATGTGTCCTGGTCTTTGTGTCTCTGATGTGTCCTGGTCTTTGTGTCTCTGATGTGTCCTGGTCTTTGTGTCTCTGATGTGTCCTGGTCTTTGTGTCTTTGATGTGTCCTGGTCTTTGTGTCTCTGATGTGTCCTGGTCTTTGTGTCTCTGATGTGTCCTGGTCTTTGTGTCTCTGATGTGTCGTTTCTTTGTGTCTCAGCTGTTCTGGGAGAAGAGACTGAAGGGTCTGCGGTCGTTGGACATCTCCGAGGACGTCCTCAGAGTCATGGACCTGCCCAGAGGACTGCACAGTGAGTCCCGAAAAGCACCACACATAAGTATCTCTGGCCCTGATCCTTGACCTCTGACCTTTGACCTTTGACCCGTGTGCAGGTTTGGGTCCAGACGCTACTGACGACACTCTGCTGTCAGCCATCGCATCAGCACTGCACCTGAGCACCAGTCCTGTCACTGGACAGACGGCGGCAGCAGAGAAGAACCCGACCCTGTGGTTGAACACCAGTCAACCACCCTGTAAGGCCTTCACTGTGACTGAGCAGCACATCAGGTAGGAGGACACACACAAAAGACACACAAGAAGACACACAAGCGGACACATACAAAAGTACACAAAAAACACAGAAACATATGCCCAAGTGACCTGGTTCCATTGACGCCTTGTGTTGCTGGTTGACCTGTTTACGTTGACGCGTTGCTGTTGTGTTTCCAGGGAGCAGGAGTTGAAGGTGACCCAGGCCCGTCGGAGTCTGGAGGAGGCACTGACGGTCGACGGTTTGGCTCGAGTCGCGGAAAACACCCAGGACCTTCTGAAGGGAAGGACGACCTGAAAACACCAGGTGAAATTAAGCTCATGTCTGAGTGGATCAGAACCCGAGGTGCAGAACCTCGTCAACGGTCCGGGATCACATGGTTGTTTTTCTCCCTGAACGCGGTGTTGAGGCCTCCAATGACTGGGCACTGATGCTAATGTGTGCGTGCTATATGCTAGTGCTAATCAGCCATACATGTCTGTTCTTATGGAAGTAGAATGACAACAGGCCAGGGTTTTGCCTCTGAGGGGCGGGGCTTATGTGTGGTGAGATAAAAAGTCTAAATTATGACAGAAATGCTGAGAAAAGATGAAAAGAAATGCTAAGATCACAGAGAAAGAGATGCTAAAAGAAACGCTAGAAGCACAGAAAAAGAGAAGCTAAAAGCACAGAGAAAATGGCACTGAAACCACTGACAAAGACATGCTAAAATTATGAACGAATAAACGCTAAAAGAGATTTTAAAAGCACTGAGAAAAAGAGGCTACAAGCACCAACACAGAAACCCTGCTGGCATGTTGTTCAATTATGGAACAACATGCTATTTATTGAATCTTTTTTTTTTTTTTGTTTCTCCTTTTGTGCTGGTTTGGTTTTCTCCTCTTTTTCCGATCTACTTATTTATTTGTTTTTATTGAAGGACAGTTGGTGCAGCACTGCACTCACTGGCTTGTAAGGGAGAGTTCTAATGGGGGATGTCTGCTCAGCTTTTGGGGAGGACCGATGATGGTCACACACATGCACTAAATAGTCTAGTATATGTCTGCAAGACTGGAATATGTACTGATCTGAAACACTGTTGACTCCCCCTCTGTGGGGTTAAAAGATATAAATAAATACATGAATAAAATAAGTGAATGAATAGAAAAATTTAATTAAATTAAAAAAAATAAGAACAAAATGCAGACAAATTAAAAAAAGGAAGAAAAAAGGAAGAAAAAAGAAAAGGAAAAGAAGAAGAAGGAAGGGAAGAAAAAAGAAAACAAAAAAATTCTATTTGTTACCTACTTTCCTCTCTACTCATTCGTTTTCTTTTGTTTGTTTGTTTTTTGTATATATGTCTATGTTTAGTACTTCAGTTATTGATTATTGGTATTGTTATTGTTATTATTTTATTTATCATCATTTTTGTACTATGCACTATATTACTATAAGATGAATTTAGGTTATTGAGGAAGTGAAGAAGGGGTAGAATTAAATAAACTTATGCTTCATCCTACTGCTTTTCAGACATGTCATTGTTATTATTATTATTGTTGTATTGATTATTGTTGCACTTTGCACATGTTCAAAATAAATCATTCAAATCAAATTAAATCAAATCAATTATTACAGGTCATGAAACACTTTGAATGTGACCCAAAAGAATGAGTTACCCAAAGGTTAACTCACTTTATTATCCCCACAGGATAATTCAGCCCCATTCCATACACACAGCACCTAGCATTAGCACGAACCTGTCTGTGCAGATGGTTCTGTTGATCTTTTCACCATCATCAGTGTAGTAACTAGTTCATCATCGGTGTAGTAACTAGTTCATCATCGGTGTAGTAACTAGTTCATCATCGGTGTAGTAACTAGTTCATCATCGGTGTAGTAACTAGTTCATTATCGGTGTAGTAACTAGTTCATCATCGGTGTAGTAACTAGTTCATCATCGGTGTAGTAACTAGTTCATTATTGGTGTAGTAACTAGTTCATTATTGGTGTAGTAACTAGTTCATCATCGGTGTAGTAACTAGTTCATTATTGGTGTAGTAACTAGTTCATTATTGGTGTAGTAACTAGTTCATTATCGGTGTAGTAACTAGTTCATTATTGGTGTAGTAACTAGTTCATTATCGGTGTAGTAACTAGTTCATTATTGGTGTAGTAACTAGTTCATCATCGGTGTAGTAACTAGTTCATCATCGGTGTAGTAACTAGTTCATCATCGGTGTTGTAACTAGTTCATTATCAGTGTAGTAACTAGTTAACTAGTGAACTTTTGTCACGAATTAAAATTAGCCAACTCTTGCGAACAACTTTTAATGAATACCGTAAATACTTAGTTGATTTTTGCTAATGTATGGCAGCTAATGTATCGACCTGTCATGTAGAGTTTGGTGTCACAAAATGTTATTAGTCTGTAGCTGTTCAGATGATCAGAGGACCGATGACTGAGTCCTGAGGAACTCCTCATGTGGCTTTAGTTTAATCATCATACCAGTGGGGGAAGTAACTAAGTACAAGTATTTCCTTTACTGTACTTAAGTGTAGTTTTTAGGTTTATTTATTTTTCTATTGTTCTTTTACTCCCTACATTTTTCTATAAATATCTGTACGGTCAGCTCCTCTGTGTGCAGGTGCTTCATCAGGTGTTTGTGTTTCTCCAGGTTCATCTGTTTTGCCTCAGGTTTCTCATCTTCGTCGTCTTCATCATCTTCAAACCAAATCCTGACCAATCCTTAAACCTGGGAACCTCAGCCTTACAGAAAAACCTTCAGGGTCAAATCACAGCCCACACCAGCAAGAAGAGGACAGACGGTAACCATGACGACAACAGCGCTCCACAGTTGCTGTGGATTGGACACGTGTGGTTGAACCGTCCTGTCTGTGGTTCTCAACCAATCAGACGAAGGCTTTATTTAATACAGATTTTATACCTTTGTGAGATGTGTGTGTGTGAGTCAATAAAAAATTATATTCATTTCCTGTGTTTGAGCAGTAAGTCTATGCGCCCGCACACCACCCACACCCACACTACCACGGGTGTGGTGTTACCATGACAACCATGGCGAGGAGTAGAAAGTTCCTCACTGAACAGGAAGTGTCTGAACATCTGCACCGAAGAGAAGACACAAACGTACAAGGAGTCACACCCCTCTGACTGACCCCTGACCTCTAACCGACCCCTGACCTCTGAACATGTCTAATTTGATTGGATCCCAGTCCAGATGTGGGACTGAGTGTCATTTGCATCTCTTAATGAAACCCTTTGCTTCACTGTCAGCTGCCTGTTTGCCAGTTACCACAGCAACGGTGTTAATGAACAGGCATTGAGGTCGAACTCTTCAAACACAAACCGTCAGTGCAGCGATGAAGAACGCTGACAGAGGGTCTTCACTGGGGTCTACTGGAAAATAATACTGAGTTTGATCTGGGATGTCATGGCAGTCACATGACCTTTAAAACAAGTCACATGACCAATGAATCCAGTCACATGACCTTTAACACAAGTCACATGACCTTTAAAACAAGTCACATGACCTATGAATCTGGTCACATGACCTTTAAAACAAGTCACATGACCTTTAAAACAAGTCGCATGACCTATGAATCCAGTCACATGACCTTTACAACAAGTCACATTATTATTATGATTATTATTGTTATATATTATTGTATGAATTATTAGTTTTGTCTTTCGAGCTTTTTCATTTTACTGAGTCCTGTTTTCTTGGCTAAATCCATGTCCTCAGGTCCTCAGAAGTACTGGTCCAGGTGTGACATGTTAATGTACATGCTGGGTGTGATTTGCTGAGGGAAACTTCACATGCAGCCCAGTCCTGGCAGAGGGGGGGCTGGAAAGCTTCCAGCTGGACCCGCAAGCCACCATCCCCCCCTGAGCCGGTTGGGCTGCATTTCCTCCGTAGAGCAAATGTGGCGGTAGCACAAGCCAGACCCTGGTCTTAGTAATACGATAACATTCAGCGGGTCGTCTCATCTGAGGCCATGTGTGTGTGTGTGTGTGTGAGGGGCGAACCGCCCCAACCTGACTCCCACTGACTTCACCCCAGGTACCCCTCTTCGAATGTGGCCCATCCAGGGATGGATCTCATGCGTTTGACCTGACACCGACCCGCTGTACCGGACCCTCGCACATGGGCAGCTGAAAAGACCACATGGACTGAACCATCTGAAAAAAGTGTTGATGTTAAATGTTTATTTCGTGATTTGAGCCTCATTTATGTTATTCGTGTGACAATCAGGGTCACAACATCCAATGCAAACTGTTTTCTGTGAGAAAAACAAAAACACCCCCCCCCCTCTGGTGCTGTGCTGCTCGTGTCCCAAAATGCACAATTTCTTTTCAGCATTTAGTCTAAAGTGCCCCAATCAAACAGAAACAGATGCTTCAGGGTCTGGATTCAACCCATTACAGAAACCCGGTCCGGTCCAAATCCTAGTTCAGGCCACATCCGGCCACATATGGGCTCACGTCCTGGTTCTGGCAGTGGTTCCGCCAGCCGTACCTGAAACATCACAACACCAGGACATGTTAACAAGTTCCCGCCCATTGTTGACATTACACCAATCACATGACCCGATTCTTACCAGGCTCGAATTCCAGCCGGGTCCCGGACCACACGTTTGGCACAGGTTATGGCTGCCGTGACATCATCAGACAGGAGTTCTGTCCAATAGGAAGCAGACACACGTCAGAAACAACAAGAGCAAAAAGAACAACCCTCTATTACAGGGGTGTCAACCATGCGGCCCAGGGGCCCAATGTGGCCCGCCAATGGTTCCAATGCGGCCCCTGGGATGAAGAGCATAATATCCTGTTAAATGACTCCATATTTTCTTCTCAGACTTTTTTTTTTATATAAATGATGATAACTTTTTTGTTATTGTTTTACTGCAAAAAATATTAACTGATGAAAAAATAGAAATATTTTATACATATATAAATGTTATCCTGCAACAATAAAATGTGAAAAATCTGAAAAATGTGAACAACCTGAAATGTCTAAAGAAAATTAGACACAATTGGAACCATTTTCTGCTTCTGTTACGAAGAGTTTAGTGTCTTTGTAAAACTGATCCATAATAAAACACATGGACTAATGATAAACTGAGGCAGAATATTGCTAAAATGACACTTATTTTACTTCTGAAATGTTACTTTTTTGCATTTGGATCATTTAATTTTAGTATTTTCATAATTTAATGGAAGTCTTTCCCCAAAACAAAGACATAAATGTGTAGCTGTCATTATTTATAGCTTATCATCTTTTCATTTTACTTATTACCTTCGCCATGGAGGTTATGTTTTTGCCGGCGTTTATCTGTTTGTCTGTGTTCAAGATAACTCGAAAACTTATGGACGGATTTTTGATGAAATTTTCAGGATGTGTTGGAAATGTGAACAGGAAGAACTGATTTCGTTTTGGGGGTGATCGGGGTGGGGGGGTCAATTTTGGCGGAGGTCTGCGCTCTCAGAGTGCTTTTCTAGTTACAGATCAAATCAGACTGAATGTGGAAAATGAAGAGTCTTGATCTATTATTTTATTTTATTTTATTTGACTTTTTTTGGGACTGACCGCTGCACTGGACCTTACAGCCATTGGCCGTCGGTCGGAACACGTTGTCCCGACACCACCAGCGATTGTTGATCTGGAAGATTCCGTAGTCAGTTGAGTTGTCACGGTTATGGTTGGTGGCGTCAGTTCTGTAGTTGGATTCCCACCGAGTCAAACACACCCCTGCAAGACAACAAACAAATAAACAAACAAGAAACTGTTTCCCTGAGGTGGAACCACCAGATGGAGGCACTGTTCCCTGGCATCATCATCATCATGAAGATGTGTAAAACAGGAAGTGAACAGTCCATCCATGTACAACCTGAGATATTTTCACATCATATGTTAGATCATAAGTTTCTGGTAAAACAAAATTCCTGTTGCTGGATTTACGTGTGTTTTATATTTTAAAAATAGACTTATGTGACCCAACATGTCCTCTGTCTCCTGCATCAAAGAACATCAGGATGTTAAATAATTTTTGGTTTTATTGGTTCGACAGGACACATTTATGCTGTAATGTGTTCGGTTCAAGGCTTGTGTTATTTTTTTAAAGCTCTTTTTGTAAGCATCATTTATAAAAGTCATACTCCCAGAGGGTTAAAGGTCATCCCCTAGGTCAGATGGACCCTGGACTAGAGTGGTTTTAACAGGGGTTGGTGGGTCCTAGGTCAAACAACCTCAACAGAACCTTGACAGACTATCAACAGCTATCTATCAGCTGTTCTACTCACAGTTTGCCAGGCTGATTCCACGGTAACCATCCATCCCATAATCCTTCAGTGTTCGAGCCCATTCACAGCGTTCGAAGCGTTTTCCGTCCATGGTGGTGACGGCGGTGGCAAAAAGCAGCAGGAATACCACTGTGCTCATGATGGAGAATGTGAACCTGAAGCAGAACAACAACATTCTGTTCCTGAAACAGTGGAGTCAGAAAGAAGAACAAAAATAACAGAACAAACCACACAGAGGAAGTGAAAGTAGGACGGATTTAAAGACACACACCCTGAGGGGTAAAATGACGGCCCACACACACACAAACTGCCCCACAAAGGGTCTGATCCCAACTCCATAGGATGTGATCCCAAAGGATGAAAATGTGAGTGTTTGTTGGTATTATTATCAGAGGCAAAGCCTGGGGGGCCTCCCTCAGACAAAAAAATTACTTCTTAGATGCAATTTCTTATATTCTAATGCATTTTATGCATTATGCATCTAATGATGCATTATGCATCTAATGCAGCTTAATGCGGATAAAACAAAAGAACTCTGTATTGATTTCAGACGTTCTTCTCCCCACCCCCCCCAACGCAGTGTTGTCAACGGACAAACTGTAGAGCTTGTGTCCAGCTACAAATATCTCGGCACAATCATTGATGACAAACTAAAATTCGACCTCAACACTGACATGTTGTACAAAAAAGGTCAACAACGCCTATACTGTTTGAGGAAACTGGCTAAGTTCAATGTTGACAAAACTCTGATGAAACTGTTCTACTGTGCTTACATTGAGTCCATTATTACCTTCTTGATTATATGCTGGTTTGGTAATATCTGTGTCAAGGATAAGAACCACATAGGAAACATTGTCAAACTGGCCTCTAAAGTAATAGGAACTCAGATGAATAGCTTAGAACACATCTTCCATAAACAGGTGCTTAGTAAAGCAAAGTCTATTCTAGCCGATGGAGCTCACCCTCTAAATGCAGAGTACTCACTTTTACCATCTGGACGATGCCTGCAAGCCCCACGTGTTGTTAAAAACCGTTTTAAATTTTCTTTTGTCCCTACCTCCATCAGACTACTGAATGATATTGAAGGGAGGTCTGGTAGGTAGCCTTAGCCTACTATTTCAGATGGCTAGCGTGTCTAACACGCTTTTAACTTTTAACTTTTAACTTTTAACTAGACAAACATGCTCCCGGATGGAATGGTTAATTCACTTTGGTTTGCACCTTAAGTAACGTGCACTTTAGTATTTTTACCTCTGGTTTTTTTTTTTTTTTGCTACCTTTTTTACTGTGTGTATATCCTGTTTTTTGTATGAATGAATGCCTACGATGCTGCATCCCAAATTTGCCCCTCGGGGACACTAAATAAACCTTGAACCTTGATCTAGATATAGAACACTATAGCGTATATCAGCATGTTAGCATGTTAGCATGGCCAGCCTCAGGTGCCACAGCTGCCATCTTGGTAAAGGGTCCCTATGTTTCTCACACTATCAGGGAAGATATTACCAACTGATGTTCGTCAATGAAACGTGTTCTAGATCTGTGAACCCATTACATGAAAACAGACGCTTTTAAATGAATAGACGATGAGGTTTCCTTCCCACAATGCAACTGAATAAATGTATTGCAAATGATGGACATATTTAACACTGAGTGAATATTAAAGGGACAGTTCAGCATTTTTCACATGAATGTGTTTGTCATCAGCGTCTTTCCAGTGAGCCCAGTTCTGGTCAAGTTTTGGTCAAAGCCAAAGTAGTCCTGGCAGGTTTCCTGGGGCCAACAATAATAAAAGTGTTTCTTCTCAAAACAGTATGTGTTGGAATGAGTGATTTATTTGCATGGAACAAAAAGTCACACCTCATAATTGCTTGGAGCTACTTTCTGTCAACAGAGATCAATGCACTAGCGTTGTCACTGCTAACAGCTATGACAATGCATTGATTGATTGCAAAGTGTCAAAGTGTCGGGCGGCTGTGGTTCAGTTGATAGAGTGGGTCGCCCAAATGACCGAGAGGTTGGCGGTTCGCGTCCCAGCTCTGGCTGTCCACATGTCGAAGTGTCCTTGGGCAAGACACTGAACCCCCAGTAGGACTGACCTTTGACCTTAGAAACCTACTGGTGTATGAGTGTGTGTGTGTGAATGGGTGAATGTGAGGCTAATGTAAAGCGCTTTGAGCACCATGAAGGTGGAAAAGAACTATATAAAATGCAGTCCAAAAAGTGTGTTTCCACTTTTGGAATTTCCAGGCCATTTTACAGGAACTTCTACCAGGTTATTCCGACAGGGCCGCCTTCCGGAGGTTTTACAGGAACCTACGGAGTTCCTGCTCGAGCGTAGGTACTCCAGACTGGCCTGGTAGAGTCATTGGGCAGAAGTCGCGCAGATTGGTTGTTGTAAATGACATCATCAAATCATGACAAATAACTCAAGTGTAGTTACTGGAGGAAGGTTAACACACGACAAAGCACAAGAACAGACAGAAGATAGAATGGACTGTCCATGTCTAGTCTGGCTGTGATTTACTCCTCTGCTGATACTTTGTTTTGACCAACAAAACCAACAAAAATGGGTTTTCTTTTGTGTTTGTATCGTTTTTCATAAGTTCTTTCAAAAAAAGGAAATTTTTGCAGTCAGACATTTTAAATCATTCAATATAGCGGCACCATTAGAAATTGGCTTTGGCTCCTGGCAGATTTGGACTCAGCAAAAAGTACCTCTGTACCTAATTTCATACTTACAATCCATTATGAGAACTCCCCTAACAGCCTCGATTATTACTCTGCTTGGCAACAAGTGATGACTGAAATCTGATTGGTTAAAAAATTTAATATGAAAATCCATGTGTGGAAGCAGAACAACCAGAGCAACAGCTCTGACAGGACGTTGACAGAACATTTGAAATTATTTAAAAAATAAATACAATTAACATCAGTCTTTCATTAAAGCTGGTGTGTTGTTTTCTGTTGTTATTGTTGTGTTTTAGAATCAGAGGTGGTCAAATATTTGTATAATACTCTGGTAAAAGTACAAGTACTGATTGAACTCCTTTAGTGAAGTAAAAGTAAAAAAAACAAAAGAAACACTTCTCAATTGTAATAAAGTAAAAAGTAAAACTGCATTTTTTTTTGCCCAGAAGCCAAGAAAAATCATAAAACTTTCAAAAATAAAATGTGTAGAAAATGTGTTTGATCAGGTCATTTACTCAGTTTAGTGGATATGGACTGAAAATCTGGGGAAAAAATGTTAATTATCTGATTAAAAGTAAAAATTATCTGATAAAAACTTACAATTCTAATCTGTAAAGTCCCAGTTTGTCTCCTCCAATTATTTTTTTATTACTGTCACATCTGTTTAGTTTGAAAAAGTAACTAAGGCTGATAAAAACATCCAATAATATTATTATTGTTGAGTGTTGGACCCACGTCAAAACACAAATAAATCCAGAACCAGAACTGAACCGAGTTAAAATCAGGTTTTATTGGTTCGATTCTGATCACAAATCAAACTTAGATACACATGGTCTGGATCACATGGTCTGGATCCCATGGTCTGGGTCATATGGTTCGGTCTTAGACTCCACATCCTGCAACATATGAGCTGAGGTCTCGTCCTTCACAGTGACTCCTCCAGGCCACCCTGAAACAAATCCATAAAACCACATCAGACCAGGGCCAGGACCTGAACGGAACCAGAACCCGGACCAGAACCAGGACTTACCAAGCTCGGATACCATTGGGGTCCTGGACCACACGTTTGGCACATCTTATGGCAACACCAACATTATTGCCCAAGAGTTCTGAAAGAAAACACAGAACAGTAGGAATAATGTGAATCCAGAGTGTTAGTACCCCCGAGAGTACCCTTTGGTGGATGAAATGAGAGTATCCCCCCTCGGTTGTTAATCAACAATCATGGCCGTTCTCCAGAGTTAATTATGGCGTTCCTCAAGGGTCAGTCCTTGGGCCTATTTTGTTTACATTATATATGCTCCCTTTAGGTAACATCATTAGAAATCATGGCATTAATTTTCATTGTTATGCAGATGACACACAGCTATATTTATCGATTAAACCTGATCAGACCAGACAAATAGATAAACTAAGTACATGTGTACAAGACATAAAGACTTGGATGAGTGACAATTATCTCCTATTGAACCCTGAAAAAACTGAAGTCATTATTATAGGCCCTAACCCTATCACCCCTGTGCTCCAACCCTGACCCCTGACCCTATCACCCCTGTGCTCCACACCCTGACCCCTGACCCTATCACCCCTGTGCTCCACACCCTGACCCCTGACCCCTAACCCTATCACCCCTGTGCTCCACACCCTGACCCCTGACCCCTAACCCTATCACCCCTGTGCTCCAACCCTGACCCCTGACCCTATCACCCCTGTGCTCCACACCCTGACCCCTGACCCCTAACCCTATCACCCCTGTGCTCCAAACCCTTCACTGGCTACCAGTTGAGTTTAGAATTAAATTTAAATTCCTCCTCCTTACATATAAAACCATTAATGGTATGGGTTAGGGTTAGGGGTCAGGGGTTAATGGTATGGGCCCCTCTTATCATAAAGATTATCTGGTTCCGTATCATCCCAATAGAACCCTTTGTTCTCAGAATACAGGTTTATTGAAAGTTCCCAGGGTTTGTAAAAGTACAGTAGGAGTTAGAGCCTTTAGTTACCATGGTTACTGTCTGATGGAGTTAGAGCCTTTAGTTACCATGGTTACTGTCTTATGGAGTTAGAGCCTTTCGTTACCATGGTTACTGTCTCATGGAGCTAGAGCCTTTAGTTACCATGGTTACTGTCTTATGGAGTTAGAGCCTTTAGTTACCATGGTTACTGTCTTATGGAGTTAGAGCCTTTAGTTACCATGGTTACTGTCTTATGGAGCTAGAGCCTTTAGTTACCATGGTTACTGTCTTATGGAGTTAGAGCCTTTAGTTACCATGGTTACTGTCTTATGGAGTTAGAGCCTTTAGTTACCATGGAAATGTCTGGAGACGCTGGTGCTTCAACAAATAAACACCGTGGACCCTCTTCAGTTCGCCTACTGTGTCAACAGATCAGTGGACGACGCTGTGGCACTGACACTTCATTCTACACTGCAACATCTGGACTGTCCGAACACCTACGCCTGACTCCTGTTCCTGGATTACAGCTCAGCTTTCAACAGACCACAGAAGCTGACCGCAAAGCTGGCAGACCTGCGAGTACCCACAGCCATTCGCAATTGGATCCTGGACTTTCTCACAGACAGGCCGCAGGTGGTGAGGATGGGAAAGGTCTCTGCCGAGCTCACAGTGAGTACGGGTACGCCACAGGGCTGCTGCCTCAGCCCTAAACTCTTCTCATTGTACACATATGACTGCACCTATAATCAGGACAATAACAACATCATCATGAAGTATTCTGACGACACGACCATCCTCTGACTGATCAAAGGGGAGGAAGAGTCCTCATACAGGCACCTGTTACTCAAGGTCACTGCCTATGGGGAGGACAATGACCTGGTCTTAAACCTGGACAAAACAATAGAACTCATCCCCCCCTTTGCAGCTTCTCATTATCAAGGGGACTGAGGTCGAGCGGACTGAGAGCTATAAGTTCCTTCAGATCAGTGAGAGACTCAGCTGGGCGAAACACACTGAAGCCACGGTGAAAAAAGCTCAGCACAGGCTGTACTTCATCAGGCTGCTGAAGAACACCAGACTCAGACTCCCGCCCCTCACCCAAGTCTACAGGGGACTCGTTGAAAGTATCCTCACCAGCAGAATTATAGTGTGGTACGGGAACACCACTACAGCTGAGAGGAAGAAACTGTAACAAGTCATCAAAACAGAAAGGATCATGGGCTCTGACCCCCCCCCTCCATGGACTCCATTTACATCCAACGCTGCAGGAGGAGAGCAGAACGACAAGGACAGGAGTCATGCGGCACACACCCTGTTCAGGTGGGTGGACTCAGGCTACAACCTGAGGCACCGCAGGCCCATGACCATCAAAACTCATCAGGCCCGCGTTCACAACAGCTTCTTCCCGGCCGCTGTCTGGCTGGTGGCACAGGACATTAGGGAGGGAGGAGGGAGGACAACAGCTAACTCAAACAAGAATAAATATGTAAACAACACCCTAAAACCTATAAAAACCCCTTTCCATTCACATTTCACTCGCAGGAAGTGGTGATTGCACATATGACCTTGTTATTGCACATGTAGTTCCATAGAGATTATGTTTAGTGGTGATTATGTCCAGAGCACTGATGGCTCTGGAAAAAAAAACTTTCTCTCAGCCTATTTGTCTGTGTTTTATGAGTCCTGTAACGCTTGCCAGAGGGCAGCAGGTTAAACAGGTGATGACCGGGGTAAGAAGAGTCCTTCACAATCTTGGCTGCTCTACTGAGATAGTGAGAGCTGGCAATGTTGTCCAGCGAGAGCAGAGAGCAGCCAGTAATCTTCTGGGCAGTGTTGATCACTCTCTGCAGAGCTCTTCTGTCTGCTGTCGTGCTCCCAGCATACCACACCATAATGCAATATGCTAGGATACTCTCCACTGTGGTTCGGTAGAAGGTTACCAGCAGCTTAGCATCCAGAGCAGTCTCAGGAAGTGCAGTTGCTTCTGGGCCTTCTTCACTACTGATGTTGTGTTAGCAGTCCAAGAGAGGTTGTCGGTGATGTGGACCCCCAGAGGTTTGAAGCATTGGACCCTCTCAACACCTTCCCTGTTTATGAGGAGTGGGGCCGGATCCATTTTTCGTTTCCGAAAGTCCAGAATTATTTCTTTGGTTTTTGTAGTGTTTAAGGTGAGGTTGTTCACGAAACACCATGCAGACAGTTTACTAACCTCATCTCTATAGGCGGACTCATCCCCCCCTGAGATGAGCCTGACCATGGTAGTATCATCAGCGAATTTGATGATGGAGTTAGAGCCGGGGGTTCCCAACCCGTGGACCGGGGTCCGGATGTGGACCCAATCGCCATATCATCCGGACCTGGGATTAATTGTTAAAATATTTTTAATTTTGACAGGCGAATCGATTTCATGCCGTAACATTACTTCCCCCTATCTGAGCAATGCATTGAGCAAGCATTGGAAGGTACCAACCAATCGTGTGCGAGTGTGACTAGACATGTGATTCTAACTAGCCGATCAAATCGCCAACTTGAATTCAGAGCGAGGCTGAGTTGTGCTGCGTCTTTGGCTGCGTGCGTCCTGCAATAATACAGACAGTCAGGAAGCAGAGGCGAGTTTAGGCTATTTTTAGGGGAGCTTCAGCACCCCTTAAAATGTGCTCAGCACCCCCTGGTTGCTTCCTTCAAAAAAAAGAAAAAACTGCATAATGACAAATGTGTGCATCCTCAGAGTTCTCCTATCCTAGTGGAGAACTGTCATGTCACCATGTGATTTGTCTAAACCAATCAAATCCTTCTACTTCCAGCCTTTTCTGATTGTTTTGACAAATGGACATTTGATGGTGGTTCCACTGCAGATGAGTGACAGTAAGATGTGAAGGTAGGCCTGTGCCATTACAATTAGTCAACAATTAAATCCAATAGTAGTGTTCCCTGGTCTGTGGACAACTATAAAAACCACCTTCACCATCATTGATCTCATTTTGTCACAACTGGACATTGTGAACAACCACCATGTAGGCTTGGTCATTATTGATCTAAAATTATCTGTTTGATTGGATAATCATTCAGGTAAGAATGAGTACAGTACTAGTATAGTTGTATCTGTGCTGATTTCTGCACTGAACAACTGTGTTATGTATATTTACGTCCTCTTTCATGGTAGGAAATGTGACCTGTGTGTGAAGTTATGGCTTATAAAAGTTGTTTTTGTAGGATTTTAACTTTGTCATGTCCCGTCTACAATGTGTTTGTGTTAAAAATAGATGTATTGTTGTGCATAAGTGCATTGTCATAATAGTGTGTAGTGTGCAGGTGTTCATGGGGACAGTTCACACACATTATTTACTAGATGTTTAACTCTGTTACCCTGACTGTTGGTTAGCATAGCCTAACGCTAACACATGATCAATCAGGTTAGAACTCTGTAGCTTTACATGTTAAACCATCTTGTCCATTTCTGACAACAGGGTTTGAATCATCTGTGGAGAGGGGGCGTGGCTTTGGGGATTTATGCCCCGGATCTTTTTTTTTTTTTATCTTGGCAAAAAAAGTTGCCCATGTACTCGGCTCTAAACAACACATATTACAACTGATATTTGGGCAGAAATCCTACATCAAAACCCAGATTGGCCTCATTTTTAAAATGTTTTTATTTGACTCGACCCCCCCCCCCCCCCCCCCCAACCTGCTACAGGGAGTTTCTCCATCATACTGTCTATATGTTTATGTCTCTGCTCAGTCAATAACCCACCTCCACCTGACCCAGCTGACCCACACCTCACTTTACTCTGAAGAGGATGGTGAGGAAGATAAAATATATGAAAACACTAAAACCAAACATTCAGAAAAAAACTATCAAACCTGCTCAAAAGACACATTAAAACTAAGTGAATTAGAGGAAAAAAGTCCAAACTAACTAAAACAAAACTATAATAAAAAATCCAAACTATTGTAACCCTGATCCTTAGTTTACATTTCTATATTCTCTTATTTTATTTATAATATAGTGTTAATATTTACTCAGTGTTAAATATGTTCATTAAATATGGACTCATTTACATTTTCTTCCCATTAAACAAAGTTTCCTTTTTTCCCACAAGGAAACTTTGTTTAATGGAAACCTTTCAGTGTCTTCATTTAAAAATGTTTGTCTTCATGTCACAGGGTCACAGAAATAGAACACATTACATTAACTATCTCTGTCAATTACAATGAATGTTTCAGTTTAATCAGTGCCATCTTTATATGGGGGTAACACTTCTTACCTGATCATCACTTGACAATATCTTCCCTGATAGTGTGACAAACATATGGACCTTGTACCAAGATGGCGGCTGTGGCACCTGAGGCTGGACATGCTAACATGCTAACATACTGATATATTGTATAGTGTTCTATAGTGTTCTGTATAGTGTGTAAGGCACTAAAATACAGAACATTACATTTAATAAATCTGTTTTTCTCTGGGGGAGGCCCCCCAGACCCCCCTCTGGGCTAAGACCTGGTCTTCATAATGTCTGGCTAGTTTGAATCATAATTAGACCAAATTAAAGACCTTTAAGAGTTAGTATGGATGTTTATTTATATTTGAACAGTATAGTATTCATCTGTACATTTTTCTTGTATGAATTTTATCCAGACACCTGTTATTATTAAATAGTGAGGAAATTAAATGTTACATTTACCCCTGCCTGCTTTAGAGGAATTATTACATTTGAGTACCTATGTGTGTGAGCAGACCAGGAGTTGACCAACGTAAAGCGTCACTGTGGGCGGCTGTGGCTCAGTTGATAGAGTGGGTCGCCCAATGACCGTGAGGTTGGCGGTTCGCGTCCCAGCTCTGGCTGTCCACATGTCGAAGTGTCCTTGGGCAAGACACTGAACCCTGACTTAGGCCCCCAGTAGGACTTACCATAGACCTTAGAAACCTACTGTGGTATGAGTGTGTGTGTGAATGGGTGAATGTGAGGCTAATGTAAAGCGCTTTGAGCACCATGAAGGTGGAAAAGCGCTATATAAGTGCAGTCCATTTACTACGAGACTAAGCACAAAGCATTTGAACAGTCATACCTTCTGAACTCCGGTCACAGTTTATGTGACTGGACCATGTTTGGCTCCACATACAGCTACAATGAACATAATAAAAACAAAATATCGTTCCAAGCTCACTGATGAGCATCTGCACGTGTGCATGAGAATGACATTGACCACGTTCACGCCCAGATTTGAAATGTTGGCAGGACAAGCTAAAGCTCAATTCTCACACTGAAAAAACAGGGGAAGGGGGGTGAGAAAGATCATCTGTAAGAGAAACAGTTAAGATGTTTTGATATTGTCTTGTTGAGGAAAACATTCCTCAGTTAAAAGGAAAGAAGCTGCTATTTTTCTCAAGCACTTTTTGTTTTTGAGTACATAATTTAGTAATTTTTATTTAAACTGCAGCCACATAATGTAAGCCAATGGTTCTGTGTCAATACATTTCTTTGGAATTATTTTAACCCGTATTTGTGTTTTTTTACCCTTCATCAGTTCATTTATTCAGGTATCAGTCATACTGAAAATAGACATATGATGTTCCGGACCTGGACTTGAGGATATTTATTTTAACCGGACCTCCTTAACTTTTACTTGAATGCCCATGAGTTAGAGGGATGGGTCGATGTACAGTCGTATATGTACAAGGAGTACAGGAGAGGGTTCAGTACACAACCTTGAGGGGAGTCAGTGCTCAGTGTGATGGGGGAGGAGAGGTGGGGTCCAAGTCTAACAGTTTGTGGATGGCTTGTTAAAAAGTTCTTTATCCAGCAGAAGATGGAACGGGATAGACCAAGGTGGGAGAGTGTGTCAGCCAGGATGTCCAGTATAATTGTATTAAAAGCAGAGCTGAAGTCAATGAAGAGCATCCTCACATAATTCCCCTGGTGTTCTCGGTGGCTCAGTGCAGAGTGAAGAGCTACAGCAATAGCGTCCTCAGTGGACCGGTTTGCTCTGTAAGCAAACTGGTAAGGGTCGACCAAAGGAGGGATTGTGTCCCTGATGTGGCGTGCGACCAACCTCTCAAAGCACTTCATGTTCACAGGTGTAAGTACGAGAGGCCTGTAATCATTCAGACTGGGGGGGGGGGGGGGGGGGGGGGGGGTGATGGATTGTTGCAGGGAACAGTTGAAAATCCTTGTGAAAACACCAGTCAGTACCTTCCCAGGTACTCCGTCAGGACCGGCTGCCTTCCTGGTGTTTATTGTCCGCAGTACACATCTCACCTCACTTCATGTTCCTGAAGCTTCAATGTGCTGCTTCCGGGTGGTGAATATGGTGGGACTGAATCTGGTCTGTCAGTCTCGAAGCGGGCAAAGAAACGGTTTAGTTCCTCTGCTAGTGAGGCATCTGTGTTAGCAGACACCTTATTATTGTCATTATAGTTGGTGATGTGCTTTATTCCCTACCACATCTTCTTTGGGTTATTTTCCTTGAAGTGCTCTTCAATTTTCTTTGTGTACGCCACCTTGGCCTCCTTAATGGCTCTCTTCAGGTCTGCTCTGGCAGCGCTGTACTGTGACTTGTCCCCTGACCTGAAGGCGGGTACCTGGATCTCACTGGTCATCCAGGGTTTCTGATTTGAAAAGACCTGTTTATTCACAGTAACGGTGTCTACACAGTTTTTGATATAGGAAAGTACAGTGTCTGTATATTCCTGTAGGTTGTGATGTTCAAACAGTTCCCATATAGTACGGGAGAAACAGTCCTGCAATTGAAGAAGAGCATCCTCCGGCCTTGTTGTTATTGTCTTTCTTTGTGGCCTCATTTGCCGTTGGAGGGGAATGTATATGGGGATAAGGGACAGGCAGAGATGGTCAGATCCAGCAAGGTGAGGAAGGGAGGTGGCTCTGTAAGCATGTTTGATGTTAGAATAGACATGATCTAGAGTTTCATCTCCTCTGGTGGAACACTTCACATACTGGACGAATTTAGGAAAAACAGTCTTTAAACACGCTTGGTTGAAATCTCCGGCAACAATAAAGGCTCTGTCGGGGTGGGCAAGGTGCTGTTTGTTTACAGTCACACACAGGAGGCTAAGTGCTGTGCTAACGTTAGCGTCCGGTGGGATGTAAACAGCTATCACAATGACTACTGTTAGCTCTCTTGGTAGGTGGTAAGGCCTGCACAAAACTGCCAGGACCTCTAAATCAGGGGAACAGTGAGTGTCAATGATCCTGCTGTTGCACCACCAGCTATTGTGCACGTAAACACAAAGCCCCCCCTCCTCTGCTCTTACCGGAGTCTCTGGTTCTGTCTTGCCGGTATAGTGTGCGGCTCGCTAGCATAACTGCAGCATAGGGGATCAGCGGGTGAAGCCAGGTTTCCGTGATGATGATAATGCTGCAGTGTGACGGTGCGTCATTAGCGCGCCGTCACCTCCTGCCCCGTGTGTATATTAGGCCCAGGTCGGTACATGTATTCGTATCGAACCGATTTCGGTATGGGGGTCACGGTTCGGCACGCGCATTGCCACGCAGAATACTTCAGTACAGAAGTTTAATATTCCTCTGAACGCAGAACTGTTATTTCCCAAGAGTTTCCCTTCAGGACGTATTTAACTGCTGCCACCTGTAAGCTCTGATTGGTCCGTGCGTGTAAACATGGCTATTGATTGGTCTAGGCAAACGATCTCTGGTCTAGGTAGCAATCTCAACCTCAATTTTCAAATTGTACTCTGTGGGGAGGTAGCCTAACGTTGTTCGTTTGATGTTGCGAGAGAGTGCTAACCATGGCGAGTGGCGAAGAGTTAGAAGACCCACCATCATCACTGAAGTCAATAGTGTGGGATAACTTCGGGTTCCTCGTGATATATAATGGCGATGGAGAGCGGGTGGTTGACAAAACAAGGACCGTTTGCCGTCGTTGTTCGACAGGTTTCAATTACTCGAGTGGGAACACTTCTAACATGTTAACACATATCAAGCGACACCACCCAGGTATCCCTGTCACCGGGATGAGACGGAAGAAAACTGTTCAATTTACGTCTCCCCAATGTCTTACACCAGCCCCTTGACACGAGTACATCCAGAGCAAAGAAAATCACGGAAGCCATTGGAATTTACATGGCATCTTCTATGCGCCCATATTCCACGGTAGAAGAGGTAGGATTCAGATATCTACTACATGTGCTTGAACCCCGCTACACTCCTCCTTCCCGTAAAAGTAGAAGGGAATCGGTAGTGCCAGCACTGTATAACAGAACGAGAGGCATTGTGGAAAAGGAATTAAAAGCGGCACATTCGGTTGCACTCACTACGGATTTGTGGACTTCTCGGGCAACCGAGAGTTTCCTGACTGTCACTGCTCACTTCATTAGCACTGAGTGGTGCATGAGGACCGTGGTGCTACAAACGCGCCCTTTGCACGAACAACATACAAGCACGCATCTAGCTGAAAAGCTGACCGAAGTCGTGAGCGAATGGAACTTGAAAAAAAAAGGGATGCCCCTAGCCGTCACCACAGACAATGCGAGGAACATTGTTAATGCCGTCGGGGAAGCGGGTCTCGGCCCGCATATAGGATGCTTCGCGCATATCCTCAATTTGGCCACAAAAAAAAGCACTCGAGATCAAGCAGGTCTCGCATGTGCTTGCCAAAATGAGATCTACGGTCGGATTTTTCCATCGCAGCACCACAGCAGCACATGTTTTGGAGTGCAAGCAAGAAATGCTGGGCTTGCCGAAACACTGCCTAATTAATGATGTCGCAACTTGTTGGAACTCCAGCTTCGAGATGGTTGAGAGATATCTCGAGCAGCAAGCTGCTGTTTATTCTGCCTTAGCAGAGAGGAGTGTCAGAAACAAAGGCATCGGGAATCAAGTCAAACGCAGAAGCCATAGTTGATGTAATGAAGCCACTGAAGACCATCACGGCAGTGATGAGCACAGAAACCACTCCATCCATTTCCATGATTCTGCAAGCAACAGAAACAAATGCAGCTGATGCACCAATCGCAAGAGACATGAAAACAGCCATCAGAGACAACTTCCAACTTCGATATGATGACCCAGACCTCCGGGACTTCCTGAATAAATGTACTGCACTGGACCCTAGGTTCAAAACACTCAATCACCTGGATCCAACCAACCAGCAGAAAGTTCGTGATGATCTCATCAAAGAAGTTCTGAGCAGAAAAGGTATGAATATAAAAACTATTCTTATTTTTAGTATACGATACATATCATGATAATTATTATTATTAATATGATTATTATGATTATGATTGTTGTTGTTGTTAATATTATTATCATTATTGGCCTAATAATAACCTGCCGTTTCCCCTGATGGGGTTTGGCCAGGCATATTGCTTTGTCTACCTGCAATACTAAAAAAACGCCTACAAGTGGCTGTGTTAATATTGCAATTTAATACTACTTCCCATCCACGTACAGCATTGTGGTCAGGTTGAAAAAATATCATTATTGTGTAATGACTACAAATGATATTCCTTAGGCTAAAGGTAACAATATGCTCTAATACTATATTTTTAATATATTGTCTGTCTTTTTTATTTAGCAGAAAGACTGCAGCAGAGGACAACCCATCCACTTCACAGGCTGAGGCCACTGCACAAGATGAAGAGGCATCCTCCTCTGAACCTCCTTTGAAGAGGTCAGCCATGGCAGAACTTTTTGGCTCATTGTTCAAAGTTCAGGAAAGGAACCAGCCTGATTTGAAACATCAGTTGCAGGAAGAGGTCAGTGGTTACATGGCAAAGGACTGCACCTCAGTTAACTCTGACCCTCTCTCCTGGTGGAAAGTGCACCAGTCTGTTTATACTTGGCCATACCTGCCACTTCAGTGCCCAGTGAAAGGGTCTTTTCGACAGCAGGTGACATCGTCACTGCCACCAGATCGACACTCAGCACCGAGAGTGTAAACAAACTTGTTTTTTTGAAGAAAAACCTTAAAGTTGAATAAAGCTGTACAGTTTGTGATGGCAAATGCAGTTATTAATGTTAAAATGTTAAATTGAATGAGCACAATACACACAGCTGTACAAAGCTGATTAATGTAAAATGCAAAAATGTTATGTTGTGATCTGTGAGGCCTACAGCTCATGTTCACTGAGCTATGGGAATGTAAAAGGGCACTTGTGTTTTGTAAGCTTATGTCAAGGCCATGTGTGGCACTGATGCACCCATCAATATATTCCTTTCATGTCAATATATGACAATGTGGTGCTTGTTCACTTGTTTTACAGAAAGTTGCAGCTACCTCAGCTGGAAATTTAAATAATAAAAAGCTGCCTTTTGATCATGTTTTTTTTCCTGCACTGTACCGAAAATGTACCGAACCGTAGGGTCCAAAACCGAGGTACGTACCAAACCGTGACATTTTTGTACCGATCCACCCCTAGTGTATATATATATTTTTTCTTTCTCTCTCTCTTTTCTCAATCTACATACGTCGCAGGTGTGAAGTGCGACTTTCTCGCGCTGTGCGCAACGCTCCCGCACGGTTTCAACCAGAACTCATACATAGACGTTTCCCGGTGATGGACACACACACACACACACACACACACACACACACACTTACCTGCTACAGCACCAAACAGAGACACTTCCGCCGCACCCTTTAAATACCCATAATTCACCACCTCAACAGGACACATGACCTCGGACTGAACCACCACTGACAGTAAACGGACATTCATACATTGGGATGGTTTTTTGTTTTGTGTTATATTAAATGTATGAAGTGTAATTTGTGTCTTTATTTATAGGATTTAATGTGGTTTTATTTTGGGTTATGTGTTCTGTAAATACTGTAGATTGGGGGTTAATTAAATAAAGTAGTGAATGGTATGATTGTGGGTGGAGCATAGGAATATAAAAAGGGAGTAGGGGGTGTGGGTTATAGAGTTGGAGATAAGCGTAGTGAGCTGAGGTAGAATAGTTAGTGTTTGAATTTGAGAGAGTGTGTGTTTGGATTTAAATAGAATGGTTGAAGTTAGTGTTGAATGGAAGAACTTTCTTTGTGTGATTGAGATCTTCTGTAAATAGTTTCTTTTTCCTGTGGTTATCTTTAGTCATTTTTGCACTGTAAATATTGTTCACCATCACTGCTGGTATTGGACTTGGTGAATAAATCATATAATCACTGAAGTCTCGTCGTCCGAGCCATCATTTCCCTGGTTGAAAACAAACCCGTAACATGCAGTTTCAGACAAAGCTGTTGGTTGCGAGCTGAAGCTCCAGTTCATCCATTAGCTTAGCAGCTGGGCCATCCTCGCTTCTGCTTCCTTTCCCTTCGCCATCCACGGTGATCCCGGTAGTCTCGTGATGTCCTCAGGGATGTTGTTATTTTGTTGGTACTCGGTTGTGATTAATATATTGTACCTCTGGCCGAAGTCAATTAAGTCCTGTTGACAGGTTTGCCTTACAAAAGTTCTTAAACAGTGAAAAAACTAAAAAGACAAAGCACCAAACTGGAGAGCAGACAGCCGCTGCACCCATGCACGCCGCCATTTTGCTCAGGAATATATTATACAACAAACAGTTCCATGTGGATTTAAACCTGCAGCCTGAAGCCCCACCCACCTTGACACATGATTGGCTACTGACCGTTGCATGTGATCCCGCAGCCATTGGCCGAGCTGACGCCACCGTTGCTGCACCAATAGCGACTGTTAATCTGGAAGATTCCGTAGTCTTTGGATCCGTCCCAGTTGTACTCGTTGATGGCGTTGGTGTTGTAATCTGACTCCCACTTGGACAGACACACCCCTGGGTAGGGCCAAGGAGGTCAAAGGTCAAGGATGAAGATTTCTGGCATAAACATGCATTTTACTCTGTTTTTAAGTACAATTTAATGTATTTTCAGTGCATTTTACTCTATTGTTAGTGTATTTTACTGCATTTTTAAATACATTTCACTGTATTTTTAAATACATTTTAGTCTATTTTTAAGCAATTTTTACTGTATTTTTAAGAGCATTTTGGATCCTGATCCATATTTCACGGTAAATAAGGATAATTATCTCCACTGAAATGTATTAGCTAACACATTAAGCTTAGCATACCAGACTAGCATCAATGATAAATAGCGCTAACAGCCATCTAATCAAACTAATGTCACTATGAAATAAGAAAATATGAATGTGTAATTACTGGAGCTGGGTATAGATTCAAATTTCAAGAATCGATCTGATTCTGATGATTAAGAATTGATTGTTTCGATTCTATCTGATCTGGGTTAGTGTTCAATTAAAAAATAAATTAATAAATTTGGAAAAGGCTGGACTAAAGGACAGCACAGAGGCGCTACTCATGGCTGCACAAGAACAAGCCCTGAACACCAGAGCAATAGAGGCCGGGGTCTACCACATCAGACAGGACCCCAGGTGTAGGCTGTGTAGAGAAGCCCCTGAAACAGTCCAGCACATCACAGCAGGTGTAAGATGCTGGCAGGCAAGGCATACATGGAGAGGCATAACCAGGTAGAGGACATACTGTACAGGAACATCTGTAAAGAGTATGGACTGGAGGTCCCAGGGTCAAGATGGGAGAACCCCCCAAAGGTGACAGAGAACAAACAGGCCAAGATCCTGTGGGACTTCCAGATCCAGACTGACAAGATGGTGATGGCCAATCAGCCTGACATAGTGGTGGTGGATAAACATGAGAAGACAGTGGTGGTGATAGATGTAGCAGTCCCCAGTGATAGCAACATGAGAAAGAAAGAACATGAGAAGAGAAGAGAAATACCAAGGACTGAAAGAGGAGTTAGAGAAAATGTGGAGTGTGAAGGCAACAGTGGTACCAGTAGTGATCGGAGCATTAGGGGCAGTGACCCCCAAGCTGGGAGAATGGCTCCAGCAGATACCAGGAATAACATCAGAGATCTCTGTACAAGCGCATTGCTAGGAACAGCTAAGATCCTGCGCAGAACCCTCAGGCTCCCAGGCCTCTGGTAGAGGACCCGAGCCTGAAGGAGACACCGCCCACGTGGGGCGAGAGGAACATTTTTTTTATTTTATTTTTTTTTATATACATATATATATATATTTCATGACTGTGTCGCAGTCGCGTGAAGCCAGGTTTTTTGTTCAGGGAAACTAGATACAAAGAACTTTTTTTTTGTGATCAATATTTTATTGATTTGCAATGGAGGGGGGGTTAGGGTATATACAGATATATCAAACATCATTGCATATTGCAACAGTGAAAATTAACAAGTAAATAAGTGACATGTTAACAAATAACAGAACAGGTAAAAATAAAAAGCCTGTGCATCACTGATTTGTGCATAAGATATGAGCTATTGTCTGTTGAGAAGTGCTTTCAGGCTTCTGCGGTACCTGGTCGAGCTTTATTCAGTCTTACAGTAGTAACTTCCGTATTGATGATTTTTAAAAGGCTTCGTATCCAGAAAGACTTCATGCAGATATCCAGTGTAAACCAGTGCATGGTAATAGTTTGAAATAAAGAACTTTTTATTTATTTATTTTCTATTTTTGTTAACTACTTCTTAACTTTTATAACATTCAGGGGATGAATAATAATATTGGATTAGATTTCTATTCGCTCTTCAAGGTACTCAAAGCACTTTACATTATTGATCCATTACTCACTCTCACATGCTACCTCTGGTGGTGGGAAACTACATAAATTGTCCTAGGGCAGACTGACAGCCATTGTCACAGTGTGGCAGCCATTTTGTGCCTACGGTCCCTCTGAACACCACCAAACCATCATACGCATTCATACACCAGTGTGAGTGACACTGGAGGGTGAAGTGTTGTTTGAAGACACAAGCTGCCTAAAGCCCTCATTTTCAACGACGGAGTGCAGCCACATGTCTTTATAGACAAATTTCACAATCACCATGGTTACACTATGAGATGGTGCTGAATTGTCTGTCAGTGTTAAAGTTTCTTTCAGCTTCATGTGCTGCCCTGTTTGTCCTGTGGACGGCTTAATCCTCGGGTGATGTCGTTGCAAGTATTTGTTCAAGTTAGTCGTATGAGGAAGCCTCAAATAGTCAGCTGACATGAGCTGACACGCTCTGAAAATTTATGACACCGTTGCATTCTTTAAAAAAAAAAACATAGACCAGTATGTTATTAGAAATTGAAACGAAGCTGTTTGCAACAGCAGAGCTTAGTCTAACAGGTTGTTGTTTTCAAAAAAGAATGCAACGAAGTCGTGAATTTCCAGAGTGTGTCGACAATCGACTATTTTGTGTTTCCACGTAACAATCCAGAGGTCCATGTGTGTAGATCAGTAACTGTGGACACACTATCTGAGGACATGAAGACCTCAGGGCAGTTGAGTTTGTCTTTAGGGACGCTCTACTTACTACCACTGAAGTGTGATGTTGTTTAAAACTTTAGAAGAGTTAGTCTGAAAATAGAGTTTGGTGTCAGTGAAAAAGACATGCCCAATCACTTCCATGTTAACACAGTTGGGATCAAAACAGCTAAATTTCAAGTTGTCAATGTTCATCCAAATGCTGTGATTTCAGCATTTGGATGGAAAATGAACTAAACTCATTTATATTCCAGATAATCCCTTTGAGGACAATAACAACGTTCTTCTACTTTGTCACTTCCGTCTTCTGATGGAAACGAGTCATGTCTAGATACTCATGGAAACACAACATTAGTTTCTACTCACAGTTGGCTAGGCTGATGCCATAGAAACCATCCATCCCATAATCCTTCAAGGTCCGTGCCCACTCGCAGCGGGTGAACACCTTGGCATTGGCGGCAGCGACAGCGAGCAGCAGAATCAGAATCTTCATGATGAACTGTCGTCCCAGCCGTGTCACCACCCACTCTTATAGACCTGAACCCAGACTGGATATGATCCAGGATCAGACAAGAACCCGCCCAAAATAAACCTTGGATGCCAAAACAAACCCCAACCACACCTTATCAGGTGGAACATGACCTTATCAAAGAAGTTGGAGACGCAGAACAAATGGCTTTGACCTCCAACAACAAGAACAAATGTTCCCAACATTTGTTTGCACTTTTACAACATTTGCAAGAAAAAATATTAGTAGAACACAATTCATACTAGTGTCACTTCTGACCTCCATGGGGCCCGAGTCAAAAATATATCAAGGGGCCCTCCGAACTATGGGCCCATTGTTAGGGTATGTATGTGTGCCTGCAGAGACATATCATGCTATAACTCAATGAATACTGTAGATATCACCATGAACATACATGGTCATATACATATAGCTAATGTGCAACAGATACAATGATCCATTTGAGTAAAGGTCAATGGTCAAAGTCACAATTAACTAAAAGGTCAAAATCACATTATGGGTTATAACTCAAGAACGGAGGATCACAGAACTTTCAGATTGGTACCAAACAATGCGAAATGAAGATTTTGGTGTTATCACCTATGACCAATTGTTTTTGAGATCTCTCGAGGTCAAAGGTGACATATGGCAAAATTAACTTGTGTAACACTGTGTGTGTCAAACATAGACATATCATGCTATAACGTAATCAATATCATAATATCATACATATATATATATATATATATATATATATATATATATATATATATATATATATATATATATAATATATCATATTATCATAATATGACACATACTGAAGCATATGTACATATAACGAAATTATCAATATTGCAAAGGATCAAAGGTCAAGGTCGCATTTTGCAGAAAGGTCAAAATCACATTATTGGCTCTAATTCAAGAACAGGTTGTCATAGAAATTTGAGATTGACACAGAATAGGGGTGAGATTAGGAATTCTCTGAATACTAGTTTGCCATTTTGCTTGAAAACTTCTTCATGATCCGATATGATGCAGTGAAATAATATGTCTGCAAAAAATCCCAAAATGTGTTTGTCCAGTCTAGAGGGTGGAATCAGAGGAAAACTCTGGTTAATCAGTGTATTGATCATTTTTACACTGATTAACACTGACGGTGGCTCAGCGATTAGCGTTCTTGCGTCACAGCAAGAAGACCTGAGTTCGATTCCTGAACCGTGTGGGCCTTTCTGTGAGGATTTTACATGTTTCTGGATGGGGTTCCTCCGGGTGCTCCAGTTTCTCCCATCACCCAAAAACATGTTTGTTAGGGTCAAATCCTCCAGGAGGTGATTCTGACCATTAGTCACCGCCCATGGGTGCCCACTGCTCCTTACAGGTGCTACAATGGCAGCACCTGTAAGATGGGTTAAATGCAGAGGACACATTTAGTTGTACAGTGTATAATGACAAATAGTGCTTTACCTTTTGATTGACTGTTGATACGTCCATCAAATATCAGTCCACTCCCCCCACCCCTCCCTCCCCCTTCTGTGCGTTCACATAAACAGCTATGACAGAAAGATGACAACCTGCAGCAGAGGGAGACATCTAAAAGATGTAGGATAGTGGTACTGGAGGAACAGGGTTGGGAACCACTGCCTAAGAGGCAAGACAGTACAGAATGTTACTAGAAGAAATGCATCACTGGAAAAATGCTGATATTTTTCGATGATGAATTTCCACAGCAACCTGGGCCTCAACCGTAGCGACCTGGGCCAGCTGATCCTCCACCTCTGCTACCTGATAATATTACTAATAATGCAGGGTTGGTGTCCCATTCAGCCCCATCCAATACAGTGAGTTCAATCCCACAGAGAAACCCTGTGATGAAAAGGTACCGGTCCTTGTTTCAGACACTAAATCAAGCTAAAACTGTGTGGGATCCGAAAATTAAAAAGGGCTTACTCGGCGGCCACTTATATGTCCGCAGTATGGTCTCAAAGCGTGAACAGTTGGAATATCTGTTAAATAACTCTATTATTGATTTTTTTGTGACTCACAGAAACCTGGTTAAGTCACTCATCACCTGAAGCAGCTGTAGTTGTAATTATAGTCCAATAGAAATCCCTGCAGATAGCATTTTGGAATGTGTTGGAGTCAATATTTCCCTCTGACAAAATGTCCTTTGTTCTGTGTTAGTACCGCAAACCTTCAGCCAAAGCAGATTTCTACGACCAGCTCAAAACTCTTCTTCAAATGTTAAATCCTAAAAGCGAGATAATCCTAATTGGTGACTTTAATGTGAACTGGGATAAAACAGACAGGAAGAATCTAAAATTAATCACCGACAAGTTCAACTTAAAACTATTAATTGAACAACCAACTAGAAAAACAAATCATTCAAAAACCAAGATTGACCTTCTATTTACAAATAAGCCTGAAAGACTTTTCTACTGTCTTTCTCCAGACGAGTGAGCTGTAAAAATAGGAAACAAAGGTCTCTCCCCTGGTTTAAAGGTGATTGTCTCAAACTGTTAAAAATAAGAGACCAAATGTTTAAGTAATCTCTTTCATCTGGACGGACTATCGACAGTCAAAAGTTTACTTTGGCATAAAATAAGGTAACACAAACTTTAAGAAGGGCAAAATCAGACTTATTTTGAAACATAATTGCTAATGCAAAAGGTAAGTCAAGGACAGTATGGCAAGAGATGAACAAACTAATGGGTCGACAGAATGATCAGCGAAATATAGGAATGGAACTTAACATCAATAATCAGACAGGGAATAACCCTATCACCTTGGCTACGGAACTGAATCTATTCTTTATCAACTCCATTAAACAAAGATCTTGTCTTTTTGCACCACCTGACTGTGACGACTGCCCCATTGACCATGGACTTTGTCTTTAACATCTGCGAAATATCATGCGAGCGCTCAGAAGCTCAAAGACCAGGGATGCCTATGGCAGTAAGGTTTTAAAACTGAATATGGAGCAGGCCCGGACTGGCACACGGGAGAACTGGGACTTTTCCCGGTAGCCCGTCTGCTCAGTGGTCTGGCAACCCCACCACCACCACCAAAAAAAAATAAAAAATGAGTGTGCCTGTCAACAATGGTAATGTGCTCGGAGTTCGGCGGATTCAGAGCAGTAGGGATTGGTAGTGTGTGTGTATTTTTTAAGAAACATTGTGATTGGTTAGTCGTTTTATTCCTCGTCGTAGGCCCGCCCCTGCAGCTTTGAGAGAACGTTGACCATAAAACACAGTAGACTTATGCAAAAACGAAACAATGAATGACAGCATTGAGAAAAAAAAGGAAATGTGGACACCAGCTAGAGTTGGATAAGAAAAGAAGGTCGCTCAAGGAGGAGGGGATGAAATGTCAGAAATTAACTGACTTGTTTGTTAAAGCTAGCAGCAGCCAGAGTGGCACTGCTGCTAGCTCTGCGGAAGCAACAGCATCACCCAGTGAGTTTATAACCAGTTTTCACAGCAGACATCCCCAAGACACTATATATATATATATATATATATATATATATATATACATATACAGATATACATCCATACATACATGTGTGTATATATAGCATTTTAATATTGAGTCAGGGAGAGAATGAGAGAAAAGTACTGTACTGTGAGCTGTTGTCATGCATTAGTTTAATAGTGCGGTGTTGTGTCACAGCCAGTGTAATAGTATTATTTTAACTGCTGTAAGGAAATTTTTTTGGGAGGGGAAAAAAACAAAAATTTTGCCTCCGTGGTGCTGGAAGTGGCCTGGATGCTGTCGGATATTCCCGGCCTGAAATCCTGATCCTGATATGGAGTCCTCAGTCTGTCCCATCATGCACCTGGTTCATCTGTCTATTAAACATTCTGTGGTTCCATCTGTATGGAAGGTGAGCGCAGTCAAGCCAATCTTTAAATCTGGAAGCAGGTCAGGCATTAATAACTACAGACCAATCAGCCTCCTTCCTGTACTTTCTAAAATTATTGAGAAATGGGTGGTTAAACAATTAATTAAACAATTTCACAACATCTGCAGCCATACATCCCATGCAGTTTGGCTTCCGGGCTCACCATTCCACAGAAACAGCCATCACTATGTTTGGTGTTTACTGGATAGACATGCTTGTGTGGGCGCCGACTTCCTCGACCTTAAAAGGGCTTTTGACACCGTGGACCACCGGGTGCTGTTGGCCAAGCTGTCCCGTTTGAACTTTTCCAAATCTGCTCTTAAATGGATGGGATGGTGGTGGTCAGTGGGCTCAAGTCCCCTTACCTGGACTGTACTGTCTGTTCTGTCCATACTTGGACCTACACTGTTTACGGTTTTGGCTCAGTTGGTAGAGTGGGTCGCCCAATGACTGACAGTTTGGCGGTTCACGTCCCAGCTCTGGCTGTCCACATGTCGAAGTGTCCTTGGGCAAGACACTGAACCCTGACTTAGGCCCGCAGTCGGACTGACCTTAGACCTTAGAAACCTACTGGTGTGTGAGTGTGTGTGAATGTGAAGCTAATGTTTACATTCACACTTTGAGCACCATGAAGGTGGAAAGCGCTATATAACCGCAGACCATTACCATTTCTCCTCTACATGAATGATTTTTTTTTTTTATATCTGTGACAGTTTCCATGCTCAGTTGTATGCAGAGGACACGGTCACAAACATGGTCTATGGTCCAGGTACAGGAGTGGATCACCAAGTCATGCTTATCACTGAATATTAAAAAGACTGTCTGCACGATGTTTTCCAAACAACCAGTCACCATTCTGGTGTATATCTGGCAGGAGAGGAGCTCGAGGTAGTCTCTGAATTTAAATACCTGGGAGTCATCATAGATCCCACACTCTTCTTCAGGAAACACATTAAGAAAATACCTAACTCTGTCAAATATGGCTTGTCAAATGGCTGAAAAGAAAACAAACGTGCAAGTATTAACTGTTTTATCGTATTTTATTTAGATTTTATTTGTATTTTATTCTGCATTTTATCTGTAATATATTCTATATTATGGGTGGCACGGTGGTGCAGTGGTTAGCACGGTGGTGCAGTGGTTAGCACGGTGGTGCAGTGGTTAGCACG
This sequence comes from Siphamia tubifer, assembly GCA_020466265.1. Classification (NCBI taxonomy): domain Eukaryota; kingdom Metazoa; phylum Chordata; class Actinopteri; order Kurtiformes; family Apogonidae; genus Siphamia; species Siphamia tubifer. Next base: position 3,049,100 of record CM035794.1, on the reverse strand, counting down.
GTGGTGCAGTGGTTAGCACGGTGGTGCAGTGGTTAGCACGGTGGTGCAGTGGTTAGCACGGTGGTGCAGTGGTTAGCACGGTGGTGCAGTGGTTAGCACTCGTGCCTCACAGCAAGAAGGACCCTGGTTCGAATCCCGTACCAGACCTTTCTGTGTGGAGTTTGCATGTCCTCCCCGTGTCCGTGTGGGTTTTCGCCGGGCACTCCGGTTTCCTCCCACCATCCAAACACATGCACTGATAGGTTAATTGGTTAATCTAAAATTGTCCATAGGTGTGAATGTGAGAGTGATTGTTTGTCTATATATGTTCAGCCCTGCCATGAACTGGCGTCTCATACAGCGTGTACCCCGCCTTCGCCCATTGTACCTGGATTAGGCCCCCAGTGACCCCCGCGACCCAAGTGCGGATAAAGCGGGTTCAGATAATGAATGAATGAATATTCTATATTTTATCTGTATATTTGTAATGTTTTTCATCTTTATTTATTTTTTCCTCTCTCTCACCTATACTGCATGTTTCGTTTTTCTCCTGGTCCCATGTTATGTGAACATTGTTAAGTGTTGTGCATCCATTAATTCTTATTTGTGATTCTTTGTTGTTTATTTTTATCACAGGGGGGCTGCCAATGCAAATTAGTCATTTGGCTACGATTGGGTACATTTATGAAAATGTTCATTAATGTACATTGTCCCTCTATACCCAATAAATAAAATGGAATAGAATGGAGAGACAGTACCTTTGTGCCACCTACTATTAGAAGCAGAACAGGTCACCCATGGTACGAATTAAAAAGAGAACAGTATGAACTATTCCTTATGTATGGCAAGGAATAGCCTCACATTTTGGTATTGGGCGCCAGACTTTTCACCGCAAACACCAATGGTTGAGTGTACCACCAGTCCAATACACTGAGCAGTCAGACAAATACTGGAAACCACGCCGAATGTTCTGCACCACATGGGCATTCGTATTCAGCGATGGAGAGTTCGGGAAGCTTTGTAAACAATTGACCCAGTAGGACGATGTGTACATCACTGACAGGCTATTTGCCGTCAGACCTACTGCGTTCGTGGTCCAAAAGAATTATGGTGAGTGCAAGGTTTTAGTCTATTGTATTACTAATGACAACACTGAAGTGTGCGAATTAGTAAAGACTATAATAAGTTTCTATGATAGCAGTGTCTTACTGAATGTATTTGATGAACTGACGTTTTTGTTTATTTGCAGGCACATTTATTCAAACCACAAATTAATCCACTGGAGATTTGTGTTCGACGGATGCGTGGACAGGTATAGCCCTACCATAATATACCTTCAATGCTTAACAAATATTAGGGGTTCTAGTGTGACAGCGCACTTGAAGAGGGATTCCGCAACTTTGGTCTTCCATTAAGAGTCTGCTGCGACCGTGGAACTGAAAACATTGAGGTTTCACGTTTCATGCTGAGCAGAAGAGTGTTACATTAGGAAGCATCATCGCAGGCTGCAGCGTGCATAATCAAAGAGTTGAAAGACTTTGGGCTGAACTGAATCGTGTTTGTCTCCTATTTTTATGTGGAAATTTTCACTTTCATGGAGAACCAAAACTATCTCGACTCATTGTCAGAGTTGCACATATTTGCACTACATTACAGTTATGTTCCACGAATACAGCAGGCTGCGAGTGACTTGTGTAATCAATGGAATAATCATGCTTTATCAACTGAAAGGTACAGGACCCCACTCCAGCTGTGGTTCACAGGAATCATCATGCATAGAGGTCTGTCAATGGCGTCTTTGCTCCTCTTGAACACCAGGGTACTTTCATCCCTGAAACATCTCCTGAACTCCAATTCAACAGCATTGTGGAAGTTCCTGAAATCGATTTTCATGTAAATGACACCTTCAGTAATGCAATTGATCCTTTAGCAGATGACGGGAACTATGGAATAAATCTTTTTGTTATCCTTGTTACTTTACTGGAAAATAAAAACAGTACTGATAAAACATTTTTTTCATTCATTTCATTTTAAGTGTGTTGTGGACACTTAAGTCCTGGCAGGAGCAGTTTCATTCCAGTCAAACTAGTTGCAATACAAAATCAGAAGACAATCAAAATACAAATGAAAAGAACTGAGAACACATTTTTCAAAAATTTACTTCATAAACCTTGTACAGTATTAGACATAATGAAAATCATGAACCTGGCCAGAATATTGTCATAAACAACTGACATTCCCACTTAGACCATGCCAAACCCTTGATTTTTTTGAATGGCAAAGTCAACTGCCTCCTTGAAAGGCTCGTACACACAGTGGCAGGTGTAAGCAATTTGCAAGGGGACATTTTCCTCCAGGAGGGCTTAGTGGAGAAACCCATTGGTGGCACCAAGTTGGACCCAGTGGTAAAGGTCACAATACTTTCCAAAATTGTCATGTTGTTCTGTGTTAAATAGAAAACAACTACAATAATGACAACATTGACTATCAAAAACTATTGTGTGAAGGTAGGGGTGGGACGAGACACTCAGCTCATGAGACGAGACACGAGATTGGGTTCCCGAGATCGAGACGAGACAAGATTTTAAGAAAACTAAATTACGAATTAAATGAATGGACAAGAGACTTTTATTTAACTGAGTTGCACATGGATTTTCTAACTCTGTAAGCGTTAACTTTTAATGAAGTTCCTTTTAATGAACTTAATGAACTTCTTACTCTACACATTAAAACTAAAATAAAATGTTATAAAAGTTAATAAAATTATGTATTTATCCTTTTTTCAAGTGCAGACAATATGTGCAACAAACAGTTCTTCTCTGTCAATACAGACTGAAAACATTTCAACAAATGCCCATGCCCAGCCGCCCATGTCAGTATGTCACTGACATGGGCGGCTGTGGCTTAGTTGGTAGAGTGGATCACTTAATGACGGTGGAACATGACACACCACACTGAGGCTGGTAGTTGCAAGTCTTCTTTTTTTAAACAATGATGATATGTTTATTTCTTGCGCCGTGTGCATGTGGCCTGGTGTGACTGGAATAAGCTCTGAGAGTTTTATGTTTAAGTTGTTGATTACTCTGTATGTAGTACATGTGTTATGGGAGATGTTGAATTCAGGAATATTCAGTAGTTTGAAACATATGAAGAATGGATTTGTGTGGTCATTGAAGTCAGCCAGGAAATGATGCATATGATTTTCTTTTGTAGGACTAATAGCTTTTTGTGTGGCAGGGAAATGTATGACACCAAACAATATTACAGTTGTTTAAATGACGAGTGAGTCAATATGACATTTAAAATTTAGAAATTCATCCATATACATCTACCAAAGAATTTAGTTGAGCTTACATTAGTAATTGTCTGTCCACAAGCTGAATGTGCACAGCCGGTTTGTGGTTATTACGGAAGTTGATATAATTGGTTTTGCTAATGTTTAAAGACAGCTTGTTGCATTTGAACCATTTGACCTCAAAATTTAGGGTTTATTCAAGATGTTGTGAGTTGTTATGAGCAAGAAATAAATTAGTGTCATCAGCAAATAATGCTTTATGGAATATGTTTGAAGAGTTAACAAAATCATTTATAAAAATTATGAAAAGTAAAGGTCCTAATATGGCGCCCTGTGGTACTCCATAATGAATGTATTTAGTTGATGATTCATGTTCTTTGATTAAAACATACTGCTCCCTACCATGTAAATAAAAAAAAAAAAACATTTAAAACAAGACCCCTGACACCATAATGCTGAAGCTTCCTGATTAGGAAGTCAAGATCAACAGTGTCAAAAGCTTTGGATAAATCCAGAAAGACCCCAGCTCCTTAATCACCATTATCAATGGCGTCATTGATTTTTGTCCATAAGGTCAAATGGTGTTATTCTTCCTGAAGCCATACTGAGCAGGTACCATGATATTCAGTTAATTTAGGTAAGTATTAAGTCTATTGTAGACAACCCGCTCCAAGATTGTTGCGATAGTCGGCAGGATGGATATTGGGCAGTCATTACTTACTTCATTTTTTTCCCACCAGACTTATATAAGGGCATGACTTTTGACTATTTTTGCCAACTGAGGAACAGTTCCAGTGGAAAATGGAAATGTCATCGGCTACTGAATTTGAGTTTTTCAAACCATCGAGTACTTCATACCTATCTGTAGGTCTCAGGAAAAATTAACATGGTAACTACCTGACAGATATTTCTCAAATGAAACATTATAGAATTGACTCATTTTACTTAAAATAAATTTTGCCCAGTGGAAACAAAGTGGTCATTAAATTTATTATGCTAAAGAGGAATTTATATCAGCATTGTTGGTTGTGGATGGTTTTGGCTGGTACTGGCCATTTCAGGGAACACTTGGGAGTTTTAGTGTTCAGAAACTTCCAGGTTTTTTCCGAGTCTCCTTGAGAAGCTGTGACAATATCGGAGTAGTATTTATTTATTTAGTATTTTTACTTTTCCTTAAAATGCGCGCAAGTTTTGTGTATTTAATTTTATTTGAAGAATTAGGGTTTTTAACATATTGTTTGTATAGTCTGTTTTTCTTCTTGATTGAATTTAATATCCCTTTGGCGAGCCAGGTGTTTTTGGTAGTGGGATTACTTTTAACAGTCCTCTCAGGGATGACTTGCCGTATAGATTTGGTCACCTCTTGTGTCAACATATCATATGCAAAGTTTACATCGGTACACTCTTAGACTTTATTCCATGCTTTGGGTGGTTGCTCCTCACTCAGATGATACAGTGTTATTGTTGACTATTCTAAGTTTAAATTTGCATTGTCAGGGTAAGGTCCTAGCAGTTAAAGCATGAAACACAACAATGGGAAAATGGTCTTATTATAACCCCTGATTCCATAGTGGAGCAGCTGATATTAGTGAGGATGTTATCAATGATTGATTTGGTTGATTTAGTAGTTCTTGTAAAAGTGTGAATAGTAGGAAAAAAAGAGGAAGAATGTAATGTCTTCATGAAATTCACCTTGGCTGCAGAAACTTTTGAGACATCCACATTATAATATCCCAAAAGAAAACATTGTTTTCTTTAAGAATTAAAGAGATATAGAATTTCCTCTAATTCAGATCTGAAGGGTTCAAAATCAGCATCAGGAGGTCGGTACAATGATGGCAACAATACCACTCAACAGTTCACGGTCTTCTACGGGCGGCTGTGGCTCAGTTTACAGGTGGCTGTGGTTCAGTTGATAGAGTGGGTCGCCCAATGACTGAGAGGTTGGCGGTTCGCATCCCGGCACATGTCGAAGTGTCCTTGGGCAAGACACTGAACCCTGGCTTAGGCCCCCAGTAGGACTGACCCTTTGACCTTAGAAACCTACTGGTGTATGAGTGTGTGTGTGAATGAGAGGCTAATGTAAAGAGCTTTGAACCACGAAGGTGGAAAAGAACTATATAAATGCAGTCCATTTACCATTCCTCTTCCTCCGAATCTTCAATGACGTCAACGAATGTCCAATAGTGACTCCTGACCACTCACTGGTGGTTGTTGAGGCGGTGTGGAGCCTGATGGCTGGTAGAGTGATCTTCGATGAGGTCGTCCTGCGCATCAGAGCTGTCGTCACTGTATGACAAAATGTATTCAGGTTGAAACCACGATAGACTAGCACAGAGGCTGGATTCTGAATGCTGTGTTTGCCAAACTGGATTTTCAGTGATAAGGGACTTAACATCACCAAATAAAACAGCATGCTTACCTCATGTGATTGAGAAGGCCGTAGACATAAAGGTGCCCATTTGGATATTTTCTGGATAAGAATTACATCCAGCGTTTGGTCCTCACACAGTGATGGAGGAACAAGCTTGTTGCCACAGGGCATGAGGATTTCTAAGCTGAAACAGATAAAGATAGTTTGATTAAACGACACATACATACAACACAGATGTCGTCACGCAACATCAGACAACGAGACACAATCAAAAACTGTTTAGGCACCAGATGAATGCGCCATCCACCAATGGGTCTAATGACCTTGATTGCAAGTAGGAACGAGGACTGTCTTTAGAGGAGAGCGGGGTAAGTGGACCCACTTTTTACATTTTTCACGACCGCTACGTGTCATTTTTGTTCTAAATCTGCACACCATACCAAATTTCAAAATGTCCTGTTGTTATTCCAGAAAAAAGTAACGCTCTCACGACTGATCGTGATATTACCTCTTGAAAAAAAAATGGTCAATTGGCTCATCTTACCTCATGCACGGGGAAAGGTGAGCCACTGTGTGGGGTAAATTGAGCCAACACAAAATCTCAGGTAAATAAACTGTATTACAACAAATGCAACAATTAATCAATAGTTAGGGAGGCAGATAGATAGTAAACATGGTGTGGAGAGAAAGGGCTGGGGATATTATTCTATGGTTAATCCTTCTGGGTTTGTTTTTTCAGTAAACACCTATGTAGCTGTTCTTTTTTTAGGAACAAAATTTTGTCTTACTAAATGCAAAATGCATCATTGTGTTGCCTTGATGCCCATACAGGCATGGTAGCATGTCGCCAGTTGCTAATGCTACTTCCAGACAGGGGCTTCGCAGTTTGTAGCTGTCAGATTTACACAATGAAATGTGTTTAATGTCTTCATACGCTCAATAGTTTAACAGTCTATATTGTTCGTACTATGCTGTAACAACCATCATTACTTCACAGATACTTTGAAAATTGTTAGTTGCTCTGTTACTATGGTGATAAGCTTTCGCAGCAGCCATGACAGTGAAAACAAATCATGGTAAATGTACCAGTGTGTTTTTAACTAACCAGTGTGTTTTTAACTAACCAGTGTGTTTTTAACTAACCAGTGTGTTTTAACTAACCAGTGTGTTTTTAACTAACCAGTGTGTTTTTAACTAACCAGTGTGTTTTAACTAACCAGTGTGTTTTTAACTAACCAGTGTGTTTTTAACTAACCAGTGTGTTTTAACTAACCAGACCATAGTTTTCAACCTAATTTTAAATGTAGAGACTGTGTCGACCTCTTTATTATTATGTGGAAGCTGATTCCATCAGACAGTAACCATGGTAACTAAAGGATCTAGCTCCAACTGTACTTTTACAGATCCTGGGAACTTTCAATAAACCAGCTGATCTGTAGTAATGGATAAAACCAGACTTTCAAAGGAGTGGTAATTTTATGACTAATTTTAGGGCTAAGACCTAAACTGGAGTGAGATATTACTGCCACTCCTCCACCACCACCACTGGTTCTGGCTGTGTGATAGTTCACTTGGATTCATTTAATGGGACATATTCATCCTGCTGAAGCCAGGTTTGAGTCACAGCTAAAATATCAATCTATTGATCACTAATTACATCAATTACTAATGATAGACTAGATCAATCTGACACATCTGGATGTGCTCAGATGTGTCATGGCCTTTTGAGGTGCTGCTGTTGAGCTTAACTCGTGCCTGTTTTTTATCAAGCAGTTTTTGGCAGTAAACAATGACAGCAAACATATTGAAGATACACTTCTGCTCATAAGTTTACATACCCTAGCAGAATTTGTGATTTTCTGCCCATTTTTCAGAGAATATGATTGATAACTCACTCACGGAGCTATTTATTGTTAAACAACTGTTTAGTCTTTTTAAATCAGAATGACAATATTTGTCTCTTACATCAAATAGAAGAGCATTTTAAACAGTCACAAGCAGAAGAGGAATTTAACCTTTAATGTTACTAAAATCTGTGTTTGGGGGTGATCAGATGTATATTTGTCTGAATATTTCATTTTAAATCTGGGTCGGATCCGTTGTAGTGACGGCCCAACACCTAGTAGGGCACAGTACCATGGCCCAGTGCCGGGTCTGTAGATCCAGAACCTGTACCAGGCATGGTACCGTGTTACCAGGCCGGTACTGGAAAAGACACCTGGTACCACCTGGCACTGTATCCCACAGTTGTGGCACTTTGCCCCTGGCACATAATGTAGGAAGCCACAGAACCGTCTAAACGACCGTGTCTGGCTGCAGGACCACAGTGGAAGTGAGCCCCGGACCAGTGGCCACAGAGACAGTACCAACGTGCCACAATAAGTGAGCCATAGGTCACAGGAAGTAAGCCACAGTGAGATACTGGAAGTGTACTACAGGCGGTTCCAGTACCACAAAATGCACCCGTTGTTTCTCAAAAAATGTTCACAAATTTTTGACAAGAGGGTATAATATATGGTTTCAATCAAGGCATAAACAAATAGTCCCAGTGGATGAAACCCACCGCCAGAAGTAACTGCATCTTTCATTATTTTTTGGGAAATCACTGTAAGCTGGAAGATGTTCAACGGGGAATGTTACAGTGGAAGTGCAGGGAATTCCAACTCAGAAGCAGGCAGTGTTCTCCCCACCGTTCTCTGCAGTTATGGTCAAACTGTGTCTCAACTTTGAATGTGTTTCTCTCTGTGTTGAGGGTTAGGGATATGTGAGTGGCCAGTCATCCACTGCAGCGCTTGAGGGACAGTGAGTGATGTCCCAGTATCCTCTTCTACACAAAATGGGAGAAAAAAAGTGGATGGCTCAATTTTATGAACTGCATATTTTGTGTTAGGCCATAGATACATTTAATATTAGCCAATGGAGAAACAAGTGCTGAAATTGGGACAACTTGCCTCCTGTTTCAAGGTCTTGAAGAAAATCTTGGAGGAATTTGAGCACCTTAATTTCCAGTCTTTCTTTTGATGAGCCCGTCACTGAGCACTGGTTTGTGTGCATCATTATTAAGTCTAAAACACATACACACAGAGACATATTAAAGAAGTCATATAATAGTAGGGCAGGTTATCTCAATATTCCTTAAGAATCTTTAACTTGGTGATACAAGCACCAAAATTGGCACAAATGACATTCAGAACATACATTTTAAGAAAAAAAATGTTAGCCATCAGAAAATTCAAGATGGCTGCTAGTTTTCAAGATGGCTGCAGAAGCAAACCTGACAAATTTAAATGTTTGAAGAGGAACTCCAATTAACAATTTATTTATGGTTCAAAAATTAGATGAATGTATTCTCATATAATTAAGCCTTGAAAATTTCAATATGGCCACCATTTTTAAAAATGGCTGCTCATAGATTACTGTATGTAGTGATGTTTTCAATTATAACCTTGCCTGTTTCTATGCTCTGTGCCAAGTCTGTGGTGAAAAAGTTCACGACGAAAACTACGACGTGTTACACTAATGTAGTTTCATATTAAAGCTTTTGGCTTGTGATAACTTAAGAGTGATGTCAAAGCACAACCAGGGCACACTAGTGACATCATTGCTGTGAAACTCAGCATGGGGTTCAGCATCAGCTTGTAGTGCACTAACTATAGTTGTACTGTTGTAACTGTTGTGGTGGTAAACTAACTTTAGACAGGCATGAATATGTCTCACCTTTTGGTGAAATTCACCATTCTGAAATCCCAAAGGGTGACCTACATGAATTGTGTAGATCCAAGGAGTTTAGTGTGTGTGTGTGGGGGGGGGGGGGGGTAGATTTAATTATTATGAGTGACTTAGCCTAATGTGCAAAATGAAAAATCTCTTAAAATTGCTCTTGGACGGCAGTCCGAAAATCCCCTTGAGTCGGTCGCCCAATGACCGAGAGGTTGGCGGTTTGCGTCCCGGCTCTGGCTGTCCAGATATCGAAGTGTCCTTGGGCAAGACACTGAGCCCTGTCTTAAGCCCCCAGTAGGACTTACCATAGACCTTACAAACCTACTGGTGTATGAGTGTGTGTGTGAATGGGTGAATGAGAGGCTAATGTAAAGAGCTTTGAACCATGAAGGTGGAAAAGAACTATGTAAGTGCAGAACATTTACTATTTACCAACTAACCATAGGGTGAGTCCTTTAAGGACAAAAACACCTGATCAGTCAGTTTATAAAATCACAAAATAAACAGACCTTACATAGAAATCCCAACATACAAAAAAAAAACTTACAAGTATCAATAGAATACATATATCATCCCAAATCCAAAGTTCACATTAACTCTAGAAGGGTCTCATGTCAAATTATTTGTTTAGCCCCCTAGGGCCAGTGAATACAGTTTGTAAATCCAAAACCGTTTTCTTTTCAACAATATGTTGTTTGCATCACGTCCACTGCATTGACAATTTATTGTTTCCAATCCCACAAATTTAAATCTACTTAAATTATTTAAATGTTCTGCTCTGGTTTCCACCTTCATGGTTCAAAGCTCTTTACATTAGCCTCACATTCACCCATTCACACACACTCATACACCAGTAGGTTATAAGGTTCTGTCAGTCCTACCGGGACACTAAGGGTTCAGTGTCTTTGTTTGGACAGTTGGACATGAGGACAGCCAGAGCCGGGACGTGAACTGCCAACCCTTTGATCTTTGAACGACCCGCTCTACCAACTGAAGCACAGCCACCCACTTTAAGCACTCATTCAGTGTACAGTGACTGGTCAGTTGCTAATATTTAGGACACGCTACAAGTAAGGAGTTACAATAATCTAATCTACATGTAATAAATGCATGAGTTAATTTTTCTGCATCATTTTTAGACAGAATATTCCTAATTTTGGCTAATGTTGTACAAGTGAAAAAAGGCTGTTCTACATGTTTAGTTAATGTGCCCTGACCTCTGACCCCTGACCCTTTGAATGAAAGATGTGGATCAAATAAAACTCCTAAATGTTTAACTGTGGCACTGGGTGTTCCACTTAAGTTGTCTACAGTAACTATGTGGTCAGGTAGGGAGTCTGTGGCATTTTTAGGACCAATTATAACGACTTCAGTTTTTTCAGGGTTCAATAAAAGATAATTGTCACTCATCCAAGTCTTTATGTCTTGGACACATGTACTTAGTGTTAGAAAACTCAGTCGTTTTGAGAACCCCCTGCTTGTGTCCTGCTTCGGGGATAAATTGAGGCGAGACAGTCAGGAAGGTCCAGATCATCACAGCTTTAGGTTTTTGCAGTTTTATTGACATCACAAGTAAAATACACAATTGATTCGTGCTGATCACCAGCCTAAAGTCTAATGTCTATTTGTTTACATTCAACCAATCGTATGTTAGTCTTTCTCTCTCTCTCTCTCTCTCTCTCTCTCTCTCTCTCTCTCTCTCTCTCTCTCTCTCTCTCGGTGCGTAAACACAGACCAGACATAAACAACACACCAGCAGGTCAGACAGTTGTGGTGGGCTAACAAAACAACAGTGACACACACACACACATGCATGTGTAGAAATACTTGACTTTAGATGAAAAAAAAAACCAAAAACGCCACGTGCATCTGATGAGGTATCGGCTAATGTGAATGATACTAGCAGCATTAGCTAACCTGTGATAAACAGCAAAGACAACCTGCAGACAACACACTCTTTTTTTTCGTCCAAACACATGATATGGACAGTGTTGTCTTCATCTTATTGGCCTTAAACTTATTACACGTAATATAAAAAGTGAGGACGGGTGACAGCTTTAACGGACAATATCTAAAAATATGCAAATTGTAAAATATGTCCAAATGTGGATATTAAAATGACCATAACTTTGGTTCTACTTGTGATAGAAACATCATTTTTTCACCATCTTAAACCTTAGTTTCCACTCTACCAAGATACACACATAACTCTGTTTGGATTTCCCTCTGCATCTAATCGTGTGGGTTGATGAAAGTACCAGTGAGAGCTGCTCTTTTTTTTCAGGTCTTTGGTTTCATCAGCAATAACGGAGAAAGCTTCACTTTTGTATCCCACTGCTTGTGTACTTGGCTTTCTGCTTTCCTTTCATTTTTTTTTCTCTACCACTGGGTCATGCTTTGCAATCATTTCTAAGAAGTTTCCTCTGTTAGCTGCCTCCTCTGTCTCATGGGGACCTCGTTGTGTAGTTTTGTGTTCCAGTCAAAAGAAGTACTTCAGCCACTGTTTTAATATATTTTTGATTCTCAGGCACTTTCTGCTTGTATGCTTCTCTGGACTGTCAAATGTCTGTCAAATCTATCAATAGCACTTGCTTCAGATTTTACAAGGTTTTATTCAAAATGACAAGTTATAAAGTGAATATGTGATCCGTATTTAATGGAAATAGAAGGAAGTCATAATACTGAAAGATAAAATATCACAACATACAGTGAAGTCCAGGTGGAGCAGCATGTACTAGTAGAGTTCACATTCAGTCTCCTCCTCCTCGAAGTGTGGCTGTGGACAACTGTGGGAATACAAGGATGGTTTCAAATGACACATATATAGACACACACACACACACACACAAATCTTATTCAGGTTCTTCTGTTTTAACAATTGTCAACAGTTTTAATTGTGTACACACACAACTCAGACAGTTGTGACTGTAATTCCATCCTGTACCATGTCACTATCACTAGGCTGCTGGCATGTGTGTCTGACTCTGACTCTTCTCTTATTTTGTAGAAAGAAGCTCTGAATATAAAAGAAACTACCTTAAATAAATAAATACATGAATAAAATAAGTGAATGAATAGAAAAATAAAATAAAAAATAAGAGCAAAATGCAGACAACTTAGAAAAAGGAAAGAAAAAAAAAGGGAAGAAGAAAAAAGGGAAAAGAAGAAGAAGGAAGGGAGGAAAAAAGAAAACAATAAACAACAACAAAAACTATTTGTTACCTACATTCCTATCTGCTCATTTGTTTTTAGTTGTTTTTTTTTGTATATATGTCTATGTTTAGTACTTCAGTTATTGATTATTGGTATTATTTTATTTATCATCATTTTTGTACTATGCACTATATTACTATAAGATGAATTTAGGTTATTGTGGAAGTGAAGAAGGGGTAGAATTAAATAAACTTATGCTTCATCCTACTCCTTTTCGGACATGTCATTGTTATTATTATTATTGTTGTATTGATTATTGTTGCACTTTGCACATGTTCGAAATAAATCATTCAAATCAAATCAAATCAAATCAAATCAAATCAATATCCCTGGAGGAAATGGAATTCAATCACTCAATCATGCAACCAATCGATCATTCAATCAACCAGCCGGTCGCTTCACATCTAAGTAAAGCTAGAACTACAATATCAAGAGGGATCATTGTCAAATTGACTTGAAATCAGTGTACAAATTAAAGGGGCTCTGGGGCCCCTTAGATAACCACTTTGACTTCATTAAAGAAGTTCAAAATGCAAGGAAGTGTCAATATATGTAGAATTGTTTTTACTCTTAATAGCACAATTAACACACATTGAATCTCTAACATTTGTGGCATTTGAATGTAAGTTGATCTGCCTATTGTCTTAAATATGTGAGCTGTGAAAATAAGCTAAGTCGTAATCCCTAAGAGAAAAAAAGGCTCTAAACAGCCCTTAAAACAGTGACAACCTTAAATATGTACAGAATGTCAAACCAATCAATTTACAGTTTGTTGACTGTGATTGTAATGGAAATAATTTGTGTTTGAAGACCTAACAATGCTTTTAATGCAACATTTTCCAACTGTATGGTGTGTCCCATCTTCCCCCAGCACTGTAAATAAGCCAGTTTGTTGTTAACTATACAACTGTCACATTTCATACACTGTAAAAACTATAACATCATCTTTAGATACTGAACACACATCAGTAAAATACCCCCAGTCCTCAGTCCACAACTGTTTCATATTTAATTCATCCTATTATATTATTATTATTATTATTATTATCTAATTACTGCTGCTACTTGTATAAAGTTTGCTAAATAAAATGTTCCTCCACATTCAGAACAAATGATGACATTAATCATTAAATGACCACACCTCTCAATTGTCAGAATCCGTTTTTATCGAGTTAAGGTGGCAGACGTCTGCAGGTGACACAGAGATACAACGTGCTCATGTCGTGGCTGAACTGACCCCAGACCTGCAGGGAAATCAGCTGTCAGCATCAGGCCGACCATTATTGAGGTTTAAAACTGAGCCCAGATCCATCAGTCAACCATCACCATTGATTGACAGAGTTCCTCTTCTTGTGTTGACAAACTTGACCAACGACCTATCGGATCAGGGGTGGCCAATTAGATTTCTGGCCACCCCGGTCCACCACCATCGTTGGGTTCTACATTTATTTTGAGTGCCAATATGTCTGACCAAAAGGTAGTGAGTCTTGGGCACCACCAGAACATGTGTATGTGGTCTAGTCCGCTGGCGGTTACAAGCATCACTGCAGCTGGGAAATATCTTGGCCAATTTAGCGTTGGTAAAATAAGACCGATGAGGACTGGGTCAAATTTAAAACATCCTTCCACTGGACTTCGGTTATATCTATCCCTAAATGTTTCTCCCATGTATTTTTCAGTGGTACCGTAGAAAGTGGGTTCGGAAGTGCAATCTTATTACAAAATAAAGTGTCTGATTTGAAAGTACCAGGAAAAGTGGCTATAAGGGCAGTTGTAATTATCTGACAGGAGTGCAAAGGATACAAAAACACCTTGGTCAAATAGATCATTGAGTGTTCTAAGGCCTTTATTTGACCACATATAAGAGGCAGGGTCAAAACAGGAAGAGAGTTTGGTCAAAACTGGAGTGTGAATTGAAGCCCTGTGTAAGAAATATGGCTTCCTAAACTGGATCCAAAATGTAATTGTGTGAGTGTGGGCGAGACTGTCTGGGGACGTCTGGGGAGCTATGAGCAAACCCCAGCCTGTAGACGATAAGAAGTCAACGTGGACCCAGGGTGGACAGTTGTCTGCGTCTCCCACATGGAGCCAATGAAGCAGTTTATTAATGTTACAGGTCCAGGAAGTTTCCAAACATGGGCTCCAAAAAGAAGAAGTGTGATCAGTTGAGTGTCAGTTTGATTCACAGTCTCCACCAGCAGGGGGCGGTGAAGCACTGTGATGAAAACATCACACATGGAAGAAAACAAGAGTCACACACAAATGCAACAAAATGTGACAATAAACAAAATGAACAAAAACCAAGAGATTTTTGTACAAAATTCTAAATAAAATGGAAAAAAATTGATTAAAAAAAAGTGACTAAAAAAGTCTAATAAAAACAGAAGTATTGTTTAAATGTGGTCCCACCTGTTCCTTCAACAAAAAATTCATATTTAAACTAAACCGTACATATTCTGTTTTTTCTTTTTTTCCGACAAATCTTCTGTTATAATTTTATAAATATTTATTGTTTTTTGTTCATTTTGTTTAATTTTCTTCCATTTGTGTCTTTTTTTATTTTACAATATTCAAGAGAGTATTGTATATTTTTCTATATTTAAGGTGGTATTGTGTATTTTACTATATTTAAGGGGGTATTGTGTAGTTTACTATATTTAAGGTGGTATTGTGTATTTTACTATATTTAAGGTGGTATTGTGTATTTTACTATATTTAAGGTGGTATTGTGTATTTTACTATATTTAAGGTGGTATTGTGTATTTTACTATATTTAAGGGGGTATTGTGTAGTTTACTATATTTAAGGTGGTATTGTGTATTTTACTATATTTAAGGTGGTATTGTATATTTTTCTATATTTAAGGTGGTATTGTGTATTTTACTATATTTAAGGGGGTATTGTGTATTTTACTATATTTAAGGTGGTATTGTGTATTTTAGTATATTTCAGGGGGTATTGTGTAGTTTACTATATTTAAGGTGGTATTGTGTATTTTACTATATTTAAGGTGGTATTGTGTAGTTTACTATATTTAAGGTGGTATTGTGTAGTTTACTATATTTAAGGTGGTATTGTGCATTTTACTATATTTAAGGTGGTATTGTGTATTTTACTATATTTAAGGGGGTATTGTGTAGTTTACTATATTTAAGGTGGTATTGTGTATATTACTATATTTAAGGTGGTATTGTGCATTTTACTATATTTAAGGTGGTATTGTGTATTTTAGTATATTTAAGGGGGTATTGTGTATTTTACTATATTTAAGGTGGTATTGTGCATTTTACTATATTTAAGGTGGTTTTGTTATTACTTATAATTGTGTAAATATTTATTGGTGTTTGTTTCTTTTTCTTTCATTTGTGTCTTTGTTTATTGTTACAAATAAATGTATTGGTTTATGATTGATTTTTGTTCATTGTATTGATGACTTTGACTGTTTTTGTTCATTTTGTCTCTTATTTTATTTATTTTTTCCTGCGGATGTGCTAACATGTCAGCAGTTAAAGAGTTAAACTGAATCATGTCTCAACCATGTGGGACACCACCCGTACAGTTTGACACCACTGTGAGTGATGTATCAGCAGATGAAGCCCCCCCACACACACACACACACACCCATTATGTGACTGAGCCAATGAGGTGGTTCCCGTGGTTCCATGGAAACGGTCATTAAGGAGCGCTCTGTCAGCTGATGTGAGCGCTGAGGCTAATGAACAGTAGATGGACTGGACAGCGTTCACAGATAAGGCACCAGTTTAATCAGTTTTAATCCCAGTCTACTGGAGGATTAACACGGGCTCATTTAACCTGTGGACACTCCCGCACACTCCTGTTCACTCCCGCGCTTCCACGTCACAATAACCACTGTAATTACAGCTTTTAAAATGTGTAAGTCCAGCAGGAACCGCCACGTTTCCCACCGTCGACTAATTTAACAGGATTAAGAGGTTAACGAAGCAGACGATGGTTCAACGCCGGGTTGACGGCAGCACCTTCAAAGTAAAGGCGGCGCAACTGTCATGTGTAGTACCACTGATAGCCTGTAGGGGCCACCCCAGAGGCCTGTAGGGGACGTCCCACAGCCCTGGAGGGACCACCCCACAGCCCTGTTTGGGGTTCTCCTAAGGCTCTAAGACCTATTCCGCTCCGTCGAGTATCGCTTCTGCTCTATCAGGGGTGTGTGTTGGAAAGACGCTAGCAATGATACAAATAACCAGTGCTAGGTAAGTTACTTTGAAAAAGTAATTCATTACAATTACTAGTTACTTCCCCAAAAGAGCAGTTGCATTACTGCTTACTGCTGCTAATGTTACTCCACTAGAAAAGTAATTAGTTTCCAGGTATTTTTGGGTTACTTTTTTCTTTGCCTAAAAATGTCAAAGAAATGAAAAAACAGTCAAACAGGTGCCAATTTGCCAAACATTTATTTATTCAAAATGACCAAGGGCGGCTGTGGTTCAGTTGGTAGAGTGGGTCGCCCAATGACCGAGAGGTTGGCGGTTCGCGTCCCAGCTCTGGCTGTCCACATGTCGAAGTGTCCTTGGGCAAGACACTGAACCCTCACTTAGGCCCCCAGTAGGACTGACCTTTGACCTTAGAAAAACCTACTGGTGTATGAGTATGGGTGAATGAGAGGCTAATGTAAAGCGCTTTGAGCACCATGAAGGTGGAAAAGAATTATATAAATGCAGTCCATTTACCATTTACCAAATTTGAACCTGCAATAGAATATAAACAGGAAATACATTTTAAATACAAAAAAATGTTATATTTGTTGAAAGTTTCTTGAATTTTGTCAAAATGTTAATATTCTTTCAATTTGTATTTAAGTATTCAGGTGACCAGGTAGTGATTAAATGTCTGTATATTCTTCTATTATTATACATTTATTTACTGAATTCTCATCAACAACAACTTATGTTACAATCATTTGAAGTGTTTACACCCTTTATATTAAGGCACACAAACTTGCTTACAAAAGAAATTGGCAAAAAGAAAAGCAAATATTAATAGTACAACTGCTATTTTTAACAATGTGACTTGGTGCTGCCGTCATCTGTGTGTGTGCGTGACTGGGAACAGGACAGTTGAGACCCCGCCTATCCAACTTCTTAGCAAATCGTGATTGATGTTGTTGTCATGCATGCTAGTGAGTCCACAGTGAGCTGAATGCGAACTTGTACCTGGGGTACACTTGCGGCCCAATTCATCAAATTGTAATGCGTCACATTATTTCCTGAGTAATAATAATGGCGATACAGTTATGGATAAAGTAAATAACACCGTTATCCTGAGCACTGCAACTAAGACTAGTCACAATATAATAATTTGCAATATATCGCAATACTGTTAACAACGTGATAACAAGTGGCATCCATCCCTCTGTCATCCATCCCTCGGTATTGTCCATAACTTACTCTCATCCTCTGGGTCATCCATCCTTTGCAGTGATGTGCGGGCACCCACGGTCACCCGCAGTTGTGGATCATTGAAAAATATTTGGAATGATATTGGGGTTGTGGTCGGTTCGGGTCATTTGCCATTTTTGAGATAAACATG
Source organism: Siphamia tubifer (assembly GCA_020466265.1). NCBI lineage: Eukaryota > Metazoa > Chordata > Actinopteri > Kurtiformes > Apogonidae > Siphamia > Siphamia tubifer. Next base: position 3,030,954 of record CM035794.1, on the reverse strand, counting down.
AAAATAAGCTGGTAAATACTCTTCATGAACTGAATGTTGGTGAAGGTGTCGTACAACGTGGTCAGTATCCTACGGTATGAGGGAGAGAAAATAAAGTTGGGAGAGTGGAAGCTCCAGAAACATCCAAACAAACACAGTAAGGTTTGGGACACATTAGCTGAGATTTTTAAACATGATGAGCACCTCCCAGTGTTTTCATTTCCATGGAAACCAGGTTCAAATGTGTCTTTGGGTGTTACAGGTTGTCCACCCCTGGTTTAGATGCTGCGTTAGCGTTGATAACTTTTGAATGATGAAGCAAAACAAACATATTTATAAACATATTAGATATATAAACATATGACATCAGATTTTAACACAAATAAATGCAGGTGTGTGAGTAAGGTCATGTGATGTTCAGGTGTGTGAGTAAGGTCATGTGATGTTCAGGTGTGTGAGTAAGGTCATGTGATGTTCAGGTGTGTGAGTAAGGTCATGTGATGTTCAGGTGTGTGAGTAAGGTCATGTGATGTTCAGGTGTGTGAGTGAGGTCATGTGATGTTCAGGTGTGTGAGTGAGGTCATGTGATGTTCAGGTGTGTGAGTAAGGTCATGTGATGTTCAGGTGTGTGAGTGAGGTCATGTGATGTTCAGGTGTGTGAGTAAGGTCATGTGATGTTCAGGTGTGTGAGTGAGGTCATGTGATGTTCAGGTGTGTGAGTAAGGTCATGGGATGTTCAGGTGTGTGAGTGAGGTCATGCGATGTTCAGGTGTGTGAGTAAGGTCATGGGATGTTCAGGTGTGTGAGTGAGGTCATGTGATGTTCAGGTGTGTGAGTAAGGTCATGTGATGTTCAGGTGTGTGAGTAAGGTCATGTGATGTTCAGGTGTGTGAGTGAGGTCATGTGATGTTCAGGTGTGTGAGTAAGGTCATGTGATGTTCAGGTGTGTGAGTAAGGTCATGTGATGTTCAGGTGTGTGAGTAAGGTCATGTGATGTTCAGGTGTGTGAGTGAGGTCATGTGATGTTCAGGTGTGTGAGTGAGGTCATGTGATGTTCAGGTGTGTGAGTGAGGTCATGTGATGTTCAGGTGTGTGAGTAAGGTCATGTGATGTTCAGGTGTGTGAGTAAGGTCATGTGATGTTCAGGTGTGTGAGTAAGGTCATGTGATGTTCAGGTGTGTGAGTAAGGTCATGTGATGTTCAGGTGTGTGAGTAAGGTCATGTGATGTTCAGGTGTGTGAGTAAGGTCATGTGATGTTCAGGTGTGTGAGTGAGGTCATGTGATGTTCAGGTGTGTGAGTAAGGTCATGTGATGTTCAGGTGTGTGAGTGAGGTCATGTGATGTTCAGGTGTGTGAGTAAGGTCATGTGATGTTCAGGTGTGTGAGTGAGGTCATGTGATGTTCAGGTGTGTGAGTAAGGTCATGTGATGTTCAGGTGTGTGAGTAAGGTCATGGGATGTTTAGGTGTGTGAGTGAGGTCATGGGATGTTCATAAAGACCACTGACTACTGGTCCAGAAGCGGGTCAGGTGCGTCCTTTTAACCCTTGTGCGGTCCTTCGTAAAAGGCACACTGGCTGTGTCCTACAATCAGGTCTTAAAAACCCAGATTCCAAAGTTCAGTTCCATAGACTCATCACCCCCCAAGGATATATTACTGTTTTCAGTAGTAAGCAATGGCATCCTACAGTACGTATAAAAAGGTACATTTGTGAACCACCGGGTCTCTTTGACCCGAAGGACCACACAAGGGTTAAAATATATTTCTTGCAGTCCGAGGTGGGGGCAGTCTAGTTAAAAAAGCGGCCGGTTGTGGGTTGTTTATACATAAACCCGGGCTGATCCCTTGGTATCATCCATCCCTCAGAATCGTCCTTTCCCTTGGTATTGTCCATCCCTCGGGGGTGTCCTGTCCCATTATGTCATCCGTCCCTTGGTATCGTCCTTTCCCTCTGTGTCATCCATCCTTTGATATCGTTCATCCCTCGGGCTGTCCTTTCCCTCTGTGTCATGCATTCCTCAGTATTGTCCATCCTTCGGGGTCGTCCGTCCTTCAGTACAGTCCGTCTCTTCATATCGTTTGCCCCTGAGGGTTGTCCCTCAACCTTCAGCTTTGGATCCAGTTTGTTTCCTCGGGTTGGAACCGGGGTGGAATGGAAGTGAAACCATGTCTTTCTGTCCTCACCACTGTTGTTATCATTAAAACCCCACTGACACAAACACGCCTTGGTGGCGTCAGACGGACACGTCTCCGCTCTCTACCCAAAACACACAACATCAAGATGGCTTCCATTACTGACATGTGGAATCATTTGACTTTACATGAATGAATGGTACCAAAGTAAGTTATTCTGTACCAAGGAAAGAACCAAAGGGTCATTCTGTGTCAAAGCCGGGTCACCCTCTCAGAAAAGTCTAAAAAAATTCCTATAGGTTCCTCTGTTGGACTGACTTGCTTTGAAATGGAATGACCCAATTATGAGATAAAAAGTCATAATTGTGAGAAAAAAGGGGGATTCCGATGGTTCAGATGGTGCAGGTAGTTCAAATGGTTCAGATGTTTAGGGGGTCCAGGTGGTTCAGGTGGTCCAAATGATTCAGATGGTCAGGGTGGCTCAGATGTTTAGGGGGTCCAGGTGGTCCAGGTAGTTCAGATGTTTAGGGGGGGTCCAGGTAGTTCAGATGTTTAGGGGGGGTCCAGGTGGTTCAGATGTTTAGGGGGGGTTTAGTCCTACATGCTCTCACACCAAAGTTGACAATCATTTTACACCATGAGCCTGATGTAATCTGGTCTAATCTGGGTTCATCTGCAGATCTATGTGGATTAAGTCTTTACATGTGTGCAGATTATCTCTGTGATACAGACCCTTAGAACATATGGAGGACACGCCCGAGGTGACATGACTAGGCCCGACATCCTGCTGTGAATGTGGATCTGAACTAAAGCATGATGAATATTTCTGTTTCATAAATTCATCCCTTTGGGGGGCTGGTGTCAGACAGAAAAGTGCCCCCCCCCCCATTGAAAGGTCGACCCTTCATAGAAAAGTGATCCTCAGTTTGTTCTTTAAGTTCTGCTCATTCTTCTGGTTCTGTTGCCGACCCCAGACCTGCAGGGCGGTTGTGGTTCAGTTGGTAGAGTGGGTCGCCCAATGACCGAGAGGTTGACGGTTCGCATCCCGGCTCTGGCTGTCCACATGTCAAAGTGTCCTTGGGCAAGACACTGAACCCTGACTTAGGCCCCCAGTAGGACTGACCTTTGACCTTAGAAACCTACTGGTGAATGTGAGGCTAATGTAAAGAGCTTTGAACCATGAAGTGCAGAACATTTACCTGCTGTGTTCTCTCCCACTCATACGTGTCTTTGTTTTACTAGTAATGATCTCTGCAGTAGGACGCCAGTGTTCTACTCACACACAGGAAATGATTTATAAGGGTTCACATCAGTTTGAATCTATCAGGAACACAGCTCCAGCGTCTGGACCAGACTATCTAGAACTGAGGTGTCAAACTCCAGTCCTCGAGGGCCGGTGTCCTTCATGTTTTGGATATTCCCCTTTTTCACATGATTCAGTTAAGCCTGAACACAAATGGAACAAAATTAAAGAAAAAAAGAATAAAAGAAAAAAAGAAAATGTTGTAAAATAAAGTAAAAAATATTTACAAAAACTAATAAATATATACAAAATTATAAATAACATGGACAAATTTGCAAAACCTTTACTAAAAATGAAAAAAATAACTATAATGGATGGTTTAGTTTAAAAATTCTGAAAAAATTCAACTGTTTTCCTTTTTTCTTATTGTTTTCTTCATCGTGTCAAAAGTAAAACGAATTTAGTAAAAGGCAAAATTAAAACTATTGGGACCAAATTTCAATAGTAGTTCTTTTTTTTGTAAATTTTTTGGCTAAGTTTTCAACATTATTTATAATTTTGTAAGTATTAGTTTTTGTTAAATTTGTTGCTTGTTTTGTTTATTTTTATTTTATTGTTTTTTCTTTAATTTTGTTCCATTTGTGTCTCACTTTCTTCATGTTACTCATTATTTTGTCAGTATATGATGAATTTTTGTTTCTTTGGCCATTTTTGTTCACTTCGTTGCTTATTTTCTTTCTTTTTACTGTGGAACCGCTAAAGTCTAAGGAGTTAAAGGGTTAAACTGAATCATGTGGGAGAGGGAAATATCTAAAACATGTAGGACACCGGCCCTCGAGGACTGGAGTTTGACATCTATGGTTTAGGGGGTAGTATTGGGGGCCTTGGAACCAATCAGGCCTTTTAGATGTGAAATGCAACTATTTATGAAATATTCATGGTACAAAAACACTTCTGGAACAAATACATTTCCTAAGTTGAGGTACCACTGTATATGTGTGTGTGTGTGTGTGTGTATATGTTATATATGTGTAGAAAGGGGGAGGGTCACCACCAGTGGAGTCCAGGGATCACTGGGTGGTCTCCTCCCACTGTGGTCATGTGAGCTCAGTGTCAGTGTGAAGGACAGGAGACCATCCTCCACACACACACACACACACATATATATATACGGTCTACATATGTGTGTGTGTGTGTGTGTGTTGTTCAGTCTGTACACGTTCTTCAGTTCTCCAGCAGCAGGTTTGTGTTCGATGAGAACATTCAGCTAAATGTCTGATCGATAGATGCTGCGGCGCAGAGCGTCCGCCTGAATACTGACGAGCAGACGCTGACGAGCACACGCAGACGCTGACGAGCACGCGCAAATGGGCACATGCAGACTCAATGCAACTCTGCCATATTTTACAAACTACCAACAGGAAACACTGAGGTTCTAATGGAAGAGCTGCATTAGAACACAGCAGAGGTTGGTTCTATGTGTTTAGGTTCTGTTGTATGTGTTCAGGTTCTATATGTTTAGGTTCTATTTGTTTAGGTTCTATGTGACAGGACTCTGGTTCCATTCATTGAAAGTCTGTGTTGTTTGTTTAATGCTGATCCTGTTCCTTCTGGACATGTGCTTCAGTTTCAGTTTTAGCTTCAGTTTCAGTTTTAGCTTCAGTTTCAGTTTTAGCTTCAGTTTCAGCTTTAGCTTCCGTTTCAGTTTTAGCTTCCGTTTCAGTTTTAGCTTCAGTTTCTGCTTCAGTTTCAGTTCTGTGGCTGCTGTTCCTCTGATATTAACATTAATTAGAACATTCCTGCTGACGAGGATAAGCCTCCAATTAATGAACCTCCATTAAACAACTCATTACACTGAGGCTTTGTGTTTGTCAGACTGTGGAGAAGCAGTGCTACGAGCACTGTAATTACAGACAGACCCTGAACTACACACCAAACGGACCCTGAACTACACACCAAACGGACCCTGAACTACACACCAAACGGACTGAAGGAGGACTGAAACAGACTATTAGAGGACTGAAACAGACTATTAGAGGACTGAAACAGACCATTAGAGGACTGAAACAGACTATTAGAGGACTGAAACAGACCATTAGAGGACTGAAACAGACTATTAGAGGACTGAAACAGACTATTAGAGGACTGAAACAGACCATTAGAGGACTGAAACAGACTATTAGAGGACTGAAACAGACTATTAGAGGACTGAAACAGACCATTAGAGGACTGAAACAGACCATTAGAGGACTGAAACAGACTATTAGAGGACTGAAACAGACCATTAGAGGACTGAAACAGACTATTAGAGGACTGAAACAGACTATTAGAGGACTGACACAGACCATTAGAGGACTGAAACAGACCATTAGAGGACTGAAACAGACCATTAGAGGACTGAAACAGACTATTAGAGGACTGAAACAGACTATTAGAGGACTGAAACAGACCATTAGAGGACTGAAACAGACTATTAGAGGACTGAAACAGACCATTAGAGGACTGAAACAGACCATTAGAGGACTGACACAGACCATTAGAGGACTGAAACAGACTATTAGAGGACTGAAACAGACCATTAGAGGACTGAAACAGACTATTAGAGGACTGAAACAGACCATTAGAGGACTGAAACAGACTATTAGAGGACTGAAACAGACTATTAGAGGACTGAAACAGACTATTAGAGGACTGAAACAGACTATTAGAGGACTGAAACAGACCATTAGAGGACTGAAACAGACTATTAGAGGACTGAAACAGACTATTAGAGGACTGAAACAGACTATTAGAGGACTGAAACAGACTATTAGAGGACTGAAACAGACCATTAGAGGACTGAAACAGACTATTAGAGGACTGAAACAGACTATTAGAGGACTGAAACAGACTATTAGAGGACTGAAACAGACTATTAGAGGACTGAAACAGACTATTAGAGGACTGAAACAGACCATTAGAGGACTGAAACAGACTATTAGAGGACTGAAACAGACTATTAGAGGACTGAAACAGACCATTAGAGGACTGAAACAGACTATTAGAGGACTGAAACAGACTATTAGAGGACTGAAACAGACTATTAGAGGACTGAAACAGACTATTAGAGGACTGAAACAGACTATTAGAGGACTGAAACAGACCATTAGAGGACTGAAACAGACTATTAGAGGACTGAAACAGACCATTAGAGGACTGAAACAGACTATTAGAGGACTGAAACAGACCATTAGAGGACTGAAACAGACTATTAGAGGACTGAAACAGACTATTAGAGGACTGAAACAGACCATTAGAGGACTGAAACAGACTATTAGAGGACTGAAACAGACTATTAGAGGACTGAAACAGACTATTAGAGGACTGAAACAGACTATTAAAGGACTGAAACAGACCTGTAGTTTCAGAACTAGTGGTGGACTGACATTTTGGATGTCATTGGTGAGTTGAGTGTAAATCAGCTTTAATGTTTGATTATTCTTACTGTCGACTTGACTGACATTTAGCATCATTAGTGGATTTTTTTTTTAAAAACAAGCTTCAATCAAAGATGAGAGTGTGATGAGTGGCCGCATGGACAGGAGAGACGTTGAAGTCTGTGAAACTGAACATTGGGCTCATTTTACTAGAAAAACACTGAAGCTGACACAAGAATCCATTCACAGTCTAATGAACACAAGTGTCAGTTTCTTGTCTCATTAACGGTTTGGAAAGGTCATGGCCTGGACACAACTGATGCAGACATGGAGGAAAGATGAGCTGGAACCCAAAAGCAGAAACTAGGTTCTAGCCTGAATCTAGTCTAGTCTTCTGTCATGGTTCTGTACATGTGACGAATAAACTGAAAGCACAAAAGAAACAAAAAGAAAACCCACTGGGATTTTCACGTCTGTTTCAGTCCTCTACAGGTCTGTTTCAGTCTTCTAAAGGTTTGTTTCAGTCCTCTACGGGTCTGTTTCAGTCTTCTAAAGGTTTGTTTCAGTCCTCTACGGGTCTGTTTCAGTCCTCTACAGGTCTGTTTCAGTCTTCTACAGGTCTGTTTCAGTCTTCTACAGGTCTGTTTCAGTCCTCTACGGGTCTGTTTCAGTCTTCTAAAGGTTTGTTTCAGTCTTCTACAGGTTTGTTTCAGTCTTCTACAGGTCTGTTTTAGTCTTCTAAAGGTTTGTTTCAGTCTTCTAAAGGTTTGTTTCAGTCTTCTACAGGTCTGTTTTAGTCTTCTAAAGGTTTGTTTCAGTCTTCTAAAGGTTTGTTTCAGTCTTCTACAGGTCTGTTTCAGTCTTCTACAGGTCTGTTTCAGTCCTCTACAGGTCTGTTTGAGTCCTCTACAGGTTTGTTTGAGTCCTCTACAGTTCTCTACCCATTGATCATGGTTGATTGGGTTGGACCAACGGGATGAGGGCAGGCCAATTACATCACTGTTACTGTTACTGTTACTTTTTTGACCCCAGGTAACCTACTGGGACTACTTTGGCTTTGACCAAAACCTGACCACAACTCGATTTACAGGACACTGTCGGGGGTAAGTCAGTGTAGGTGCACTAAAGTAAAGACACTGATGCTGTAAAGATTCATGTGAAAAATACAGAATAATCCCTTTAATGTGTGCACTGTTGCTCATATCACTCACATTAGCTAGCGGATGCTGCTCATATCACCCAGGTTAGCTAGCGGATGCTGCTCATATCACTCAGGTTAGCTAGCGGATGCTGCTCATATCACTCAGGTTAGCTAGCGGATGCTGCTCATATCACTCAGGTTAGCTAGCGGATGCTGCTCATATCACTCAGGTTAGCTAGCGGATGCTGCTCATATCACTCAGGTTAGCTAGCGGATGCTGCTCATATCACTCAGGTTAGCTACCGGATGCTGCTCATATCACCCAGATTAGCTAGCGGATGCTGCTCATATCACCCAGATTAGCTAGCGGATGCTGCTCATATCACCCAGGTTAGCTAGCGGATGCTGCTCATATCACCCAGGTTAGCTAGCGGATAACTCTTCAGATACCGTGCATGACGCTTGTGTTTTTGTTGTATTTTAAATTGGACTTGCATGTTGTGCAGGTCACTGCTGTTTTTTTTCATCTAAGGTGAAGTATTTCCACACATGCGATGTGTGTGTGTCACTCTCTTTAGTTTTGTCAGACCCACCACCCCCTGTTTTACCTGCAGCAGTCATGTCTCCTGTGGTTTAGGTCTGACTAGTCTATGTTTACGCACCAAGGGAGAGAAAGAATAATATGCGACTTGTCAACTCCTCCAAATTTAAGTTGACTTGTGCTATGGGAGTGGACGTGTCGACTAGTTGATGTTTCTGTTAATGCCCTAGCATGGACACGTCCATTAACCCGACTGTCGCCATATGGGATCACAATACCATCTGGGACCCTCCCACAACCAATCTGTTTGCAAAGGAAGGGCCTTATCTAAAATCCTTGCATGTGATTAGATGAAGAATCTGTTGGTCATCTTGACCGATGCACAGCTTCAGCCACTCATGTTGAACTCAAGCTGTGACTCAGAGCGACAGCAGGAAGAAGATCTCTACAGCAGCAGACCATTATCAAAACAAAGGCCACAGTATGGCTGCACCTGAACGCACCATTGTCTGGAAATGACCATTGTTGTATGTACAGGGAAAATCTGAGGAGAAAAGGCAACATCTTCAACAGCCAGCGTATATCCCTTGAACTTCCCTATGGAAAATGGGTAGACCGGCAACTTGCAGAACTTGGTCTTAATGTGCCAGATGTTCCAGAAAAACCCTCTGGCATATGTGTGAAATGCCTTGGCTTGGTAGGAGGAGGAACCCAGTCCCCAAAGGACCACGGAGACATCAGCCACAACGCTGCCCAGTCATAGGACGTCCCACCCGGTGACACTGATTGGCTCCTTCGTTTTTCAGAAAGCCTCACCTACACGATACTCGAATGGTTACGTGAGGCAACTGCAACACCCCTTAGTGTGTAGTTTGGCAAAATACAAGCAGATGATGTGAGTCAGGTTACACGTCCATAGTGTCCATATGCAATTTTACCACGCTAGCACTATCCACAAGCCCTCTGACGCTACTTTGATAGCACGATGGATCCAGAAGTGATGCTTTCTGCCATGGTTACGCAATGACTTACCAACCTCAGAGACTCAAACTTTCCTGTTCTTTAGGACAGAAGCACAAACTAAAAAAATAAATAAAATAAACATTTTTATCAGAGGAGGTCAAAGTATACCCACATTCTGTACTGCAGCACAAGCAAAAAAAAAAAAACTCTGGTAAAGTGGAAGTACTGATTCAACTGCTTTACTGAAGTAAAAGTAAAAAAAAGTGCAAATTCTGAATTGTAATAAAAAAAGTAAAACTGTTTTTGTGCCATGGATGAAATAATACTAAAATGTCAAAAATATAAAAAAATAAAGCCTTTAAAAGTGACTTAGTGTGTAGATGTGTTTTATTGGGTCATAGTACTGAGTTTACTGGGTATGGACAGAACATTTAAGAAAAATTAATGAATTTAAAAATAGTTTTAAATATCCTATTTAAAAAGTCATAAATAGGAGATTTTAAAAAAAAAAAAAAAGCATAATCATGACATAAAATAAATCTAAATCATGAGATAAAACGACACATTTGTCTACTTTGAAAAGGTAATGAGTCTATTCTGAGAATGTAAAAAGTATAAAGTACAGATATTTAATCTCTCCCAATGGAGAGATTATTATAATCAGTGTGTGTGTGTGTGTGTGTGTGTGTGTGTGTGTGTGTGTGTGTGTGTCCACAGAGACATATCATGCTATAACTCAATGAATACCATAGATATCACCATGAAATTACATGAGCATATGCATATAACTAATGCGCATCAGATAGAATCATCCATCTGAGTAAAGATCAAAGGTCAAGGTCACAATTAACTTAAAGGTCAAAATCACATTATGGGTTATAACAAATATATATTTTACATAACATCCCAATATCAAGGTTTTAAATATCATAATAAGATAACTATATCAATATTCATACATGCAATAATAATAATAATAACAATAATAAAAATAATATTAACAATACTAATAAAGTTGTATAATGATATAGTACAATAATAACATATAATATAACACACACTCACCTGCACATCAATAATTATCCCCATAAATGTATATCCTATGATAAATTGGTTATAACTAAAGTATATCTCTAATATATACAGTTACACTATTTTATATATAATTTAAGTGCATATATTTCCACATATACCCATTTATACAGACACACACCTTGTTGAGCTGCATTTTGTAATAAACGTCCAAAATGTAATAACTTTTTCCTTTCATTTTGTAATAAACTGCTCCAACACATTTTTCTAATTCCAAAATATATTTGTAATTTCAAATTGTCCTAATGTCTAATATGTATAATTACCAGCCAAGACAGAAATCACTTGTTTCCCAAACAGCTGCTATAGTTTTAATGTTGCACCACCAAAGCACCTGCTGCTGTAAAATGGAATAACGTATTACAAAATACGGCAGTTTATTAGAAAATGAACTGCAAAAGTTGTTCCATTTTGGACGTTTATTCCAAAATGCTGCTCAACACACCTGTACTCACATACACACAGACAATCACACTACCTCAACCACACTTACACTCTTCCTCTTCCATATATTTGTTTAGAAATATTAGTTTGTGCTATTTTTAAAACAGATTTATGTTCCTACTTATTTTTAATTCTGTCTCCAGCCTGTTCCACACACACTTCTACCTTTTCTTATAGTTCCAACCTTTGGTTTTTTAAAGTTTAAACCTCCCCTTAAATTATATCCACCCTCCTTTTCTATAAACATCCCTTGTATATTGTTTGGTAATAGATTATGTTTTGTGTTATCCATTATTTGTGCTGTTATCACCAACGACCAATAGTTTTTGAGATCTCTGGAGGTCAAAGGTGACATGTGGCAAAATTAACTTGTGTAACACTGTGTCAAACATACATATATCACGCTGTAACTTCATCAATACTGAATATATTATCATATCACTGACGCATATGTACATATCAAAAAAATTTATCAATATTGCAACAGGTCAAAGGTCAAAATTATTATGATTGGCTGTAATTCAAGAACAGGTTGTCATAGAAACTTGAGATTGGCACAAAATAGGGATGTGATTAGGCATTCTTTAAATACTAGTTATGTAAATGTAATGTAGTATAAAGTACATATATTTATATAAATGTAAATAGTATAAAGTACAAATATTTATATAAATGTAAAGAGTATAAAGTACAAATATTTATATAAATGTAAAGAGTATAAAGTACAAATATTTATATAAATGTAAAGAGAATAAAGTACATATATTTAATAAACCATGTGTAGTTAATAATAAACACTGTGTAGTTAATAATAAACACTGTGTAGTTAATAATAAACACTGTGTAGTTAATAATAAACACTGTGTAGTTAATAATAAACACTGTGTAGTTAATAATAAACACTGTGTAGTTAAAAATAAACCTAATATTATTAAACCTATAGGAGTCAGATCAAATAATTTAATAAAAATAGTTTTAAGTAATAATCAGATTAAAAGAACACCTAACAATTTTATCCAATGTGGACTTATCAATATTAGGTCAATCTGTCCGAAATCTTTATGAATCAATGATCTAATCAGTGATCAATAGATTGATATTTTAGCTGTGACTCAAACCTGGCTTCAGCAGGATGAATATGTCCCATTAAATGAATCCAGGTGAACTATCACACAGCCAGAACCAGTGGTGGTGGTGGAGGAGTGGCAGTAATATCTCACTCCAGTTTAGGTCTTAGCCCTAAAATTAATCCTAAAATTAATCCCACTTACCACTCCTTTGAAAGTCTACTTTTATCCATTACTTTCCCCAACTGCAGAAACCAAAAACCAGTCCTTTTTGTCCTAGTTTATGTCCCTCCTGGTCCTTATTCACAGTTTGGATCTCATCAGTCTCTGACTTTCTATCCAGTGTACAATGGGGAGGTTCATGGCGGCTGTGGCTCAGTTGGTAGAGTGGGTCGCCCAATGACCGAGAGGTTGGCGGTTCGCGTCCCGGCTCTGGCTGTCCACATGTCGAAGTGTCCTTGGGCAAGACACTGAACCCTGGCTTAGGCCCCCAGTAGGACTGACCTTTGACCTTAGAAACCTACTGGTGTGTGTGTGTGAATGTGAGGCTAATGTAAAGCGCTTTGAACCATGAAGGTGGAAAAGAACTATATAAGTGCAGAACATTTACCATTTTTACAACGCTGACACTCACTCCATTAAACAAACACCACCTAAATTAGAGGCAATGGAGGCGATCCAACTTAGAAGATTCTCTCAATGCCTGGAAAAATAGCTTAATAAAGTATAATCCATCTTTGCGTACAGCCAAAACTAGATATTACTCATCCATAATAGAAGAAAACCAGAATAATCCTAGATTCCTGTTCAGTACTGTAGCCAAACTGACAAACAGACACACCTCCGTGGAACCAGTTATTCCATCCACGCTCCATTCTGATGATTTCCTGCAGTTCTTTAACAATAAAATATCAACTATTAGAGACAAAATAGACACATTTCTCCCAAACATTAGATCAGAAAAAGCAGTGGTTTCAAACCTAGGCCTTTTTATAAATCCCTCTGTAACACTAAATAATTTCACCACTGTAGACCAAACTGATGTCATTTCTATTATCATGTCTTCCAAATCATCACCTGCCTCTTAGATCCAATTACAACTAAACTCTTTAAACAGATTCTGCCCCTAATTATTAACACTGTCCTAAATATAATTAACACTTCATTAATTACTGGATATGTGCCACAGTCATTTAAATATGCTGTTATTAAACCAATTCTGAAAAAGCCTACCCTAGATCCTGACATTCTAGACAATTCTAGGCCTATATCCAATTTGCCCTTCCTGTCAAAGGTTTTAGAACGAGTAATAGTTAAACAGCTGTGCCAATTCCTGCAGGATAATAGTTTATTTGAACAGTTTCAGTCTGGCTTTCGTGCCCATCATAGCACTGAAACAGCGTTAGTTAAAGTTACTAATGACTTATTATTAGCCGCTGACATGGGATTAATATGGGTCCTGGTGTTATTAGACCTTAGTGCAGCCTTTGACACCATTGACCACAGTATCTTAGTGCACAGATTAGAATGTGATATAGGTATTAGAGGAGCAGCCCTCTGCTGCTTTAAATCATATTTATCTGATCCATACCAATTTGTTAACGTTAATCAACAATCATCGCAGTCCTCCAGAGTTAATTATGGCGTTCCTCAAGGGTCAGTCCTTGGGCCTATTTTGTTTACACTATATATGCTCCCTTTAGGTAACATCATTACAAATCATGGCATTAATTTTCATTGTTATGCAGATGACACACAGCTATATTTATCGATTAAACCTGATCAGACCAGACAAATAGATAAACTAAGTACTTGTGTCCAAGACATAAAGACTTGGATGAGTGACAATTATCTTTTATTGAACCCTGAAAAAACTGATAATTATAGTTATAGTTATAATTGGTCCTAAAAATGCCACAGACTCCCTAACTGACCACATAGTTACTGTAGACAACTTAAGTGGAACACCCAGTGACACAGTTAAACATTTAGGAGTTTTATTTGATCCACATCTTTCATTCAAAGGGTCAGGGGTCAGAGGTCAGGGCACATTAACCAAACATGTAGAACAGCCTTCTTTCACCTGCGCAACATTAGCCAAAATTAGGAATATTCTGCCTAAAACGACTGCAGAAAAATTAATTCATGCATTTGTTACATCACGATTAGATTATTGTAACTCTTTACTTGTAGCGTGTCCTAAATATTCCCTAAAAAGCTTCAACTGGTTCAAAATGCAGCAGCAAGATTATTAACAGGATCAAATAGAAGAGAACACATCACGCCTGTGCTCCAAACCCTGACCCCTGACCCCTAACCCTATCACCCCTGTGCTCCAAACCCTGACCCCTGACCCCTAACCCTATCACCCCTGTGCTCCAAACCCTGACCCCTAACCCTATCACCCCTGTGCTCCAAACCCTGACCCCTGACCCCTAACCCTATCACCCCTGTGCTCCAAACCCTGACCCCTGACCCCTAACCCTATCACCCCTGTGCTCCAAACCCTTCACTGGCTACCAGTTGAGTTTAGAATTAAATTTAAAATCCTCCTCCTTACATATAAAACCATTAATGGTATGGGTTAGGGTTAGGGGTCAGAGGTCAGGGGTTAATGGTATGGGCCCCTCTTATCTTAAAGATGACCTGGTTCTGTACCAGCCCAATAGAACCCTTCATTCTCAGAATGCAGGTTTATTGAAAGTTCCTAGGGTTTCTAAAAGTACAGTAGGAGCTAGAGCCTTTAGTTACCATGGTTACTGTCTGATGGAATCATCTTCCCTTTAATATTAAAGATGCCGAAACAGTCTCTACATTTAAAATTAGGTTGAAAACATTCCTGTTTGAGAAAGACTATGGTCAGGTTAGTTAAAAATGATGTGACTCATATATCATGTATACATGATGTATGAGTCACAGTTCAGTCTAGGCTGCCCTAGGAGTTAGAATGCTGGGGGAAGTACAGACACTGAGTTCCTTCTTTCTTCTCTTTCTCTTTCTCTCTCTCACAT
>CM035794.1:2985924-3010924 GCA_020466265.1 Siphamia tubifer | reverse complement strand
TGATGGGGTCTGGGCTGATGCAGTCTGGGGTCTGAATGGGTCTGGATTCTGTTTTCTGGTCTGATGTGGTCTGTGTTCTGATCTGATGGGGTCTGGGTTCTGGTCTGATGGGGTCTAGGGTCTCATCTGATGTGGTTGGGGTCTTATGGAGTCTGGTCTGATGGGGTTTGAATGGGTCTGGTCTGATGGGGTCTGGGGTCTTATGGAGTCTGGTCTGATGGGTAGCCGGTAGTAATCAGACCGTAATCTAACGTTAATCCCGTTTCCACATTCAGTGCATTTGCAGCGCGCGCACACGGCAGTGCCTACGACATCAACACGTCAAAGGTGAAAACGGTTCAAGTTTACAAGACGTTCCAGATTCTACCATTTGTAACATTTGTCTGAAGACATTTACATGTAAAAGCTGGAATACGACGGTTAATGAAGCACACGGTGTTTTATCTTAAAGTAGATGATGTACCATCGAAAGCCAATAGCTGAGCTAATAGCACTAGCATAGCACTGAGCTAATGGCACTAGCGTAGCACTGAGCTAATGGCATTAGCGTAGCACTGAGCTAATAGCACTAGCGTAGCACTGAGCTAATGGCACTAGCGTAGCACTGAGCTAATAGCACTAGCGTAGCACTGAGCTAATAGCACTAGCGTAGCACTGAGCTAATGGCACTAGCGTAGCACTGAGCTAATAGCACTAGCGTAGCACTGAGCTAATAGCACTAGCGTAGCACTGAGCTAATAGCACTAGCGTAGCACTGAGCTAATAGCATCAGTAAAGGAAATACCCAGCAGGGGAATGAGGCCAAGGTGATAAAACTTCAGATAATCTACTATGGAAATACTGCACCATGATAAGGAGAGAGTGAGTACTTTTAATACCAAGTAAAAATAAGTAACGAGTGTTTGTGAATTCCTCAACTCTTGAAATGACATGTGCTATCTTAATATTAAAAAACAATAGGTTAATTAGTTGTGGCAGATGCATCTCAGAGTGTATACAGATTGGTTAAGTAGGTCATTGGTTACATTTCAATGTTACAGTTCAATGGCGTGTATCTCTGGTTGTAAGGTTAAAGGTTAAGGTTGAGTTAACTTTAGTGGGTTCTGTTTGATTGACTCTGTGGTTATGTGGGTTCTGTTTGGTGGACTCCAGTTCTGTGGGTTCTGTTTCTGGACACTCTGGTTCTTTTTGGACTATCTGGTTCTGTTTGTGGACTCTTTGGTTCTGTGGGCTTTGTTTGTGGATGCTCTGGTTTTGTGAGTTCTGTTTGTGGACTCTTGTGGTTCTGTTTGTGGACATCTGATTCTGTTTGGACTATCTGGTTCAGTTTGTGGATTCTCTGGTCCCGTGGTTTCTGTTTGGACTCTGTGGTTGTATGAGTTCTGTTTGTGGACTCTCTAGTTTTGTGGGTTCTGCTTGTGAACTCTCTGGTTCTGTTTGGTGCACTCTGGTTGTAAGGTTAAAGGTTAAGGTTGTGTTAACTTTAGTGGGTTCTTTTTGGTTGACTCTGTGGTTCTGTGGGTTCTGTTTGGTGGAATCTCTGGTTCTGTGGGTCAGTCCAGTTCTTCCGTGGCTCCAGGCTGCATTTGTTTCTTTGACTGTTTTTTTCATTGATCTGTCCGATTCCAAACCTAAGCTCCGCCTCTAAACTCCCAGAATCCTCCTCAGGTTCTGGCACACGTTCCACAAACAGGTCAGAAACATTCAAATCAAGATCATGATTTGATTTTGAAAGAAGTTGTCCCATGCACAAGCTCCACCCCTTGCAGAACAAGCTCCTCCCCTCCCACAAATTTTATCTTCTGTTGTCATGGATACAGCTGATGTCATAACAAACTCACTAATTATTAAATAGATTTTTGGATGTGAACTTTGACCTACATTAACATAAATCAAGTCTGGTCTGATCTAGTCTGGTCTGATCTAGTCTAGTCTGGTCTAGTCTGGTCTGATCTAGTCTGGTCTAGTCTAGTGTGGTGTTGGTGTGTTTAGTTTAGTGTTATCACAAATACCAGTTCTAGTACTTTACCGTGGTACTGAGGCATTTAAAAAGGTACTATACTGTGTTTGAAAAGGACTGGCTGCGTCACTGTGCCACTGGATCAGGGACTTTCTCACCAACAGGTCTCAGGTGGTGAGAATAGGGAACAAAACATCATCCCCTCTGGTACTCAGCACAGGCACGCCACAGGGCTGTGTGCTCAGCCCGGTCCTCTTCACCCTGTTCACCCACGACTGTGCTGCCATCCATCCCACCAACACAGTTGTGAAGTTCGCGGAGGACACTACAGTAGTGGGTCTCATCTCGGATAACAACGAGACCCACTACAGAGAGGAGGTACACCAGCTCACACAATGGTGTTCAGCCAACAACCTGGTGCTGAACACAGGGAAGACCAAGGAGATGGTCGCGGACTTCAGGAGGTCCAGGAAGACTGATCACGCCCCCCTCCTCATGGACGGAGAAGTGGTGGAGCGTGTGGACAACATAAAGTTCCTGGGTCTACACCTCACATCCGACCTCTCCTGGTCCCTGAATACCTGCCACCTGGTGAAGAAGGCCCAACAAAGGCTCTTCTTCCTCAGGAAACTGAAACGGGCTGGACTCTCCTCTCGGTTGCTCGTGAACTTCTACAGGGCGACAATTGAAAGCATCCTCTGTCTCAGTGTGACCGTGTGGTATGGCAGATGCACGACACAGGAGAGGAAACAACTGGCACAGGTGGTCACAACTGCACAGGGCATCGTGGGCTGCCCCCTCCCCGACTTGGACTCGATATATGCAGGCTGGGTCAAGAAGAGGGCAAGAGCCATCGCCATGGACCCCAGCCACCCAGGCCACAGACTGTTTGTACCGCTTCCATCAGGAAAGCGGTACAGGAACATCCGCACCACCACTAACAGACTAAAAGACAGTTTCTTCCCCAGAGCGGTCAAAGCTATCACCCCCCCTTCCGCCGGCACTGCAGGACAATAGACTGAATCACTGTACACTGCACTTCGTCATCCACGCAACCGCACCTTAGTGTATATATGCATATGCACAACGTATATATACACATACAGACATGTATATTTTCTCTCGTATTTGCACATAATTCTATTTATCTCATTGTATTTATTTCTTTTTATTTTATCTTATTTTATTCTCTTTTTATTGCATGCCAGTTGGTTTATCTTGTTTCATTTTGTTATCTTTACACGGGGGTTGCACTGAAAATTTCACTGACATGCAAATGCTCAGTGACAATAAAGACATCTTGAATCTTGAATCTTGAATCTGGTACTTGCAACAGTGCAGCTAAACTCAGCAGGTAACGTGTTGTTGTAACCAGTATACAGGTGAGTGGAACAGGAGAGCAGAACGACTGCTGCACACAGTCCTACCCTCGATGATAAGCCAGGAGTAAGAAGTGCAATATGGAAGTATTTCAGTTTTACCACAAATGAAGAAGGATAAATTATAAAGAGGCGTCACTTTGACAGCAATGTTTTAAAACAAGCGTGGTGAAGGATGGAAACACTTCCAACCTGTTAAACACTGACAAGACAAACACCCAAACCTTCATATTCAGGGAACAACAGGTAAGCTAAGCCATGAACTGTCAGAGGTTTTTTTTAAAATAAAAATTCCAGGAAGCCATTAAGTTTAACATATTTTTGGGAAGTGAGCAAGTTACATTGGGCAAAAAAAAAACCTTCAAAAGAGGAGAATGTGATGTGTAGACTACACTTTTCTAATAGTCGACCACAGCTCCGAAGTTAGTTGTAATAGTAAATTAAAACTACAAGCAGTCTCAAGGGCTTTCACCGTCCCTCGTCCCCTACAATACGATGGCGAGACAACGTACCGTGGGCGGGATGCGATATTCTGCTAGAAATGCACAGTGTTATATAAATATGTAGGGGGCGCTATAGAGTGACATGTTGAATATGTTTGGAAATGTGAGACTGACAACGGAGTCAAATTTCAGCCAAATCGGTTTGTATATCTGAACTACAGCCATTTTAGTAAAGGTGAATTTATAGGGAGTGCTATAGAGCAAAATCACAAGTTCTATTGATAGACTGGTGTAGGACCAAGAGATATATGTCAGAGTAAAATTTCAGCCAATTTGGTGTTTCTATGGCCGAACTCCAGTGATTTTAATAAAAGTAGACTTCTAGGGGGCGCTATCGTACCAAATCACAATGTTTTTAGCTAAATGATTGTAGGTCTGGGAGATAGACGTCTGTGTCAAATTTCAGTCAAATCTGTGTTTGGTATGTTTGAGTTGAAGCAGTTTATGTAGTGGGAAAAACTTTGGAAAATTTGTGATGTAGCACAAAAGCCATGCAACTTAAAATTTTTTTGGATAACTTGCACATGCTCGGACACGGCTCGCTACTGTGAATGTGTGAGTGTGTGCGAGTCGTCCCTGGCGACCGCGTTCCTGGCGTATTTCGTTCCCTGGCAATCACTGCGGACTCAATAGGCCTTGCGCCGACATCCGTGGCGAAGCCCTAATAATAAAGAAAAATTAAGAAACAAGCAGGAACAATATAGCGTATTTCTGACCCCCTCTCTCTCGCTCTCTCTCTTTCTCTCATATCCTGCACTGCTGCATGGAAATGAGCCAACCCTATTTATTTTTATTTCCATACCCACAACACTTACATAAAGTTAAACAAAGAATTAAATAAAGCAAAACACTCAGAGTAATAACAACAAACAACAAGGGAGACACAAAAAATACAAATATAAAAAAAGCAGAATTACAGTGTGCTTCTGTGCACACCGCCATGTTGAATGAGTTATCAACACACACGCCGCTTACACGCAAGGGGAGGAGGCGGGGCGTACAGCTCCACAGCACAGTGACGGAACAAAACAGAGTGGTGAAATCATATTCATTTAGATATTCGATATGCCAAATTCTTTCTCAATTTCATAAAACATCTCAAGATATCGCAAATCTTGAAAAATCACCTAGTCTTACAATCTACACTGTAAATTTCATCAAGATCTGTCCATAACTTTTTGAGTTATCTTGCTAACTAACAGACAGGCAAACAGACTCTGGCAAAAACACAACCTCCTTCGCAGCATTCAAAGGAAGGTCTTCCTTGGTGGACGTCTGCACTCAGTGCTTTTGTAGTTCATTTTTTATTTTATTGAACAGACAGTAAAAAATGAAAAAGCCTTTTAATTTTTTGAGAGACGACACTGTTACATTTTAATTGTTCGACGGTGATAACGTCATTAATTAGTTGGGGCAATTCCCCGCCCATTGATATATACATATACACATATATTATTAACTAGAAAAGCACTCTGAATGCTCAGACCTCCTCCAAAGTAGACACCCCCCCCCCGATCACCACCAAAATCTAATACTTTCCAGATCTCCTCATTACTAACCGACCCTGAAAATCTGTCCATAAGTTTATGAGCTTCCTTGTACGCAAATAAACGATTGCTGATCACAGAAGGAATTTTAAATCTCCAAGTATCCATACCTAGATGAAGGTATGGATAGTTGCATCATATCAAATATTTTTGTAATTGAGTATTCTGTCTATTTTTTTCATCAATTGATCATCATTTTTTAAAAGTCTTTAATTCTCATGCATCATTGGTGAGTGTTCTATATGTGTGAGTTACTCTAAATATTCATAATTCTGAACATACAATGGAAGAAACCAAGCAGTGAGTGAAACTAAAAATAAATGCTTTGGGATTTGTTTGTTTTTAATACAGTTTACACCATTGGGATTTTCATCAACAGCAGCTTTTAGGACAAATTCACAGTACGACATTTACCTAAATAATGTCTGAGCAGTTAAAGGGTTAAACGAGATCAGTTAAAGGGTTAAACTAGATCAGTTAAAGGGTTAAACTAGATCAGTTAAAGGGTTAAACTAGATCAGTTAAAGGGTTAAACTAGATCAGTTAAAGGGTTAAACTAAATCAGTTAAAGGGTTAAACTAGATCAGTTAAAGGGTTAAACTAGATCAGTTAAAGGGTTAAACTAGATCAGTTAAAGGGTTAAACTAGATCAGTTAAAGGGTTAAACTAGATCAGTTAAAGGGTTAAACTAAATCAGTTAAAGGGTTAAACTAGATCAGTTAAAGGGTTAAACTAGATCAGTTAAAGGGTTAAACTAAATCAGTTAAAGGGTTAAACTAGATCAGTTAAAGGGTTAAACTAGATCAGTTAAAGGGTTAAACTAGACCAGTTAAAGGGTTAAACTTGACCAGTTAAAGGGTTAAACTAAATCAGTTAAAGGGTTAAACTAAATCAGTTAAAGGGTTAAACTAGATCAGTTAAAGTCAACAAAAAGAAAACACATCAGACAGAGGCCTACAAGGAGGTTATCTACCTGTGACAGAACTAAGAGCTTTCTGAACACACTATGGTCAATAATATGTCTGCCCATTTCCTTCTGCTGTGCTGACAGTTAAGGGTCATTTCCTAAGTGTTATGAACTTCACTCTGCAATGTTTACATTTTCTGTCAAGTGTTTCCCCTTAGTTTCAGGAGGTTTGTTCTGAGGTTTTGGTTAAATATCTCCTGCTGGACCGCCTGTCGTAAATAAAACATTAGACTGATTAAAAAGACTCCTTTTAATTAGTCTAATGTCTAGGGGCAGCTGTGGCTCAGTTGGTAGAGTGGGTCGCCCAATGACCGAGAGGTTGGCAGTTTGCATCCTGGCTCTGGCTGTCCACATGTCTTGGGCACTTGGTCAAGACACTGAACCCTAACTTTGGCTCCCAGTAGTACTGACAGAACCTTAGAATGAGTGTGTGTGAATTTCAAGCTAATGTAAAGCGCTGTGAGCACCATGAAGCTAGGACGCTGGGACACTAACCGCCAACCTCTCTGTCATTGGGCGACCCACTCTACCAACTGAGCCACAGCCGCCCACCCAAGACTGCACTTGGATCAAAATGACCACTAACAAACTGTTCTGTTGTTCTGTTGTTGTATTTAGATTCAGATTCATTATTTATTGTCCCTGAGGGCAAATTCATTTTTACAGTTCTGTTCCATAACAAGGAACATACTGAGGTGTCACAGCAGAGCGTGTGCCACATCAATGTATTATTTATGAATAGTATCCTACAAAAGTACTATACCTGGATATATACCATATACTGCCAGTGGCTCAAACTATACCAGGATATACATTTTTGGCCTTACCACCCATTCCTGCATCCAAGTATTGTGTAGTTGAGGCTTTCTGAAAAATGAAGGAGCCAATCAGTGTCATCGGGTGGGACTTCCTATGACTGGCCAGCGTTGTGGCTGATGTCTCCGTGTTCCATTGTGCACTGGGTTCCTCCTCAGGTTTTTGCCATTCCCTTTTAGTGTCCACAGTACTCTGGTGTCTCCCTACCAAGCTAAGGCATTTCACACATATGCCAGAGGGCTTTTCTGGAACATCTGGCACATTAAGACCAAGTTCTGCAAGTTGCCGTTCTACCCATTTTCCATAGGGAAGTTCAAGGGATATACGCTGGCTGTTGAAGATGTTGTCTTTTCTTCTCAGATTTTCCCTGCATATATGACAATGGACAACGCAGCAATGTGTTCAGGTGCAGCCATACTGTGGTCATTTCCAGATAATGCAGCGTTGTGTTCAGGTGGAGTCATACTGTGGTCATTTCCAGATAATGCAGCGTTGTGTTCAGGTGGAGTCATACTGTAGCCTTTGTTTTGATAATGGTCTGCTGCAATATGGCTCTTCTTCCTGCTGTTGCTCTGAGTCATGTGAGTGGCCGAAGTGGTGTGTCGTTCAAGATGACGGACAGATTCTTCATCTAATCGCATGCAAGGATTTTAGATAAGGCCCTTCCTTTGAAAACAGATTGGTTGCAGGAGGGTCCCAGATGGTATCGTGATATCATCTGGCAACAGTCAGGTTATCATATTCCAGCCTTTACATGTAAATGTATTTTAACACCTGTAGCATTTGGAAGCATCTGGAACTTCCTATGAACTGTAACTGCACGTTTCACCTTTGACCTTTGACATGTTGTTTTCAGCACCGTTACTTCTGTGCACTGCTGTTTAACAATGGAGATAGGGTCTAATTAATCAACAGCTGCATGTGTGGTACCAAAATTCACCTTAGATTTGGGTCTGATTACGATCATTAATGTTTGCCTGGTTCCATACCTATACTGACCTTCAGTACCCAACTGTGACTCGCTTTCTGTGTGTGAGCAAGAATGACAGGATCACATTTGGGTGGGAAAAAAAATCCTGGTACAGCTGTAGCTCAGAGGAGAGTTACCGAACTTCCTGTTAAATGTCTAGACAGTAGAAAGCCGGTAATATTGAAAGAGTCTTTTCAAGTTCCTGAAGAAATTTGCCACTTTTAACATTTGCAGATATTGGGAGAATTGTGGAGGAAAACTCACTAATGAAAAAAAAACTTGATAAAGGCTACGATTTTTTCAGTGAGAAAAAAGTATCAAAGTGAGGAGAGAGAGCCCTGGGGCTAAGTGCGACTGAAGTGATAACTATGTCCACAAATCATTAGTGGTCCACTTATACCTAGGACTAGGGTTCAAGGGTTCTGTATGGACAGTATAAAGGACATGGACTATTTGACTATTTTATATTTGTTCTGTCTATGGTTCAAGTCAACGTCTCGTTAGCATAATGCTAACGTTAGCCCAATGCTATCATAATCCGTTCCCATTTTTCTCTGGCAGTGTGTGTTTATGTTGGTGTTTGTTTGTCATAATATCTAATGTAGTAGACGGGCAGGTTTTTGTGAGGGTTAGATGTTACCCATGACAAATAAAAAAAAGAGGATGGTCCCAAACTCCAGGTTTGATCAGTGTTCATACATTTACTGTGACTTACTGCTGTTGCACTAACTACTGTTCACTGTTCTATCACTATTTACACTCTTTCCTTCCAATGCTACTGTTGTTTACTGCTGACACTGATGTACTGGCATGGAAAGGTTAAAGGTCACAACTACAGTTTAAGGACAACATTAGTTATTTATGTTCACCATAACTTTAAAATCATGGACATTTGTTTTATCTCAACTCATAACGACGTTAACAGCTGCCGTTTTTGACACCGTTCATATACTGGCTCCTTTTTCCTGTCGGAATAGAATCATTCCAAGGAAAAATGCTAGGGTTTCAAACCGTCATCCCCAGATGTAGTGTTCTGATGTGAAGTGTCTGCTGCAGACGGAAGTGCTCCTGTTTTAATGATAAAACTGGGCCCTTCATAACACTGAATAGCCTGGTCCCATTTTCCTCTAGCTTCACCGTTAACAGGGAAGGAGTGGAAGGAAATATAAGATGCTTCTGGACATGACAACAACATCCTGCTATGTTACAATAACTGTTGGTCCATGCTGTCATCTGTGGCATTTAACGGTTGTCGGTGCGGAAGTAGGGTTACGCTTCACTTACGTATTTCCTGTGCGAAATGCGGAAGTTGTGATAAAAGTCTATGCTCAGAGCGGCAAAGTTCTACAGAGCAATGAAATGAGTTTCATATCTTTGTTGTTTGTTGTAATGGTGTGAAACTTTGCACTGTAAAAGACCAGCGACGCTGGCATATACACATGGATTTAGGAGGACTTTACAAAACCGACAGGAAGTGTGGGCACTGTCGGCCATGTTGGGTGGGTTTTAAGGGATGTGGACCATTGAAGTATTTTCAGAACAATATACCAGGTTCAAAGATGGCTGCCGTTCATTTCAATGAAAGTTGCTCGCTTGGCACATACGATGGAAACATTTCTGGCTTCCAGGTTTACTTCTGCGTTATGCGGCCCATAGAGACTGTGCAGTAGAGTTGCCCCCCATCTCTGGGCAACGAGTGTGAGCAAAGCACGTTGAGGACAGGCATTGCATATTCACGAGGATGAGTGGATTAATGGACCTCTATACGATCAAATGATGATTAAGGCACATTAACAGACGATGTTGAAAATAAATCCTACTATAGTAGAGGTCGACCGATATGGGTTTTTCTGCAGCAGATGCTGATATTTAGAGGTCAGAGTCAACCGATGGCTGATATGAGCAGCCGATTTTTAGGGCCAATGTGCAATGGTATTGTCCTTAATTGTCATGTTTAAATATCATTTAAATATCCTGTTTAAATCTCATTTAAAACATTCAAGTATTCAAGTATTAGTATTTAATAGTGCCGTCCATGTTACTATGTCACTATATGTTCATGAAATAAATTTCATTTATTTAGATGTTATTATTCATAATATTATTTTATTTATTATAAATAACATAATATAAAGTAGGGCTGCACAATTATTGGAAAACAATAATAATCACGATTATTTGGATAAAAATTTAAATCACGATTATTTACCTGTTCTACCCATGCCGCCAGACCCGAGGGCAGCCCCTCACTTAACCTTGTACCCTGGTCCCCCCACTTTGAAATCTTGTTCAATATTCACATGTTATATATCATTGGAAAGGTGAGACGTTAGGCTACAATGCCATGCAATTCCATGCGCTATCATGAAAGCTAACACTTCAGGGACTCTAATGGTGAAATCTGTTTCAAAATTGGATGAATATTCAGAGATATGAAACTAAACAGATGAAAAAAATTTTTAGTTTTGCACAAATACAAGTTTTAGAATCAAAGGTCGGTCGTAGATAGAAAATTCCACATAGATGTATTGCCCATGCACAGGTAGAATGTGATCAAATTTATTTTTAGTCAGTTTAGCATAGTTTAGAATGTAGAGACAGTGAATAAATGTCCAGTAGTCCTCTGGTTTCCATGGGTGGACGTGACGCGTAATTTCCATTGGATTGGATGTAACTATTGACTACCGGTAAAAACGAAGTCACTCTCTAATATCATGCAATTCTTGGCTAGGCTTTCATGAGTCTAACAAACTTTAAATGCTTACAATCTAACGATCCATCCATGAGTTACAGCCCTGTGTAGTCCCGACTGGAAACTCTGGTCTGTCGCAGAGCCAGTAGAAGCATGGACCAGTAAAATTTGGTTCCAATTTTTTAATAATTATTCCAAATTTGATGTTATTTTCAGTTTCTGTTGTGTTCAGCGTGTTTATGTGCACATTCTTGTAAATGCTAAGTTTTATTATGATGCTACATGTTGAGACAAATGCAGTTTATTGTATTTATTCATTCAAACCATGCACAATGGTAGATTTGGATAACGCAAAGGGTATATGCGAAAGATAGTGTCTGCTAGGGCTGCACGATTCTGGAAAAAATGTGTATCACGATTTCCTTGATAAAATTGATATCACGATTCTCTGCACAATTTTTTAAAATTAACTATTGAACTATCATTTAACTATTGTTGAACTATTAATTTAGCCATTCATTAATTGTAATATCATTATATATTGATAAATAGATTATTATCAGTTATTCTTCTCATTATTATTAGTTAATTATTGTTATTTATATAATAACTTCAAAATGACATTATCGTTTATCTAATGTTTTGATCTTTTTAAAAAAAAAAAATTCAACATGCTCTACCATGTAGTAAATGAGGCCGTAGTGTCTTCAGTGATGTGATTGCTGCAGTTTTTTCCTTTTCCTGCTGGAGCTGGGTGGACAGGGTGTCATAGTTTCCATTATAGATGTGTTTTTTTGGACATACATTTTCAGGGTCTTGTTTCGTACTGGTGTGTGAGGTGAATAAACAGGTTGGTCGTATTGTCCAGCTTTGCTGCTACTGGAGCAGAACACAGCTAATGTTGACATGTTAGGCTCACGCTAACAGCTGTTACATTTCTGTCCGTGAGCACCAATGTGATTGGTGACTGGTCTTAAATGATTCAGGACATTTTTAGCTTTCTAACGGTGTATGGCATGACTATATTTATTAAGGAACGGCGTTTCAGTTTTTAACTAAAGTGTCGAGCATTCCAATTCCAACTTCAAGACGACTGTCAGTGTGACAGCGAGTGGAGTACATGTGAATACATGTGAAGCACATTAACATTAGTTTTTTTTCAGACCCACTTAATAACTTAACTAGAAAAATTACTCTGAGAGTGCAGAGCTCTGCCAGGTTTTCATCCATTCTTCTCATACTTCATCTATCTCTTCAGATATATGGCTGTGGTTCAGTTGGTAGAGTGGGTCGCCCAATGACCGAGAGGTTGGCGGTTCGCGTCCTAGCTCTGGCTGTCCACATGTTGAAGTGTCCTTGGGCAAGACACTGAACCCTGACTTAGGCCCCAGTAGGACTGACCTTAGACCTTATAAACCTACTGGTGTATGAGTGAATGGGTGAATGTGAAGCTAATGTAAAGTGCTTTGAACCATGAAGGTGGAACAGAACTATATAAGTGCAGAACATTTTACCATTCACTCACTCATGTTGTGCTTCGTCCTTCTGCCTTGCCTGCCGCTGAATCATGTGACATGTAGGTCCATTCATGATTGGTTTAGGGAGAAAGCAACAGCAGTGGACTTTACAGAAGCAGAAGTAAAGCAAACTGAAGTGTTACCCGGCTCATGGTGGGAAAAAAAGAAACTAGGGGTCTGACTTTTGTTGATCTCCCCTGCAACTCATCTTCTCTTCTGTATGAAACCAGTACAGCTTTTAATTTTTAAATCGTAATAACGCAGCCAGCGCTATATTTCATTAAACCGTCCAGGTGGAACCAGGTGAAACAGCTGATTTCAGCTGCAATGTTGAACGGATTTAACAACAATAGTGTTGTGTTGAAGTCACTCCCATGGGGTGTCTGGTTTTCAGGTGTTTGTGCATGGTAGTGGTTGAATTATGCTATGCTAGCTTTACTGGGCAGAGATTGCATTCCATTTAATTTTGGCTTATCAATGTAAAGGAAGACTATACGGAACTGCCGCTAGTTCGCTGTATTGTTAACTATCACATGCTACAAAATGTCTGTAATTGTTTACTGTACTTTCGTTCGTCTACTGTATGACAGTTCCACCTTCTGGTAGAATTAGGGCAATTACTCACTTGTTTAGGGCCTCATTCAGGTTTTTCTTTTCTCAAACACAAATCTACGATGGCCGACAGGGGCAAACACCGAAGTCCAAAATAAAATGGTGGATGAAGACAAAGTTAAAGTTGATTAATTTGAGGGTGCTTTCACACCTACACCATTTGGTTCGCTTTAAGCGGACTAGAGTTCGGAACATCTACAGGTCCGATTTGTTTTGGGCTGGTGTGAAAGCAGACCAGTTTATTTTGGTCCGCACTAAAGGACCGTACCGAGACCACCTCGAAAAGGTGGTCTCGGTCCGGTTCCAAGTGGACCGTTCACTGCTGGTGAGAACGCTGACCGTCCTCGATTCGGCCCATCTCTTTTATGGAGCAGTCTTTTTGAGCTACGGAAGCTTCCGTAGCAAGCAGCGCCGTGTATTGTGGGAAGCGCAAACTTTATTTTTTTTTGCACAAATTTGTTGTTTTGGAGACAACGTGATGAGTCAGTGACAAACGAGCAGAAGACCACAGTTCATTGTTCAGAAAAAAACTAATACGCCTGATGTTTTCTTCCGGGATTTTCCCTCTGCACGTGCTGCACCAATCAGCTTTCGTCTACGTCACCCAAAGCGCAGTATTTTCCAAACAGCGCCTCCACATGGGTGAGGAGAGATATAACACCCCTAGTGGTTGGTCCGTTTGCAAAAAACACTGGTGTGAATGTGAACCGAACTAGTTGAGAACTGCAACCTTTGGGCCCAAATGAACCAGTCTACCGAACTAACAGGTGTGAAAACAGCCTTAAAGCGATTAGTGTAAAAATGTACTTTTTTAAACACTTGGCCGTAATCTGCTACAATATGGAAAAGCAGCATGGGTACTTACAGTACAAGAGCTTGTCTTCTTCTGTTTTATTTTGGGGAACTTCCGTTTTGTTGTGGAGTAAATTGGCTGCATTTTTCTTTCGCATTTGTTTTGGGAGGTTTGCACGTTTTTGCTTCTGCTTAATTTCTGTCATTGGGGCATTTTTGTCTTGCAGTGTACTTCTATTGCATTTGTTTTATGTTTTTGGTCGTTTAACTTTGTGTTTGCTGTGTTTTGTCGATGTAGAGCATTTGCCACTGCCGGGCACCGTATATTGCAAGTTGATACGGCATTGTTTCCACCTGAAATGCCATACAGGTAATGCATTCAATATTAATATTCTGTATGTCAAGAATAGTCGAAAATCGTGTCCCATACATAAAACAAACAAACAAAAATCGTCTCTCATCAAAAAGCGAATTGTGTGTAGGTGTGAACCGAGATCAGTTTTTAACGATATATCGTGCAGCTCTAGTGTGTGCACATTACATACTATAAGGCACATGAGTAGTATTTTGTTGCATGTATCAAGTTAGGAGGTAAAAAAAACACATTTGGGTATGTTTGGCTAAAATGCAATCCAAGTGACCAAATTGTAGAGCTGTCTAGTGCTGTCCTTACTAAAATCATTGTGGAATAATTGTTATTTGGTGTACCAACCTGAAACTTTACATGGTAATGGTTAAAAAAAATGGACAGATTCATAATTGACAATTTCACTGTAAAATCACATCTTGAGGCTCTACATTGACACTAAAATTGTATTTTCGATCTAGGTGGATTTTTTTTTCTTTTTCTGCTGTGTATTTGATCACAGCAAAGTTATTGGGTAACAAATATATGATGCATGCCTTTACAAACATTCAGGTGTTATCTTCAGTTTAATGACTTTGGTCTTAGTAGTTGCAGAGCAATAGCTGTTTTAATTTGGGCATGAATTTTAGTAGGAATTTGCCAGAAAACCCCATTGGGTCTTAAGTGTTTAATCACCATTAATCAATGGTTCTCAGCCAGAAAAGGGTAGAGTGCTCTCTCCGGGTGGAAGGGGAAGGTCCTGCCTCAGGTGGAGGAGTAGGAGGTCGACAGGTGGATTTGGGCGACATCTGCAGTAATGCAGGTGTTAAATCGGTCCGTTGTGATTAAGAAGGAGCTGAGAAAGAAGGTGAAACTCTCAATTTACCAGTTGATCTACGTTCCGAGCCTCGCCTATGGTCATGAGCTTTGGGTCATGACCAAAAGAATGAGGTCACAGGTACAAGTGGCCGAAATTAGTTTCCTTTGCAGGGTGGCTGGGCTCAGCGTTAGAGATAGCGTGAGGTAGCTCCTCCATGTCCAGAGGAGCCAGCTGATGTTGCTCTGGCATCTAGTGAGGATTACAGTCCTGCACTGGAGCCCTAGGCCCGAGGGGCCCGAGGGGCCCGAGGGCCGGGCTTCGGGCCAACGACCGTGTAATTACCTCGGACACGGGCCGGGCTCGGGCACTTTTATTTTTCAATTTAATTATTTAAAAAAAACCTGTGTTGTGTTTAAATGGAAACAATTGAACGCATCAGCTGCTGCTCTCCCCGGCACTGGCACCTCCCTTATATGGGCATACGGTAGCCTCCCTTATATGGGCATACAGTAGCTTCCCTCACTATCCGATTCGCGTGACTTCCCGACTCCCACCACAAACATGGAGAACGACATAAAGACAAAGTTGAAAATGGTGAATTGAAGAGAGTGAACAACACTAAGGGAAAATCTCCGTTCTGGACTAAGTTTCAACTTATTACAACCCTTCAAGATGAGCCAAACGGGTTTGTTCAGTGTGTTGTATGTAAAGCTGTTCTGTCATATGACAACAAAAAAACAGGTTCATCACATTTTGAATGGGTATGTGGTGGATCCAGCAGCGGTCACAGACCGAGTTCTCAAGCTGCTGATCAAAACATGAGCCCCTATTTTAACCTGCTCTTTTATGTCCACATTGATCTGTCAGAAACCATTGTTCACAGAAAAATAGAATACTGTTTTTTCTAACTGCAGAGCGTTATCACATTTTCAGAGCGGCAGATTTAATTTACGAACGCACTCAATGAATATAGCGTTCTATCACGATAAAACATTCTTATGGGAGGTTAAAACAAACAAACAAAAAAAGTCGGGCCGGGCCGGGTTCGGGCCTGAGAATTCTGAAAACCTGTTGGACCGGGCCGGGCTGGGGCTCCACCCCCTCGGGCCAGGGCCGGGCTCGGATAATAGGCCCGTGCAGGGCACTAGTGAGGATGCCTCCTGTACGCCTCTCTGGGAAAGTGTTCTGAGCATGTCCATCTGGTAGGAGACCTTGGGCTGACCAAGGACACGTTGCAGGGATTATCTCTGGACTGGCCTGGGAACACCTCAGCATTCCCATCAAGGAGCTGGCTGAGGTGCCTGGGGTGAGGGAATTCTGGGCTTTTCTGAGGCTGCTGCCCCCACGACCCGGACCTGCATAAATAGCGAGACGACAAACAAATAATTATTAATCAGGATTATTCAACATAACTAGAATAGCACTCTGAGGGTGCAGACCTCCACCAAGGTAGACACCCCCCACCTCCCGGATCACCACCAAAATTAAATCAGTTCTTCCTGTTCACATTTTCAACATATCCTGAAAATTTCATCAAAATCTGTCCATAGGTTTTCGAGTTATCTTGAACACAGACAGACAGACAAACGGATAAATGCCAGCAAAAACATAACATCCTTGGTGGAGGTAATAAAAAAAACCCAAAAAAACCAAAAACTTTATAGAACCGTTTTCAAAAAACAAGCCATTTTCAGTGCAGTATGTATTTAATTTACCATCACAAATTGAAATATAATTTACGAAGGAATAAACAAAATAAAGCTAAAAAAAAGTAATATACTTGAGTTTGAATGGCGACATTGTGGTCTCAGAGCAAGAAGACCCGGGTTTGGGTCCTGGACCGTGTGGTTCTTTCTGTGTGGAGTTTACATTTTTCTCTCCCCCTGTCTTGGATGGGTTTCCTCTCAGTGCTCCAGTTTCCCCCATCATCCCAAAACATGTTTGTTTGGGTCAAATCCTCCAGCCAGGTGATTCTGACCATTAGCCTGGCTTTGAATCTGGAGATGGGTCCCTGGGCGCTGCCCATGGGTGCCCACTGCTGATTACAGATGCTGCAACAGCATCAAAAAAGGATGGATTAAATGCAGAGGACAAATTATGTTGTACAATTGTATAAGAACAAATAAAGTTCTTTCTTTCTTAATTTTTTTTTTTTACGTCTGCGCCGTCTCTTCTGAAAGAAATGTCTGCAGAAGAAAAAGTACCTGTTGCTGTTTCTACTGTCAGAGTGTTTGATGGCTCAGTGTGTCCACAACCGCCTTCCAGAAATCTCATATTTTATTAATGTCGCCAAACATTGGTTTGGTGAGATTATTGTAATCACCCTATGTGTGTGTGTGTCCACAGAGACATGCTGTAACTCTGTGACGACTTGAGATATCATCATGGAATTACATGGGCATATACATATAGCTAATGTGCATCAGATGCAATGATCCATTTGAGTAAAGGTCAAAGGTCACAATTAACTAAAAGGTCAAAATCACATTATGGGTTATAACTCAAGAACAGAGGGTCACAGAACTTTCAAATTGGTACCAAATGATGCAGAATGAAGATTTATACAATTCTCATACTTGGTGTTATCACCTATGACCAATAGTTTTTCAGATCTCTGGAGGTCAAAGGTGACATGTGGCCAAATTAACTGTGTGTGTCAAACATAGACATATCACGCTATAACTAAATCAATACTGGATATATTATAATATTACACACACTGACGCATACATACATATATCACATTATCAAAATGTCAAAATGTCAAAGGTCAAGGTCGCATTTAGGAGAAAGGTCAACATCCCATTATTGGCTCTAATTCAATGAGTTGTCATAGAAACTTCAGATGTGCACAAAATAGGGGTGGGATTAGGCCTTCTCTGAATACTCGTTATAGTCTTTCTTTTTTCTCCTTTTAACTCAGTTCACCCACTTCCACAACACATTAGTAACAAATAATATCACACTTTCTGCAGGTTTTGCACTAGTGAGAATTAATATACCACTTTTGGACATTGGAATGTAAGAATTATGAAGTGTCACGCTTTGTCTTGCGTACCTGCCCGCAGATGTCTCTGACTTAAAATGGGTGGAACCAAATAAGAAAATCTGCTAATGTCGATTGATTTAAAAATAGTTAAAATTGGCTTACAGTAGTTCAAGTAGTTTAGAGGGGTGTGGGCACCGTCGGCCATGTTGGGTGGGGTTTGAGGGGTGTGGGCGCCGTCCGTCACTTTGGGTGGGTTTAGAGGGGTGTGGGCACCATCTGACACATTGAGCGGGGTTTGGTGTATTGTCCTGCGGTGGCGTGTGTGTTGTTCCCTTGCAGCCTCAGCAGAACGCCGCTGCTCTCTCCTGCTGCATTTACCTCATAAATATTCAGGCGCCACGAACCACTGAACCCCAATTAGTCCCTCAACCCCCCCACCTGAAGCCTCACAGGCTCCACCCCTTCACCCCCACCCCACCACCATCACAGTAGGTTGGCCGTCTCCACAGCTGAGAGACGGATTTATAGGCACTTATAAAGATTAGTGATGCATTTGCAGCGCATGCGTATCCACACACACACACACACACACACACACACACACAAACACTGCTGTTCGTCTTCTGTGGTGGTTTTAATGGAGAACACATGTTGTGGTTCAATAGTTAAACGTGAGGAGGTAAATGACCTGACAGATATAGTGTGTGTGTGTGTGAGCATCTGTAATTGTGTGTGTGTGTGTGAGCATCTGTAATTGTGTGTGTGTGTGTGTGTGTGTGTGTGTGTGTGTGTGTGTGTGTGTGTGGTGATATTACATTTTTAAAAAAAACCCTCCTGTGACACTGATAAAAGTTCACCCACAACAGATCAGGTCCGAGTCCCCGTTTGGTCTTTAAACTGGGTCCTGGTTTTGCGTTGGAAGAATCCAACCCCCCAGGGCTGTGATCCAGAGCCGTCACAGTCCTGGACCATGTGACCAGCGTTAGTCACCGGGGCTTTCAGGCTCGTCTGCTGATTGGCTGTGACGGCGCTGCGGGCTAACTTCCCAACATGGTGGCAACGGCGTTCCTGTGACACGTCCATGTTTGATCCGGGTCAACAACCACGATCTGGGTTTGTGAAGGTCCCCACAAGTTCTGGTCCTGATGAGGTCTGACAGGGTGGAGGTGACTCTTATACCACGGCCACACTAACGCACCTTGTAAACACCCTAGATAAACATCCAAACTTACATAAACAGGTATTCACAGAATGTCTAATCTCACCCCTATTTTGTGTCGACCTCCAGTTTCTATAACAACCCGTTCTTTAATTAGTCAATATTGTGATTTTGACCTTTCTGCTAAATGCGACCGATATTAACCTTTGACCTTTTGCAAATATTGATAATTTCATTATTTGTAAAAATGCGTCAGTGTGTGTAATATGATAATATATCCAGTATTGATTAAGTTATAGTGGATCCTCCTTTAAAGTGATCTTTAGCATGCTGATATCGGATCAGTATTGGACCTGTGGAACCATGGGTTCTAGAGGTAGATGTTCTAGGTGTGCTAGTTTTCAGTATTGGACCTATGGTACCGTGGGTTCTAGAGGTCGATTGGGGGGGGAGGGGTTGCTAATGTTCTGATGCTAATGGTTCTGATGCTGATAATTCAGGTGGCGCTAATGGTTCTGATACTAATAGTAGCTTCTGATGGTTCTGATCAAGCTGATAGGTCTGGTGGTTCTGATGCTGACAGTTCTGATGGTGATGGTTCTGTTGGTGTTCGTGTTGATCCACAGATAAAATGGCAAACGTTGTAAACTGGAGATTTTTACTTTTGACTGAGGAGTCGGATGTTTGAAGAGTCCATCTCATTACCATGACAACAAACACACACACACACACACACGCACACACACCCAGTCAGAGGTGGCAGCAGATGTAGCTGTAGACAGGGGGGTGGGGGTGTCATTGTTGACTTGTCGACACCCACTCACAGCAGATGCTCGCGGTCGTCTGCTGTCGCTGCTGAGCTTTTGTCCAGTTTTCCTCACATTAAAGGGGTTTAAGGATGGGGGGGGGTCCACCTGTGGGGGCCCCAGAGCAGACCAAGGTCTAAGGGTCTGGAAGGGAGGTGGGGGATGTCTGGAATCATAGCACATGTCCAGGAAACTGTGACCGATTAGACGTCAGGAAAACTTTGACCAATACGCTAAGAAAACTGTGACTGATACGAAGTTACGGAAAGTGTGACCGATACGAAATTATGAAAACTGTGACCGATGCGACGCTACGAAAACTGTGACCGATGCGACGCTACGAAAACTGTGACCAATACTACGAAAACTGTGACCGTTGGAACGCTACGAAAACTGTGACTGATGCGACACTACAAAAACTGTGACCGATATGATGCTATGAATACTGTGACCGATACGAAGTTACGAAAACTGTGACCAATACGACGCTACGAAAACTGTGACCGATACGGAGTTACGAAAACTGTGACTGATGCGACACTACGAAAACTGTGACCAATACGAAGTTATGAAAACTGTGACCGATGCGACGCTACAAAAACTTTGACCGATACTACGAAAACTGTGACCAATGCGACGAAAACTGTGACCGATGCGACGCTACGAAAACTGTGACCAATACGATGCTACGAAAACTGTGACCGATACGAACTTACGAAAACTGTGACCAATACGACGCTACGAAAACTGTGACCGATACGAAGTTACGAAAACTGTGACTGATACGACGCTGCGAAAACTGTGACCGATACCACGCTACGAAAACTGTGGCGTGAGAGTAAAAACCATCCCATAATATTTACTGTAGTAAATTAAGTGTTCAAAGTGCCCCCGTGTTGAATAGATAACACTGTCCATTGCTGTGGAAACCCACTTCCATGACACTTAGCTTTGAATCAGTTTTTACATTTAACAGAAACAGATGAAACAAAGAAGGAGAGGGGGTGGGGCTGGGGGCTGGGCCAGGGTCAGCTGGACAATGGGCATCTGTTGTGTTTATATTATAATGGACACTTCACCAACTCCACTGCTGTGTGTGTGTGTGTGTGTGTGTGTGTGTGTGTGTGTGTGTGTGTGTGTGTGTGTGTGTTTATATATATATATATATATATATATATATATATATATATATATACATGTATGTATATGTGATGTATAGATTTTTCTTTGTATTTCTGCATCTGTGTGTGTGTGTGTGTGTGTGTGTGTCAGTCACGTATCCACTAGTCTTCTTCTGACATTGTGGGCGGAGTCTTTGTGTTCAATCCTCCTTAAATGGAACTGAAATGAAACTGCCTTAAGACTTTAATCTCATGTAAAGTATAATTTAATTAGTGGATTTAAATATGAAATCTGTGTGTGTGTGTGTGTGTCTTGTATTCAGTCCTCATTAGGGTGTGCTGCTGGAGCTCCAGGGACGGCAGGGGGGGCTTTGGACTTGAAAAGCCCAGCAGGGCAGCAGGTCCCTGGGCATGCTACGCAGGCCAACCCCCTGAACCCTCTGGAGGTTCTGTGACCATCTGCGCACCGTGTTCCACCAGACGCATCAATGTCAGAAGGAACCGCTGACACTCTGTCCTTCTGTCCAGCTAATTACAACTGAGTATGCTCAGAAAACACCATCAGCACTGAGGATGCAGGAACACCAGGAGTGGAGGAGAGCGTTCCAGGGAACTCCAGGAACAGCTAGGGACACTCTAGGCTCACAAAGACCAGCAGGGCAGCATCATCCAGGGCATACTGAGGAGTCAGGGTCCCTGGAACCCCAGGAGTCCCTGGAGCCAGTGGTGTTCCTGGAGCTTCTCGTGTCCCTGGAACTCTTGCTGTCCCTGGAGCCCCTGCAGTCTTCCCCTGAGCCTCCCTCTCCTCCACTCTATGCTGTGGTGTAAACACAAACAGCTGAGTGTGTTGGTGTTGGTGGAGCTCCAGGACTGCAGGGGGCCTTCAGGCTCTTAAAGCCCAGCAGGGCTGCACGTTCCTGGGTGCTGTCAGAGTGCCAACCCCCTCCACCCCCTGGAGGTGGTGTTGGTTTAGTGAATGGAGGAAACGTTTGAACACAGATGGAGGGGGAGGAGGAGGTGGTGGGTAGGGGAGGTTTGTTTGTGCTCGTTTGTGTTTGTTTTTTCATATTTGTTTGTATTTGCTGTGTGTGTAGTTGTGTGTTTTTGTGTGTAGTTGTGCTAAACAGGGCTGTTGTGGGACTGGACTGGATCCAGGTCCTGTGGAGCCATGGTCCTAGTCCAGGACTCCATATGTCAACAGGACGCTCTGAGCGCGCTCAGTAGAGCTGAAGCCAAAAAGCAGCAGCAAGGTCACATGACGCTCGTTAGTCTGAGAAGAAGAGACAGGGTCCAGGACCAGACCTGGTCCAAGACTGAATCTGGTCCAGAACCAGACCTGGGCGAAGACTGAATCTGGACAGACTGGACTTGGTCCAGAACCGGACCTGGTCCAGAACCAGATCGGTCGTCCTCTGAACAGACCCAG
This sequence comes from Siphamia tubifer, assembly GCA_020466265.1. Taxonomy (NCBI): domain Eukaryota; kingdom Metazoa; phylum Chordata; class Actinopteri; order Kurtiformes; family Apogonidae; genus Siphamia; species Siphamia tubifer. Next base: position 2,988,502 of record CM035794.1, on the reverse strand, counting down.
TTGTCATTCAGGTTTTTGAGAGTCTACTCCATCCTCCGCCTGTAACACAGCTGTAGCCGTTATGACAGGTTGGCGCCATCCCATCTGTTGGCCCCTCCCCCTCTGCATTAATGTGACTAATTAGACACAGCAGGCTGTTTGTGGGCGGGACTAATGACAGCGACAGGAAGCAGACGGCCAACACAGGTTTACCTGGCAACGAAACACATACGCGCGACTGATGGAACCGACGTGCGGCAGTGGCCAAAGCGTTCACAATTCGTGTATTTCTTAACATGTTAAAATATAAAAACGCCGTAAAATACGGCATTTTGTTACCGGCGTAAAAAGCAGCGTTTGCCGTCATAATGACCTCCTCCCAGTGTTTTTCTCGGCCAATAAAGTGTAAACGCTTTCAGCCAAACAGTCACCAAATCAAACAGACCACAACTGTCAAACACATTTTCTACAAGTTATCAGACTGAGCTTTTGTCGCAGACATTTGTCCGTTTGGCCAAAAAGAAAGCCTGGCTTGGTCCAGATGTGAACTGTGTTATTTCAAGACAAAACTTAAGAAAATAAAACCTTTACCTTTCTATATCTTGTAGGTAAAACAATCCTAGCACCTTGTATCTTACTGAACACAACCAGAGTGGCTTCTGATAGAATGTTCAGATAGTCTAGTGTTTAGGAAACATGACCATTTCAACTGTGAAATCTGTTCTATTATGTTATTATAATTAAAGTAGACATGCTCATTTGCTGTCAAAGATTTGCCCTTATTCACCCATTTAGCAAATTTACTTTGTTACATTTTAGTAGTTGTAATTGTTTTACTCTTACTTCAGTAAAGGAGTTGAATCAGTACTTGTACATTTACCAGGGTATTTTTCCGACACAAATAACTGTACTTATTTACTTAACTAAGTACAGAATGTGAGTACTTTGACCAACTCTGACATTTTCAAATCTAAGTGTAAAATGTTAAAATGTTAGTTTTAATTTAGCATTGTACTTTACTGCATTAATATAATTATATGAGCAACTTGAGTCAATATTAACATTTTGATTTGATTTATTCATAAAAAAATAATGCAAATAAAACTTACATTACAAATGTACAGGGTAGCACAAAAAACTGATAAAATACACTTGTTTCCATTGTGGCCCGAGATGGCATGACAAACAAGTATAAAGTGGTACAATGATTTAAAAAAAACAAAACAATTCAGTGTCAATAGAAAATGAAAATAATGCCTCAGTTTAATAAAAGGAATAATCACTAAAGAAAAGAGTAAGAACATAAAAAATAGAATGTAATGAATAAATAGTGAGAAATATTAATAATAACAATAATAACAATAACAAAACTGCAAGCAGTCTCAAAGGCCCCCACCCCCCCAGACGACGGCCGAGCCAAACCCCAGCCAAATCTGTGTCTGCATGCCCCATCCCCAGCCATCCTACTAATGGCGATCCCCTAGGGGGCGCCACAGAGCAAAATCACAACCTCCACTGAAAAACTGGTGCAAGACCGAGAGACAGACGTCCGAGCCAAATCTGCATTTGCACGTCCAATCCACTGCTACTTCACCAACAGTGCACCTGGCAAATCCCTAGGGGGCGCCACAGCGCGAAACAACAAAAACAACCTTGCATGACAAACAGCTGTAGACCGAGATGACAGACACTGGAGCCAAATCGGCATTCGCATGCCCAAACCACAGCCACCCCAATAAAAGTACACCTCTAGGGGGCGCCACAGCACAAAATCAGAACGTCCCCAGCTAAATGGATGCAGACCTGGGAGACAGACGCCCGTGCCAAATCCGAGCCAAATCAGTGCCCGCACGTCCGAGCCGAATCAATCCATGCAGCGGAAATCCTGCCCGAAATCCTCGCAAACGACGCAACCTCGCCAACAAACTAGCCAACCCCTGATGTCCCACCCGTCCAGATCGCGCCCACCGATTCTGAGCCCACCCGGCCCAAGGAGGAGACAGATAAACCCCAACGACAGCGAAGACGATGACCTGAAATCTTCCTAATTTCAATCCAAGATGGCGGACCTCCCACCGATCCACCACCGGGCTCCCGGTCCACCGTCACACGACGAACATGCGCACCAACCCCACCAGGGCGCGATCCGGCCCAATACAAACCACCCCATAACTCGGTTTTAAAACATTTCACTGAGGTTAGCTAGAAATCAGTGTTTTTTATCTCGACACGTTACAATTACGGCATATTTTACAGCATTCTTCATTTTAATACATTAAGAAATACACAAAATATGAACACTTTGGCGGGACCAAACTGGACTGGACTAGATGAAGTGGACTGGACTGGACTAGACTTAAGTGGCCTGGACTGGACTTGACTAGACTGAAGTGAACTGGACTGGACTAGACTTAAGTGGCCTGGACTGGACAAGACTTAAGTGGACTGGACTGGACTAGACTTAAGTGGACTGGAATGGACTAGACTTAAGTGGCCTGGACTGGACTAGACTTAAGTGGCCTGGACTGGACTAGACTTAAGTGGCCTGGACTGGACTAGACTTAAGTGGACTGGACTGGACTAGACTTAAGTGGCCTGG
>CM035794.1:2955924-2980924 GCA_020466265.1 Siphamia tubifer | reverse complement strand
TACATATTAATAAAAACTATTTTACATTTGTTCACGTTTTGTTTTTGCCACATTCCGATATTGATTCGATGAGGACCCATATCTGCTGTTTTTATTGGTTGTGCACATGCGGGTCAGAAGAACAAATGACATCCATGTGCTGGAAACGCCCCGCATCTGTCAAGCAGTACTCCCGCTTGACAGATGCGGAACTTGTAATTGTCCGAGTTTCAATGCTGTAAACTCTGGAGACAATGCCACCGAAAAAGAAACGGGACATTAGAACATATTTCACTACCACATCTGTAAGTGTTAGTGCGCACAGAATCACGTAACAAAAATAATAACATTCAAAGTGCGAGGTTTAGCTAAGTGTGTTATCCCCCTCCCCCGTGTAATTTGGAGTGCTGTAGTTGTACCTGTCTTAAAGGGATATGCCCCCCTGGGCCGAATTCAGTGTGTCCCCACTGTTCCCAGACCTAAATGAGTGTGTGAAGCATGTTCCTGGTGACCCAGCCAACGCCCGAATCTATGAGAACTGACCACAGGTTAGATTCCTACACTAACTGCATTCTTATGGAGCAAACTAAGTATCTGGTCTAAAGTGGGTTCATGTAGTTGATTTTGTCTCCTCATTACTTTCCTCGTACTAGGCATTTACTTTGAGGGTGAATGATGGTGCAATTCACGGCACAAAGAACTCATCTTACTTATTTGTGGATGGGAACTATTTTTTGGTGCAGAGAAACACAGCCGATGCACACCAAGGACTGTCAGTGAGAGTGGGACGCGTTGTTCAATAATAAAGGAAGAAAGACAGACCGAAAGAAACAGCAAAGTATGATCTGAACAACCATGACTTTGGTAGGTTTATAGCCTAGCTTTACTTGTTAGCTTCATTTTGATAGAACTATTTACACTTAGCATAGTCCTAGTCAGGGTTCTACACTAACTTGTTTTTCCTTAAGTTAAAATATTTAGGAGCACACAAAAAAAATAGGGGCACAAGTCGGTTTTAGTTTTAAATGTTTATTTATTTACAGTGCAGTACTTACGCACAGATACCAACATTGTTGAATGACTGCTGTCATTTGTGTTAATTTAGAGCAGACCATAACATAACTTTGTATTATGGGATGTTTTGTCCTTTGATACATTTTAGAACGTTGTATTGGCTGCCTTGTTATTAGATCCATTTTAGAATGATTAACCCTTTAACTCCTGAGACTGAGACACAGTAAAAAATAAAATAAGATAAAATAAGCAACACAATGAACAAAAAACAGTCAAAGTGATCAGTAAAATGAACAAAAATGAATAATAAACCAACAAAATAATATGTAACATGAACAAAGTAAGACACTAACAGAACACAATTAAAGAAAAATAATAAAATAAAAAAAACTGAAAAATAAACAAAATAAGCAACATTAACATAAACTAATATATATTCACAAAATAAGAAATAACGTGGAAAAAAGGCAAAAAACAAAAACCCACAAAACCCAAAATGAAGTAAAAAAAAAGGAATAAATAACTAGTGTTGTAATTTGGTTCCAGTAGTTTTAGTTTGGGCTTTTTCTTTTTCTTAATCACTTGCTTTTCGACACCTGTACATCAGTTCCATGAACAACATTCTCAGTAAAATAACAGTTAAAAAAACACTTGAATTTGTCTGAATTTTTAAACTAAACCATCCACTCAGAACGTGTCAGCGCTGACGCATCAGGAGTTAAAGGGTTAATCCTTTCAATATGTGCCGTGTTCGTCTCTATGTGGAGCTGTTCACACACTTTTAATTCATTTCTAGTAGGTTTTCATTAACTCCTCAGGTCTGTGTGTCTTATTGTTGCTGCAACAAACACTCACACATGTGCCACTGTTTTGTTTTCCTCGTTCACATGATGAAATATTTGCTGCAAATGCGAGTGAAATGGGCGCACTGTAGAACCCTGGTCCTAGTCATTCTGTGGACTCGGCTGACAACCTAGAACAACTTGTGGCATCTTTGAGTGTCATGAAAAACCTAGGCTATAAGTCATGCTTATTCAGAAGAGTAAGACGAGTCCTTTGTGCCGTCATTCACCCTCAAATTAAACACCCAACTACATGAATCCACTTTAGACCAGATACTTAGTTTGCTCCATAAGAATGCAGTTAGTGTAGGAATCCAACCTGTGGTCAGTTCTCATAGATTCGGGCGTTGGCTGGGTCGCCAGGAAAATGCTTCCACACACTTATTTAGGTCTGGGAACAGTGGGGACACACTGAATTTGGCCTGGGGGTGGCGTATCCCTTTAAGTAGTCAATAGGCAAAGACATAGGGCGGCTGTGGTTCAGATGGTAGAGTGGGTCGCCCAATGACCAAGAGGTTGGTGGTTCGCGTCCCTGACTTAGGCCCCCAGTAGGACTGACCTTTGACCTTATAAACCTACTGGTGTATGAGTGTGTGTGAATGGGTGAATGTGAAGCTAATGTAAAGAGCTTTGAACCATGAAGGTGGAAAAGAACTATATGATATAAGTGCAGAACATTTACCATTTATTTACTTTAACTCTTAAATGCACAGTATCCCAATAATGTAAAGTTTGCACTATTTACCTGAAGGGCAGATTTGTAGAGAATTACTTTGTGTTTGCCGCATGATACAGAAGATCCCAATAATAGTTATTTATTTAGTTCTTGTCCTTGACAAAAAGCAATATGTATGTGTATGCTGAATTTGCACATTGGAAAAAGTGAAGTGTTCTTGTTCTTTAACGGCTCTGCTGAGAATTATTCTTATTCTTTTTTTTTTGGGGGGGGGGGGTAGTAGCAATGTCCCCACCAAAGTTTAGGCCAAACCTACGCCCTTGCTATTAATTCTACACACAGAACACTATAGACCCAGCGTACACATACATTACACACATTAGCTTATACATAGAGTCACGTGACGTCATCATCCAGGACACTTAACCTAATTACGCCAGCCGCCATTTTAGGAGATGTAAACATTTGTCTAGATACCACTGACAAGCACGTAAACACGACATCCCCAGTTTCATGAAAAAACAAATCTTCTACAATGTCGCACAACTGTATGAGTTTCAAACGTCCTGAAAGACAGAGGTATGACCAGAAACTATCCATGCTCGGACTGGAGTGGTGTCCATATTAATTACTGTACGGTTCCTACTTCCTATGTAATATGTAGGCCTAGCTAAATGTAGGTTCTTGCAAAATTTTCCTTATGATTTTCTTTTTTACAAAATATAATCTCCTAATCCTGCCCACCTCCAATGAAATGCTGACCTCAAACGTAGGCCCAACTAGACTTGGGAGACCAAGGACTTCCATCGCTGTTCACCCTATGAATTGCTTGTATCCACTTGGATCGCTTCTCTCCTTTTTCCCTCGGAATTCTGAAGAATGATATATTTCCCTCTTACCAGGCAAGTGTGCTGCATCCATACACGATGCAGAATTTAGGCATATTTGTTTGTTTATTCGATTCGCACAAAAGAAGATAACAGAGAAAATAATACAATACAATATTTAAAAACCGGTGCGGGAGGAGGGGAAAAAGCATGGAAGCTTATACTAGCCCTCCTCCTCTAAAGTAAACAAAATCAATCAGAATCGTAACATAGAATACAGTTATACATTGTAAATGAATAAAAAATAACAATAAGGTTAATCTAATAATAAACGGTATTAATAAAAGTACATTAAGGTAGAACAGAGAGTATCAATACAATCCTGAAAAGTAAGCAAAACTAATCATAATCGATAAAGTAATACATAGAATAATGAGTGTCGATACAAAAATAAAAATCAATATCAATTAAAAATAAAGTCATATTGACGAGTAACCGTCAGGTTTCAATAGATTTTTGGATGTGTCAGGGCTGTAGTCCGTGCTTGTCAGTGGTATCTACGTAACTGTTTACTCCTAAAATGGCGGCCGGTGTAACTACGTAAAGTGTCCCAGATGATGATGTCATTGTGAATCCATGTATATGTTTGTCCCATGTCCAATCAGCTGTTTTAGGGAAACACTAGTAACAATGTTAGTGTATGATAACTTCTTCATAATTAACAGTATTGTCAGTTTCATAGTTAAAACTTTCATAGCTAAAGTTGACTTAGTTTCCTTGTGGGGACAGTGTTCTGCTCGGTGACTTGTCTCGTCTTTGGCTGTAGGTAAAGACAGTTAATCCAACCACAACTCTGGAAACATCTTATCCTTGGTTGGTCTTTTGTCCACAAAGTGATGGGAACATAAAAACATTGCGGGTGGATTCTTTAAAGTCAATGCCTTCATCCAGAGCCGTCATTCAGAGTCACTATCAGACTGTGAAGAAATGAAAACACAGGGTTTGAACATTGCCTCTGTGGCAGCTTTATGGTCCAAACACTCTCTATCTAAACACTCGTTCAGTGTTTTCTTTACTTTTTACAACCAACGACAGCACGTGTATTTCCAGAACCACTTTTCCTCTTGAAGTTCTCCATCCTTTTTCTCACTGAGTCACTGCGTTAATATCGGAGCTAGCTACAAAAACAAACTGGAGGAACCAGAACAGAAGTGAAAAGCATCGGTGGGAGGAGTTCAGGAAGTCGAGCGGAAACGGGTCAAAAACTTGTGTTTTCCGCCGTCATTCTGGCTGCTTGTTGGATAACAAAATATCATGAGACAGAATTTTAACGCAACGAGAAATCTTACCAAATTACATTTAGCGAGATCTCGTCTCTCGTCTCGTCTCGTCCTAGTGCTTGTATTCCTATTTTCATGGGGACATTGATATGTTTACACAGTCACACCATGGGGACCTCTGACACTATGGGGACCAAAATTCAGGTCCCCACGAGGGTTAAATATCAATAAAGGTCCCCACTAGTAAAATAGAAATGATGTGGCCCTATAAATATTTTTTTTCCCCCGGTAGTTCCCACAAAGTATGAGGGAAACGGGGGTAAAGTGAAACATTTATTTATTAATTTTTAAAGTAAACCTTTAAGTGTTTATTTTTATTTATCTATTTTTTTATACTCACTATCCAATGGCTTCTTGTTTACAAACTTGGTCCTCATGAAACGTGTAAATGAGTATATATATATATATATATAATACGTGTGTGTGTATATAATTGTGCTGCTGTTGTAATTGTGTCTGACAGCCGTAAAGGTCTCCGTTAACAACGAGCAAACTGAGTGCTTATTGGGGTTTTAACCTATATACACACACACACACACACACACACACACACACACACTGTGAATATGATGATTCCAGTCTCATGGGACTCGGTGTCAGTTTGTTTCTTGCTGCATTTTGACATCGACCAAATGGAAAACGCACACATACATGGTGGTGTGTGTTTGTCTGTGCCCCAGTGCATTGTGGGGGTTTTCCAGTAAATCCAGTGTCAGATGAAGCCGATTCATTCAGATCAATAATTAAGATGATAAAAGATATCATGATTGAACAAACACAACATTCAAAGTTGTTTTTATTGTCAATTCTTCACATGTATTTGACACAAAGGAGTTTGTTTGTCACTCTGCTGTGAGTTGACTTGGACAACAGTAAAGTGCAGATGTGTGACAAGACAAAACCCTAAGCTATGTTGGTGTAAAATAAGTAGAGTGAAGTAGCTTAAGGCTAGTTTTAGCTAGTGCTGCTAAACTAACCAGGTGTGACAGGACAAGACAACACTGAGTGCATTTGTGGTAGTTGTTGTAAGGGTTAGGGTTAGGGTGCAGGTGTACAATAGACACCACGTCAACAGTATCGGTACTAATTAGGGGTGGGAGAAAAAAAATTCTTTGCATATGTATCATGATTTTTTTTGTTTTACGATTTTTAAATCTAATTTTTTTTAAATCAATATTTTTTCCATATTTAAATGATTCATTTTAAGCCAGTTGGGAAAAAATGACCTCTTGTCTCCAGCAGAGAACAAAATGTTATTCTTCCACTATCTGTGGTGTTATATCTGTTCCCAGAAAGGAAGACAGAATGGTGGAGGACTGGAAAAATAAAACCCCCATCACATTTTAAGTCAAAAGTGTGGACACATTTTTGAAGGGAAGAGCAGAGCTGGACATGTGGACATGTGGACATGTGGACATCATAAAGTGTGTAACACACACGTGGTATACTGCGAAAACACCACAAACATTACTGCACACTTAGAAAGACAAACAATAAATAAATACTGAAGTAAATGTAGAGCAGGAACAGTTAAATAAAATAAATAAATACTGAAGTAAATGTAGAGCAGGAACAGTTAAATAAAATAAATAAATACTGAAGTAAATGTAGAGCATTGTATAATAACATTATATTGTACATTTGTTTGTTTCTTTTCCATGCAGTTCAGGCTTTGAAATGACAGTTTAAGTTCACTTTATTTTTGAAGTATGTTAATATAAAGGCTCCTATTTGTGTTGATAAACATAGCAGTTTACTTCAGTCTGGTTCAAATATATTACTGCTGAATAAATCTGAACGGACTCACATGTGATGGAAACATGGCTCCTAAGAGGATCTGAGGATCATCATTCAGCTTTTTCACCTGCTCTGCTGTTAAAAAAAAAAAAAACAAGACAAAAATCGGGAATATTGAAGAATCGCAATTTAAATTGAAACGGCACCCTAAAAAAATGTATAATAATCTATAATCACTAGTATAATCTATGATCTATAATGACTACTACACTGTAGAATTTGCAGTGTTAATTTGGAGACAATGGGACCAAATACACTCTAGAAGAAGTTAAATAAACTCTCTAGGTGTTGATTTAACACTGCAAAATTTACTGTGTATAATCACTAGTATAATCTATAATTAGTACTATAATCTATAATCACTACTATAATCTATAATCACTAGTATAATCTATAATCACTACTATAATCTATAATCACTACTATAATCTATAATCACTACTATAATCTATAATCACTACTATAATCTATAATCACTACTATAATCTATAATGACTACTATAATCTATAATCACTAGTATAATCTATAATCACTACTATAATCTATAATCACTAGTATAATCTATAATTAGTACTATAATCTATAATCACTACTATAATCTATAATCACTAGTATAATCTATAATCACTACTATAATCTATAATCACTAGTATAATCTATAATTAGTACTATAATCTATAATCACTCGTATAATCTATAATGACTACTATAATCTATAATCACTAGTATAATCTATAATCACTACTATAATCTATAATCACTAGTATAATCTATAATCACTACTATAATCTATAATCACTAGTATAATCTATAATTAGTACTATAATCTATAATCACTCGTATAATCTATAATGACTACTATAATCTATAATCACTAGTATAATCTATAATCACTACTATAATCTATAATTACTAGTATAATCTATAATTAGTACTATAATCTATAATCACTCGTATAATCTATAATCACTACTATAATCTATAATCACTCGTATAATCTATAATCACTAGTATAATCTATAATCACTACTATAATCTATAATCACTATTCTTCCCTCAGTTCTAAACAGATTTAATTCCCCATTGATTCACTGAGTTCAGTTTCAACCCAGATCAAAGGAAGTAATTGATCCAGTATTATTTTTTGTTGGTATCATTAACATCTTTAACCACAGTAACATGTCATTACCCACTTACCTTCTGTAGTTCAGTCACATGTTACCACAGAAGAGCTTTGGGGGCTTCCTATACTATTCAACTGTTTTAAACACACACACACATTCTGGGATTGATTTATTGATCATCTATTGAATGACTCGCTTTTATTGATAACAGGCATGACAGCTGTGAGGACCTGATGAACACAGGTTCGGGTCAGAGGTCAGGGTTAGGGACCTGATGAACACAGGTTAGGGTCAGAGGTCAGGGTTAGGGACCTGATGAACACAGGTTAGGGTCAGAGGTCAGGGTTAGGGACCTGATGAACACAGGTTAGGGTCAGAGGTCAGGGTTAGGGACCTGATGAACACAGGTTTGGGTCAGAGGTCAGGGTTAGGGACCTGATGAACACAGGTTAGGGTCAGAGGTCAGGGTTAGGGACCTGATGAACACAGGTTAGGGTCAGAGGTCAGGGTTAGGGACCTGATGAACACAGGTTAGGGTCAGAGGTCAGGGTTAGGGACCTGATGAACACAGGTTAGGGTCAGAGGTCAGGGTTAGGGACCTGATGAACACAGGTTCGGGTCAGAGGTCAGGGTTAGGGACCTGATGAACACAGGTTAGGGTCAGAGGTCAGGGTTAGGGACCTGATGAACACAGGTTAGGGTCAGAGGTCAGGGTTAGGGACCTGATGAACACAGGGGCATTGGAAATATGTTTTTGTTTTGTTGATTTTATTGGTTGATTTTATTTTGGTTTCTGGTCTGTGCTCGTTGGGCAAGGCAATATGTGGGACAGTCCTGGTCTGGTTTAGTCTGGTCTATTCTGGTCTTGTTTAGTCTAGTCTGGTCTGGTTTGGTCTAGTCTAGTCTCATCTAGTTTAATCTAGTCTGGTCTAGTCTGGTCTAGTGTGTTCTAGTCTGATCTAGTTTAGTCTGGTCTGGTGTAGCCTGATCTAGTCTGGTCTCGTCTGGTTTCGTCTGGTCTAGTTTAGTCGAGTCTGGTTTGGTGGGACCTAGTCTAGTCTGATATAGTTTAGTCTTGTCTGATGTAGTTTAGTATCATCTAGTCTGGTCTGGTCTAGTCTAGTCTGATCTAGTTCAGTCTGGTCTGGTTTAGTCTAGTCTAGTCTGATCTGGGTTAGTCTCATCTAGCCTGGTCTGGTCTAGTTTAGTCTGGTCTGGTCTAGTTGGATCTAATGTAGTCTCGTCTAGTCTGGTCTAGTCTGATCTAGTTTAGTCTCATCTAGTCTGGTCTGGTCTAGTCTAATCTAGTTTAGTCTGGTCTGGTTTAGTCTAGTCTGGTCTGATCTAGTTTAGTCTCATCTAGCCTGGTCTGGTCTAGTTTAGTCTGGTCTGGTCTAGTTGGATCTAATTTAGCCTGGTCTAGTCTGATCTAGTTTAGTCTCATCTAGTCTGGTCTGGTCTAGTCTAATCTAGTTTAGTCTGGTCTGGTCTGGTTTAGTGTAGTCTGGTCTGGTCTGATCTAGTTTAGTCTCGTCTAGTCTGGTCTGGTCTAGTCTAATCTAGTTTAGTCTGGTCTGGTCTGGTTTAGTCTAGTCTAATCTAGTTTAGTCTGGTCTGGTCTGGTTTAGTCTAGTCGAATCTAGTTTAGTCTGGTCTGGTCTAGTCTAATCTAGTTTAGTCTGGTCTGGTCTGGTTTAGTGTAGTCTGGTCTGGTCTGATCTAGTTTAGTCTCGTCTAGTCTGGTCTGGTCTAGTCTAATCTAGTTTAGTCTGGTCTGGTCTGGTTTAGTCTAGTCTAATCTAGTTTAGTCTGGTCTGGTCTGGTTTAGTCTAGTCGAATCTAGTTTAGTCTGGTCTGGTCTAGTCTGATCTATACTGACAGTCATTAAAAACTTTGGGTTGTGTGAGTTTGCTTCATATTGATGAGTTGCGTCCCGATCACGACTGACCGCACGTCTGGGGGTTTATTGGACAAAAGTGTAGCACATGCAACTTGAGCAATAAACACAATGAATGTGTTCAAATGGAGAGTCGTGGAAAGCGTATTTATGGGAGAACAGAAGGACACCTGTTTCATTCCAGTACACGTCAAAATGCAGCGGCTCACGCGTGAAGAAAGACTGAGGGCCTTAGGGATGGTGCGGGCAGGCTTGACCTACAGTCAAGTGGGAGACGTATGGGCTGCAGTCAACCCACAGTCCGTAATTTGGTGGGTCATCACACCACTACAGACACCGTTGACGACCGACCACGCCCAGGTCGTGAGAGAGTCACCACACCTGACCAAGATCGGCATATCTGTCTGCAGCACCTGGACCGCCAGCCGCACAGCACGTGAGACATCTGGGAGACACGCCCCCAGGATCAGCAGCCCAACTGTGCGTCGCCGATTGCGGGAGAACAACCTGCAGGCCCGGAGGCCTTTTTCGGACCAATATCCGGACTCACCAACGACGTCAGAGGCAGCTGGAGTGGACGAGACAACATCTCCGGTGGACTCATCAACGCTGGTCTGGTGTGCTGTTCTCCGATGAGAGTCCGTTTTGTCTTGGTCGCCCAGATGATCAGGAACGTGTGTGCCGTCAATGTGGAGAACGCTACACCGGTGCTGTGTCCGCCAGTGCAGTGTCCGCCAGTGCAATCCACATCCAGTTGCCAGTATGATGGTGTGGGCAGGAATGTGGGATAACAATCGACCAGATCTGGTGGTTGTGGAAGGCAACATCACTGCACAGCGCTACATGGACCAGATCCTGCAGCCACATGTCCTCTCGTTCCTACAGCGTCACCAAGACCTGGGGGTGTTCCAGCAGGAGAACGCCTGTCCACATACCGCACGTGTGACGCAGGCATTCTTGCCGGCACAGGTAGTGAATGTGTTACCCTGGCCCGCATACTCGCCAGATTTGAATCCGATTGAGCAGCTATGGGATCAACTTGGTAGGCAAGTGGCCAATTGGGTTCCCCAGCCGCAGAATAGGCAACAACTGATCCAGGCCCTGCAGGAGGGTTGTGGGCATGTGTCAGCGCATCACTGGCTGTATAAACGCTAACAGTGGCCACACCCGCTACTGACCTGTGTAAAACAGTTTTTTGGCAGTCGTCATGTTTTTGGCTTTTCTTCGTTGACAGAAGTTATTTTGGACACTTGTTTTTTAATTCTTGCTGATATATCATTAGGATAAAGTGGGTTCAGATAATGAATGAATGATATATCATTGTTATTTTCTGTTAATAGAAAATTATTATTATTATTATTATTATTATTATTATTATTATTCATTTGCAGGACGTCTGTGTCATTTCCTTCTCTGTGACTGAATGATCATAAAACTTTCTTGAATTCTTAACTCCTCCCACTTCCTGACTGTGCCTAACCTCGCCCCCTTTTCTTTTGCTTCTCCAGGGTCAGACTCCACCCCCGCCTCCTCCTCTTTGCTTCTTGGAGGTTTTGTGGACTTGACCTTTTCCCAGGAGCCTCAGGACACAGTGACAGTGCGAGGCGGCGTCCTGCGGCTGGACTGCGAGGCGCGTTCGGACACAGTGCTCGGACCGCCGTCCATCACGTGGCGTAAAGACGGCGTCCTGCTGAGTGCTGTGGTGGACGAGCGGCGGCGGCAGCTGGACAACGGCTCGCTGCTGGTGCAGAACGTCCTGCATTCACGACACCACCGGCCGGACGAGGGCGAGTACCAGTGTGTGGCCACGTTGGACGGACTGGGCAGCATTGTGAGCCGGAGGGCAAAGGTCACGGTGGCCGGTAAGAACAAACAAACAGCCAGAGGGCAAAGGTCACAGTGGCCATGACCTTTGAAGTGCAGTTGAAGGTTTTTGGTCATTTGGGATTTTTTTTATATTTTCATTTTGGCTTTTGTATCATTTTCTGTGGTTTTATAATCAACTTTCCACTCCTCGTTTCCGTTCCTCATTTACTTTCTTCATTTCCTCTCCTTATTTACTTTCCTCATTTCCTCCCCTCGCTGGAGGTCAAAGGTCCTGGTGGCAGTTGAAGGTTTTTGGTCATTTGTGATTTTTCGCCGACGTATTTTAATTTTGGCTTTTGTTTCGTATTCTGTGATTTATATTAAACTTTTCTTTCCTTGTTTCCTTTCTTCATTTCCTCTCCTTGTTTCCTTTCCTCATTATCTCTCCTTATTTCTTTTCTTAATGTCCTTTCCTCATTTCCTCTTGTGGTTTCCTTTCTTAATTTTTTTTCCTTGTTTCCTTTTTTCCTGTCCTTGTATCATTTCCTTGTTTCCTCTAGTTTCCTTTCCTCATTTTCTTTCCTTATTTCCTTTTCTCATTTCCTTTCCTAATTTCCTTTCCTTGTTTCTTTTTCTCATTTCCTCTCCTTGTTTCCTTTCTTCATTTCCTCTCCTTGTGTTGTTTCCTCTCCTTGTTTCTTTTCCTTATCTCTCCTTATTTCTTTTCTTAATTTCCTTTTCTCATTTCCTCTCGTAAGATTTTGTATACCGTTGTTGTTTGCAATTGTAGCTGTCATATATATATATATATATATATATATATATATATATATATAAATTCCTGAGTGGAAAGAGTCCTATTCTTTTATTGACTGGGAAGTAAACACTTGAATACTGATTGGTGAAAAAAGTTCAGTTCAGTTAGGCGGCTGTGGTTCAGTTGGTAGGGCGGGTCGCCCAATGACCGAGAGTTTGGTGGTTCGCATCCTGGCTCTGGCTGTCCACATGTCAAAGTGTCCTTGGGCAAGACACTGAACCCTAAGTTGCTTGGCAGCAGCCGTCTACTGGTGTATGATTGTGTGTGAATGGGTGAATGTGAGGAATTGTGAAGTGCTTTGGGCACCAAGTGGTGTAAAAAATGCACTATATAAGTACAGTCCATTTACCATTTTAATCTCTGCTCCAACCACTGACATGTATCATCTAACAGACCAATCAGAGCAGAGCAGATGTTTAAAGACAGGCAGGTGATTGGTCAGTTCTGAAACACATGGAGAAAGGTCGAAAGTCAAAATGAACAAATGACAAATATCCATTCGGTGGCTTCTACAGGTTCAACTGTTCCAAACAAACACTGGTCACATGCAACAATTGCACTTTCTTACCAAAGAACAAGTAGAAAAAAAATCACTAGAGAAAAAAAAGTTAAAATATTTGTATGAACCCTCAAAACATAAACATTTCTACTTTTATTAGCTACTTTATCGCATCAAAAGTTCTGTTGCCATTAGCGACGGTTATGACAATAAGACCCCAATATGAAGAGTGGGTTTACGGGAATGAAATCGCAAAACAAAGTTGACATAACATTTTTATGAGAATGAAGTTCTAATATGTCGGAAATAAATTTGCAATAGTCAAACAAAAAGTCACGTAAGACAAACAGGTGCCTCCCCCTGACTCCTCCCCTTCCTTTTTGTGTGTACGTGGTAAGGGGTAGCATTGGCCTGGTCACTGCTCATATTCAGGTCGGACTATTTGAACCAGGTTCTGATTCAGGGCCAGTCCTGGTCCAGGGCCCTGTTATAGGATTCAGCTGGTTCAGCTCCAGTAAAGCTCATATTGGGGTTGGACTATTTGGACCCAGTTCTGGTTCAGTGCCCGGTTCTGGCCCTGTACTGCTCATGTTGGGGTCAGACTCTTTGGTCCCCATTCTGGTTCAGGGCCCAGTTCTGGTCCAGGGCCTGGTTCTGGTCCTGTGCTGCTCATGTTGGGGTTGGACTCTTTAGACCTGTTTCTTATCTAGGGCCTGGTTCTGGTGCAGGGGCCAGTTCTGGTCCTGTACTCCTCATATTGGGGTTGGACTAATTGGACCCGGTTATGGTTCAGGACCAGGTTCTGGTCCAGGGTTTGATTCTAGTCCAGGGCCTGGTTCTAGTCTCAGGATCCTCAGTATTCGTGTCCTCTGTCTCCGTTGTCGGCCTAATCCTGCCACCGCAGTCTGACGTCCACATGAGGTGATGTCCAATCAGAGGGTCTGGTCCCTGAGGCTGTCCACAGTTATGTGAGCAGTGGGCAGGCTGATGCGATTGGAAGGGACCCAGCGGGACGCCGGCCCATCTGTCATCTCCGCCCGCTGAGCTCCGCCCCCACTCTGCTCTTCTTCATCTCCATCACCGTACTCCTCCTCTCTGTCTACCGCTGACATCATCACGGCAGGGTTACCATGGAGACGGGCACAAACCGACTCCCACAAAACCCAGAGGAACAAAGCAAAGTGAAAAGGTCACAGACCTTGGTCCAGTGTCAAATATACATCTAGTGTCAGATATCGGTCCAGTTTCATATATCGGACCAGTGTCAGATATCGGCCTAGAGTCATATGTTGGTCTTGTATCTGTCCTCAGGTCCTCTGAAGGTGGTCATCCCCACGGAGTCTGTGTCTTCGTACCTGGGCGACACTGCTCTGCTGCGATGTGAGGTTTCGGGTGACCCCACCCCCATCATCCGCTGGCAGAAGAACCGGGAGGACCTGCCACTGACCTTTGACCCAGAGTCGCGGCTGGCGGTGCTGCCATCCGGTTCGCTACAGGTTAGTGGCGTCCAGCCACCGGACTCAGCCACGTACCGCTGCCTCGCCGACAACCCAGGAAGTACGAGGACGGGGACGGACGCTGAGCTCCGAGTCCTGCCAGGTGAGACGGGACATATATGTGTACATTCTGATGTGTATGCCCTAATATATATATATATATATATATATATATATATATATATATATATATATATATATTCGGGCATTAACGACATTAACAACAGTTTGTTTTTTTTTCAAGTTGACTTACTCGTCAATAAAGTCAGTTGAGTTGACGGGTTGTGATGACGTCATCACATTGTCAGCTGAGGAAAAACACACGCAGCTAAAAAACCCACTTACACACGTCTGTCCAGCAATGAGCAACTTGTATTAAAGTTCACTGCAATTTAACAACGACCACTGACAAGACACAAGCACCAACATTTTAACGACAATAAAACAAAGGCTAACGTTAGCAAAGAGTTTTCTGTTAAATTTAACTGCACATCAGTAGTCCACATTTTGTGTAGACCCACAGCTCTAAAACCAGACTATCTGTCACAGCTCCTCACTTTTTATATTAAGGGCAGCGGCCAAGGCGCACACCACTGTCCGCATCATGTTTGGAAAAAAGGAGCATATTGTCTGTGCTGCTGCTCATATCAGATTAGCTGGCGGATGCTGCTTATATCACACAGATGAGCTAGCGAATGCCTCTTCAGATGGCCGTGTTGTAAAAGAGAGGGACAGACACACACGCGTCTGTCACTCTCTTGTATTTTGTTAGCCCACAACAACTCTGACCTGCAGAAGCCATGTCTGGTTTAGCTCTGACTGCAGTTAAGTTTGATTCAATACAAATTGACAATTTAACCACAAGGACTTATTTTAGTTTAGATTACTGAGAAGAAAAAGAAACAAATATTTCAAAATCACATCCTTTTGTTTATTTAGTGTCACAGAGACAATAGAGCAGGAACTACTGAACATACATTCACACAACATAAACTGAAGTCTTTGCAATATATGTTACCTGTAGATAACTGATATTAATGATAATATACTTGTAGATAACTGATATTAATGATAATATACCTGTAGATAACTGATATTAATGATAATATACTTGTAGATAACTGATATTAATGATAATATACCTGTAGATAACTGATATTAATGATAATATACCTGTAGATAAGTGATATTAATGATAATATACTTGTAGATAACTGATATTAATGATAATATACCTGTAGATAACTGATATTAATGATAATATACTTGTAGATAACTGATAATGATAATATACCTGTAGATAACTGATATTAATGATAATATACTTGTAGATAACTGATATTAATGATAATATACCTGTAGATAACTGATATTAATGATAATATACCTGTAGATAAGTGATATTAATGATAATATACCTGTTGATAACTGATATTAATGATAATATACATGTAGATAACTGATATTAATGATAATATACCTGTAGATAACTGATATTAATGATAATATACCTGTAGATAAGTGATATTAATGATAATATACATGTAGATAACTGATATTAATGATAATATACCTGTAGATAACTGATATTAATGATAATATACCTGTAGATAACTGATATTAATGATAATATACTTGTAGATAAGTGATATTAATGATAATATACTTGTAGATAACTGATATGGGGCCACCGGCCGCCTAATTATTACTTTATAATAATTACTTTACTTTATTATGTATTATCTGAGTCTGAAGAATCTTTTATTTTGAAAAATGACTGGATTCTGTCGGTTACATCAGTAGCTGCGTTTCCATTACCCTTGGAAATTCGCAAAATATAAATATCGCTATAAAAACTGGTAATGGAAACACCTGAATTAAAAAAAAACACTCTAATATCGAAAAAAAAGTTTTCACGCTTTCATGAGGTGTTTTTTCAGACGTTTCGATGTTGTAATATATCGCAAAAGTGCAATGGAAACACTTTTTTCCGCAATATATGTCATAGTCACGTGACCACTTCTCTCGGAGTGAAAATGACAGCCACAGTCACTGTAACCATGACAACCATTGACTGTTTATAATTTGTTAAGTACTGAGTATGTTTACACTTAATATTTTGACCTGACATTGTAGGGACCACATGTACAGACCCTTATAATGTGAGACAGGTTGTTTGTTTTACATGTTAGTGCCTTTAAAGAGTTCGCCAGTGACTTTTAGTGACGAGAGAATTAGCCGATTCATTCACTCTAATATCAGGATGATATTGCCGTCAGGTGATTTGAAGCTCTGAAGGTGACAGCAGTGAAATGTGGTGGGATGATAGAGTTACGACACTCCTGCCTAGAACAACCGTCAATGGAAACACGTTCAAAGCACAAATATACTTTGTCGAAATTTGAGGAATATCGATATTGTTTTGTGAAAAACTAATGGAAACACAGCTTCTGTCACTTGAATGCTAAAAATGTAACAAACATGTTAGCAAAATAAGTACAAAAAACTTTTCTTAGAGGAAAAGGAAACTGAAGAGACAGAAGAAGAGCCTCCAACTGCCAAGAAAAGGAAAGTTTTCAACAGACAATACCAGGAGTTGGACTTCAACTATGGATTTAGCCCCCCACCCGGGTCCGTGGTAAAATTGTGAAACGCTGACTGGTCCGTGGTAATAAAAAGTTTGGGATAATTCTTTCTGAGGAAAATCAACTGATCAACATAATCTGGTCTAAAAACACTAATGTCACTGATTTGATAAAAACTCTTTCTGATGCTAGTGTCTGGTTTACAGAGGGTCAGGGGTCAGAGGTCAGGGTTTACAGAGGTATGTTTAAAGACATGGCGATCCAGTACAGGTGGACTGACTGAGTCATGTGACTCAAGTATCGGTGTACTGACGGGACTGACTGAGTCCCGCACGGGTCCACTTTACAAACCTTTGCCCGCGTACATTAGAGTCGTAACCCATCATTAAACATTCTCTACCCAGGAGCTCTGTGGTAGCTTCATTTTCAGTTTAAACACAACATTAGTGTTACTCAGTAACATCTTGCTATTCCATGTTCGCACTAAAGGAACTGGTTAAGTGTTGTTTGGGCAGATATAAAGCTCCCTTCAAAATTAAAGGATTCGGCTGTGTGGATCAACCATGGATCCACAGTTTCATCCGTGAATTAGATTTTATTTTGTCACTTCCTGTCCACTACCTGCATTTTCTTTAACTTTATCTCTATCCATAACTCAAAAATATCAGCAGATAATTCTCTGGTTGGAAGTTTTAACGCATATAAATGTCCAAAAATAAATGCTACTTGCTACTAATAAAAGCTACTTGGTCACAAATATAAAGAACAGAGGTTCAGCTCGGTGGCTGGACCTCTGGAAACCAATTCACGGCCGTAAAGTCAGTGCATCGGACCATTGGTAGACAGTTTTATCGATTCAGGCTCCGTGGACGATTCACTGGGATCTCATACAACACAGACTGATGACTGATTCGATTCGGTTCATCTTTACACCCCTAAAAGACATAGTATACCTAGACCCAGCATTGGCTGCTGGGACGCCAGAACTACAGTAGCCATCTTGGGGTGGTGATTAGTGTGACTCGTACGGTAGACATAGTGAAGGTTTCATTTTATTATCTGTTAGTATTTGAAGATTTAAGTTGATTTTTATTTTTTACAGAGAATTGTTTTTCTCTGTTCTGAAAAGTGTCAAGTACAAGAACTGTGTAAAAAAACACTACATAAATATAATTTGTTGTTGTTGTCAAGTGCTGAGCATATTTACACTTAATATTTCTACTTAACAATGTAGGGACCATATGTACAGACCCTTATGTCAGCCAGCTCATTTGTTTGACATGTCAGTGTCTTTAAAGAGTTCTCCAGGGACTTTTAAAGACCAGAGGATTAGCCCATTCAGTCACTCTAATACTAACTCAATCTGCAGAACTTGCGGGGTTCTGCCCACAATCAGAGAAGGGGGGGCGGGTTGTAATGGGTATGTCTGAGACCGGGCTTGTCTGAAACATTTTTTCCTCTCAACAGTGGAGCTAGACACACAGACATGTAAACACACACTCAACTAGCCCCAAGTCTGGATCCCCTTAAGCACCGCCCTCTCCCAATCTCTCCACCAATCCTCAGTCCACACACCCTGATTGACATGACCTGCAGCCAGTAAATGACAGAGACAGGGAGGGTGACAGACTAACCCCTTATGGCTTTAACTGAGGCCGGTACATAATAACCACAGCGTACTCAATTAAATAGCCCTTAAAACACATTTATTGTATTTGAACACGAAGCCCATTCTATTTTATTTAAATATAATAATTCATCTTAACAATCAGCTTAAAAAATTCTAAATAATAACTAAGATGGCGCTGTACCTGTGCAACAAAATTGATGAATTGAGGCTGGATTTAACAACCTGAGACGCCTGTGTGATGATTATCACCCTGGGATAATGCTATCGAGCTAACGGCCGCTCTGCACTCAGCAGCGACAGGAACGAAGAGTCCGGTTAGAGCTGTGGCTTATGTGTTTACACACAAACAATAGCTGGTGTACAGATGCCACCGTCATAGACAGAGTTAAATATAGACCATTCTATCTGCCATGAGAGTTTTCTGATGTTATTGTGACTGCCGTATACATACCTGCCGGTGCTAATGCTAAATTAGCATTTAGCCACCTGCTAACTGCTATCAACAAACAACATGATGCATACATGCTGTCAACACATTGGCACCAGGATCCTCACAGACCCCAGTCACCCCAGACATCACCTGTTCTCTCTCTTGTCCTCAGGGAGGCGTCCAAAGGTCCCAGACTGAGCCATAACTCTACTTAATACAACACGACCATAATCATAACCATATTACTATCTCTGCCACTGTCTCCCTCTCTTTTTTGATCTTTGTTAATATATGTATATATATATATATATACACATACATATATTTTTTTTAATCTTTTTTAAATAAAAAAAATATCTATTTAAATAGTTCTTTTGAGCCCCTGTTTTTTTCATGTTTTATCAGTCTTTTTATGCATTTTCTTTATCATGAAGAACTCCGTTCTGCATGTGTGTGGAAAGCACACATACTCTTGTTTTGCATTCAGGATGACACAAATGATATTTTGTTGCATCTGATAATAATAATAATAATACCTCAAACTTGTATAGCGCTTTTTTGGATACTCAAAGATGCTTTACACTACAGATTAAAAAATAAATTAAATAAAATTAAAAAAAATAAAAAATAAAATAAAAAAACACACAATAAATAAATAAATAAATGAATAGATAAATAAATAAAAACTAAAAGAAACTAAGCGAAAGCCAGTTTAAAGAGATGTGTTTTAAGACGGGATTTGAATGTGGATAGAGTGACCGAGTTCTTGATGGGTAGTGGGAGAGAGTTCCAAAGCTGAGGGGCAGCAGCCGCGAAGGCTCGGTCGCCCAAGGTCCGATGCTTGGTGCGGACGGTTGGCATGAGGAGTTTTAGATTACCAGAGCGGAGATGACGAGTGGGTCGGTGCTGTTGTAGGAGGTCTGAAAGGTAAGGAGAAGTAGCTTAAACTGACACTATGCAATGACAAAATCTATTCTATGAATTTGACTCCGCATCATCGGAGTAGCATTGGGTTGCCAACCCTGCCGGATTATTCGAGATGTCCCAGGAAGTAGTGGTTCTGATATGCCCCCCCTCCAACTCCCCTGGTTAACGATCGTCCATTGTTCAATTTTTACTGTCATAGAAGTGATGTGCATTACAGCAAATAATCTGTACCTAATGAACTTTGTCATTTCTAGTCCATCAACAAACAGAAGGCATTTCTGACAGTGGAACCCTCCACTAAGGCAGCTCCCTCTGGTGTTTTCACCTTGTAATTACACCCACCCCTCTCAAAAGTCTTGTGTCAGATTCTGAACCATAGTCTACTCAAAAATTCTAAATCTTCCCATTATTATTTAGGCTGAGAAAGTGAACAACGAAGGTAGTATGATTCAAACCATGGCTACATTGGTTTTGGAAGGGGTACAGGGGGGATACTCGATCGGTAAAAAGTTCAGTCACGTGAATTTTTTTGCTTTAATCCCTGACATTCTGATGTGTATAATTATAGTTTAAATCCTGCTGATGTACCAAACCTGTCCCTCTGTCTGTCCCTCAGAGCCTGGCCTCCTCAGACCGGTCCAGTTCCTCCAGCGTCCGTCCAGGTTCAGTGCTTTGTTGGGTTCTGATGCTGTTTTGGAATGTTCTGCTTCTGGCTACCCGACACCTGTGGTCCAGTGGAGAAGAGGAGATGAGCTCATCCAGACCTGGTAAAGAACCGAACCTCCTGAAGGTCCAGAGAGAACCATCAGAACTGTGGTTCTTATGAGGTCTGAAGACCCAGAGAGGACCACCAGAACCATGGTTCTTATGAGGTCTGCAGGTCCAGGTAGGGCCACCAGAACCGTGGTTCTGATGGTTCTGTGTCAGTGTCCATGTTCTAGAGGTGAAGGACTGAGGTGGTTAAGGGTCAGGGGTCAGGGTTGTCAACTAGTGTTACAGACTGACCCTGACCCATAACCCTCTAAACTGGAACCCTAAAATCCTGACCCTTAATGCTGACCTCTGACCCCTGACCTCTGACCCTGTCTGCTCTGTATTGTAGGAATAAGAAGTTTTCGGTGCTAGCTGGCACTAACCTGGTCATCAGGAGCGTTACCGTTGACGACGCCGGCTCCTACACCTGCACGGTGTCCAACAGGTACCACAACCTGACGGCGCACACGGAGCTCACAGTACAAGGTAACCACACCCCCAATGCCATGGCAATGCTGGCGCCACCCCCTCAGGTGGAACAAACACGAAAAGGTTTCAGACCCCCCCCCCCCAAGTCCCTGTCTCTCTCTCTCTCTCTCCCTCTTTCTCTCTCTCTCTCTCTCTCTCTGCCGCTCTCTTTCTCTGTCTGTGTGTCTCGCTGTGTCTGTCTGTCTCTCTCTCGGTCTCTGTCTCTCTCTCTCTCTCTCTCTCTCTGTCTCTCTCTCAGTCTCTGTCTCTCTCTCTCTCTCTCGCTCTTTCTCTCTCTCTCTCTCTCTCTCTCTCTGTCTCTGTCTCTGTCTCTGTCTCTCTCTGTCTGTGTGTCTCGCTGTGTCTGTCTGTCTCTCTCTCGGTCTCTCTCTCTCTGTCTCTCTCTCTCTGTCTCTCTCTCTTGCACTCAGGTGAATCCATCTTCACACAAGTCATCTTCAACAATGACGCTCACGTTCACAAAACCAAACACAAAAGTATTGGAAGTGTGTCGCATGGACCAATCAGAGGCCTCTTCTCTGGTTTGGTCTGGTCTGGTGACACTGTCTGCGGTGGGTCGCATGTTTTGGGAGGTGCGCGCACGTCTCTGCAATGTATCTATGACACTTGGCAGACGACATGGCTTCTGAGGATAAATTGGCCTTTAGAGGTCAGGGTTAGGGGTCAGGGGTCAGGGTCTTGACCGGGCCTGGTTCCATCCTCATGTTCTGTCCACAGTCAGTTTTCATCTGCTTCTACAGTTGAACACAGTCTGATTGTGATTCACACATGAACATCCCATTATTAACACACACACACACACACACACATTAACACTCACATTAGCCCCCCCCCCTTCCCGAGGCCTGTGGGGGTCCTCTCCTGATTAATTACTGACTCTGTGAACGACTGTGGGTGTTTGACAAACACTGCAGCGTTGCCAGTGCCGCCTCCCCCCGCCTCCCCCCGCCCACCTGCTAAGCCGACGGACGCCGTCGCCAAATGCCAGAAAGACATGAAAGGAATCAGATGGGGGGGGATGTTGCCCAACCCTGCAGGGGGACAGACATCCACCCAATAATACCCATAATGCACTGGTGTGTGCGCAATAGTGGCGGCCAAACGCTTAAGCAGCCAATCCGGAGTGTCTGGAAGCAGGTTTCAGTTAGTGTCCTCTGAGGCGTCGCTTTGGCACAAACATCCTGCCAAGTGTTCGGAGGGAGATCAGAAAAAATACTGCGATACTTACTGCGATACTTACTGCGATACTTACTGCGATACTTACTGCGATACTTACTGCGATACTTACTGTGATACTTACTGCGATACTTACTGCGATACTTACTGCGATACTTACTGCAAAGTGAAAAACTGCAGAGGACTCGATGGAAACGGCTGTGGTTGGACAGTTCTGGTTGGATGGTTCTGGTTGGATGGTTCTGGTTGGATGGTTCTGGTTGGATGGTTCTGGTTGGATGGTTGTGATTAGACAGATTTGTTTGGATAAATGTTCCTTTCTGATTGTTGTTTTCAAGTCTGGGTTGAACACAAAGCAGCAGAGGGTCATTAGTATAGACACACACACACACACACACAGACACACACACACACACACACACACAGACACACACACACACAGACACAAACACACACACACAGACACAAACACCCACACACACAGACACACACAGACAGATGTACACACACACATACACACACACAGACACACACACAGACACACAGATAGACACGCAGACACTCAAACACACACACAGAAACGCACTCACATATAGACACACACACATACGGAAACACACAGAGACACACACAGACAGACACGCAGACAGACCCACAGACAGACAGACACACACACACACACACACACACACACACACACACACACACACACACACACACACACAGAAAGACACACACAGAAAGACACACACACACACACACACACACAGATGTACACACACACACAAACACAGACACAGAAACGCACTCACATATAGACACACACAGACACATACGGAAACACACAGAGACACACACAGACACACACACACAGAAACATACATACTCAGACACACACACACCGACAGACACGCAGACAGACACGCAAACAGACAGAAACACGCACACACACAGATAGACACGCAGGCAGACAGACACATACAAACACACAGATAGACACGCAGGCAGACAGACACATACAAACACACAGACAGACACGCAGGCAGACAGATGAAAGAAAAGGATGGAATGGTCAAAGGGGATTCCTGTTTCCATGTTTCTGTTTCTGTTTCTTTTCGTGTCTGACGTGTGTTTCATTGCGTCTTGTTGTCATGACGATCTGGTGGTGGTCTGTGTATAGGTGGGGTTAAAAGTGTTGTCTCTGGTGTTTGTGGTGTTAAACGCTGACTGTTGGTGCAGGTTAAAGCTGCCGGCGGCAGTGCCGTCTTTGTCAGAGGCATGGGGGGTGTTGGCGGCGGTGTCAGTGGCGGCGGGGGTGGTCAGGGGGCGGGGGTAGGTCTTTAATCCGGTCAGTCCGTCTGTCCGCTTTAATCTTTGACCTGTTCAATCGTCCTTTTGTCTGCGACGCTTCATAATCCAGGCTTTAAACGCAATCAGGTCCCAAAAGGCACAAGGACTTATGGAACTTGGCTCCGCCCACCGCCTGTTTACCTCCCAGCATGCTTTGCTGCGGTTCACTGATCAAACGTTTGATCTGGGGTCGTTTCCAAGGGCGAAGGTTCCACACATCGACTCCCCTGTACACCACTGACACATCATGGGAGGTTCATGCTCCTCCCACTAGCACCTGGGTCTGCCTTAAGTCCACGTAAAGTCCATGTTAAGTCCACCTTAAGTCTGTCTTAAGTGTGTGTTAGGTCCACATTAAATCGCCCTTAAGTCCACCTTAATTCTAAAATAAAGAAAAAGAAATAAAATAAAATTTATTTCAGACTCGATGCTCTCATTAATGTGTGTGTTAATGATAATTGTGGCTTCAGTGCAGATTGAAAAAACTAATGACTTCCTATTCACATAAGGACACTTTAACTGTGTGTGTGTGTGTGTGTGTGTG
This sequence comes from Siphamia tubifer, assembly GCA_020466265.1. NCBI lineage: Eukaryota > Metazoa > Chordata > Actinopteri > Kurtiformes > Apogonidae > Siphamia > Siphamia tubifer. The sequence continues at coordinate 2,956,925 of CM035794.1, read as the reverse complement.
TGTGTGTACTTGTGTAGTGTCACAGAAAGACTCACACAGCAGATGTTCAGTGAAATGAATGATGAAGCTGATTTACATTTGAATACACACTGGAAGAGTGTGTGTGTGTGTGTGTTTGTGTGTGTAAGTGTGTGTGAGTGTGTGTGTGTGCATGTAAGCTTGTTTACACATACATGTTCATTGTTTACATAACCTTTTCATACAATTACCCACATAAACGTACAACAACACATCTGCATATACACACACACTTCTGTGTGTGTGTGTGTGGGGGGGGGGGGCTGCTGGGAAATCTGCTGCTGACATCATCCCACATCTAAACTTAATCCTTGAGTTGCGACAATGCAGTGCACTGTGGCTTGCTCCCAGATAATGACCCATGGCATGAGTTTTCCCCTGGCCCCGCCCCTCTGACATCTGGCACCGCCCCTGTGACACCTCTGTCTGTGTTCTCCAGTTACTCTTCTTGCCCCGCCCCTCTGACACCTGGCCGCACCCCTCTGAACCCTCTGTCCTCCACAGGTCCTCCTCATGGCCCTGCCCATCTGACAACTCTGTGTTCTCTACAGTTCCTCCTCCTGGCCCCGCCCCTCTTACACATGGCCCCACCCCTCAGAGACCTCTGTCTGTTCTCCACAGTTATTCCTCCTGGCCCCGCCCCTTTGACACCTGTCCGTATTCTCCACAGTTCCGCCCCAGTTCCTGAACTACCCCACCAGCACCTACGCCTATGAATCAACCGACATTGAACTAGAATGTGCAGTGACTGGAAACCCGACGCCTGTGGTGCGATGGATAAAGAACGGAGAAGAAGTCATTCCCAGTGACTACTTCCAGATGGTGGTGAGAACGCACAACTGACACACAACTGACACACAACTGACACACAACTGACACACAACTGACACACAACTGACGCACAACTGACACACAACTGACGCACAACTGACACACAACTGACACACAACCGACACACAACTGACACACAACCAACACACAAC
>CM035794.1:2938424-2950924 GCA_020466265.1 Siphamia tubifer | reverse complement strand
CTGTAGTCCTCACTGTACTTTTATTTCTTTACATTTGTCAGTCGCTTTTATCCAAAGTGACTGACAATAGTGGACATAATTATAACCTGTAGCAGTTACAAGGTAGACAGGAAATATATAGAACAATAGGTGCAAATTGTCTCTGGGGTTTGTAAGGTTTTTTTTTTCTCAAGTACCACATTTTCTGGACTATAAGGTACACTTAAAAAGACTTTAATTTCCTCCAAAAACCACAGAGTGCCTTATGTATGGATTAATTCTGATTGTGCTTAGTGACTGGGAATTTAGACTTTTTATTCTATGGCTCTCTAGAATGTTTTAGTAGCTCCTGTTCACTTTGAATTGATGTTCCCAGCCTTCAGTGAGCGGATTTTTTTCGATAGCACACTAACGCCCGCTGCCAATGGCAACAGGTTTTGTCACTTCAGATTCACGGTACCATATCACTCCGCAGGTAGTTCAACCACTTTGAAAGTAAATATTCGCTATCTTTTAACAGCTATTTTATCCAGTCTGTTAGAGTAGTAGCACTAATAAGCTGTAATAACCATAGAATAAGCGGGATAATGTATTGCCCACATGTTACTATCAGAAAAATATTTCCCTTCGGGGCTTCCAATGGTGTTTTTTATGGTAGAGTTTTTAACCAATTATATTTTAGCTAGCTTGTGTTGTCGGGTAAATTACATTTGCTTCAGACCTTCAGAACAAACAGCAGGTCCTCTGTGCTGGAAGTGAACAGGACCAGTCAGGTTACAATAGCCAATCAGATCTGGATTCTGCGAACCAAGGTAAGCTAGAAGGTTTTACACTGAACTAATATGTACGTGTTCAGTGATTGGATTAACACAAGCGGCAATCTGGAGCATATCTAAACAAACTAAACACAGAAATTCCAGAACCATCTGTATTTTTAACCCATAATGGATGAAGGAGAATTTTCTTTGGAGCAAAAATCTGAGTGAGAGTTTGGGACAACTTTACACACTGGTCTGTTTGGCTGTTACTGTTTTGGCTGTTACTGTTTTGGCTGTTACTGTTTTGACTGTTACTGTTTTGACTGTTACTGTTTTGACTGTTACTGTTTTGACCGTTACTGTATTGACCGTTACTATTTTGACCGTTACTGTATTGACCGTTACTGTATTGACCGTTACTATTTTGACCGTTACTGTTTTGACCGTTACTGTTTTGACCGTTACTGTTTTGACCGCTACTGTTTTGAACGTTACTGTATTGACTGTTACTGTTTTAACTGTTACTGTTTTGGCTGTTACTGTTTTGGCTGTTACTGTTTTGGCTATTACTGTTTTGGCTGTTACTGTATTGACCGTTACTGTTTTGACCGTTACTGTTTTGAACGTTACTGTATTGACTGTTACTGTTTTGGCTGTTACTATATTGACTGTTACTGTTTTGACTGTTACTGTATTGACTGTTACTGTTTTGGCTGTTACTATATTGACTATTACTGTTTTGACTATTACTGTTTTGACTGTTACTGTTTTGACTGCTACTGTTTTGACTGTTACTGTTTTGACTGTTACTGTTTTGACTGTTACTATATTGACTATTACTGTTTTGACTGTTACTGTTTTGACTGCTACTGTTTTGACTGTTACTATATTGACTATTACTGTTTTGACTATTACTGTTTTGACTGTTACTGTTTTGACTGCTACTGTTTTGACTGTTACTGTTTTGACTGTTACTGTTTTGGCTGTTACTATATTGACTGTTACTGTTTTGACTATTACTGTTTTGACTATTACTGTTTTGACTGTTACTGTTTTGACTGCTACTGTTTTGACTGTTACTGTTTTGACTGTTACTGTTTTGGCTGTTACTATATTGACCGTTACTGTTTTGACTGTTACTGTTTTGACTGTTACTGTTTTGACCGTTACTGTTTTGACTGTTACTGTTTTGACTGTTACTGTTTTGACTGTTACTGTTTTGACTGTTACTGTTTTGACCGTTACTGTATTGACCGTTACTATTTTGACCGTTACTGTATTGACCGTTACTGTATTGACCGTTACTATTTTGACCGTTACTGTTTTGACCGTTACTGTTTTGACCGTTACTGTTTTGACCGTTACTGTATTGACTGTTACTGTTTTAACTGTTACTGTTTTGGCTGTTACTGTTTTGGCTGTTACTGTTTTGGCTATTACTGTTTTGGCTGTTACTGTATTGACCGTTACTGTTTTGACCGTTACTGTTTTGACCGTTACTGTTTTGAACGTTACTGTATTGACTGTTACTGTTTTGGCTGTTACTATATTGACTGTTACTGTTTTGACTGTTACTGTATTGACTGTTACTGTTTTGACTGTTACTATATTGACTATTACTGTTTTGACTATTACTGTTTTGACTGTTACTGTTTTGACTGCTACTGTTTTGACTGTTACTGTTTTGACTGTTACTGTTTTGACTGTTACTATATTGACTATTACTGTTTTGACTATTACTGTTTTGACTGCTACTGTTTTGACTGCTACTGTTTTGACTGTTACTGTTTTGACTGTTACTGTTTTGGCTGTTACTATATTGACTGTTACTGTTTTGACTGTTACTATATTGACTGTTACTGTTTTGACTGTTACTGTTTTGACTGTTACTGTTTTGACTGTTACTGTTTTGACCGTTACTGTATTGACCGTTACTATTTTGACCGTTACTGTATTGACCGTTACTGTATTGACCGTTACTATTTTGACCGTTACTGTTTTGACCGTTACTGTTTTGACCGTTACTGTTTTGACCGCTACTGTTTTGAACGTTACTGTATTGACTGTTACTGTTTTGACCGTTACTGTATTGACTGTTACTGTTTTAACTGTTACTGTTTTGGCTGTTACTGTTTTGGCTGTTACTGTTTTGGCTATTACTGTTTTGGCTGTTACTGTATTGACCGTTACTGTTTTGACCGTTACTGTTTTGAACGTTACTGTATTGACTGTTACTGTTTTGGCTGTTACTATATTGACTGTTACTGTTTTGACTGTTACTGTATTGACTGTTACTGTTTTGGCTGTTACTATATTGACTATTACTGTTTTGACTATTACTGTTTTGACTGTTACTGTTTGACTGCTACTGTTTTGACTGCTACTGTTTTGACTGTTACTGTTTTGACTGTTACTGTATTGACTGTTACTGTTTTGACTGTTACTGTATTGACTGTTACTGTTTTGACTGTTACTGTTTTGACTGTTACTGTTTTGACTGTTACTGTTTTGGCTGTTACTGTTTTGACTGTTACTGTTTTGACTGTTACTGTTTTGGCTGTTACTGTTTTGGCTGTTACTGTTTTGGCTGTTACTGTTTTGGCCGTTACTGTTTTGACCGTTACTGTTTTGACTGTTACTGTATTGACTGTTACTGTATTGACTATTACTGTTTTGACTATTACTGTTTTGACTGTTACTGTATTGACTGTTACTGTTTTGGCTGTTACTGTTTTGGCTGTTACTGTTTTGACTGTTACTGTATTGACTATTACTGTTTTGACTGTTACTGTATTGACTGTTACTGTTTTGGCTGTTACTGTTTTGGCTGTTACTGTATTGACTATTACTGTTTTGACTATTACTGTATTGACTGTTACTGTATTGACTATTACTGTTTTGACTATTACTGTTTTGACTGTTACTGTATTGACTGTTACTGTTTTGGCTGTTACTGTTTTGGCTGTTACTGTTTTGACTGTTACTGTTTTGGCTGTTACTGTTTTGACTGTTACTGTTTTGACTGTTACTGTTTTGACCGTTACTGTTTTGACCGTTACTGTATTGACCGTTACTGTTTTGACTGTTACTGTTTTGACTGTTACTGTTTTGGCCGTTACTGTTTTGGCCGTTACTGTTTTGACCGTTACTGTATTGACCGTTACTGTTTTGACTGTTACTGTTTTGACTGTTACTGTTTTGACTGTTACTGTTTTGACTGTTACTGTTTTGACTGTTACTGTTTTGACTGTTACTGTTTTGAGCGTTACTGTATTGACTGTTACTGTATTGACTGTTACTGTTTTGACTGTTACTGTTTTGACTGTTACTGTTTTGACTTTTACTGTTTTGACTGTTACTGTTTTGACTGTTACTGTTTTGGCCGTTACTGTTTTGGCCGTTACTGTTTTGGCCGTTACTGTTTTGACTGTTACTGTTTTGACTGTTACTGTATTGACTGTTACTGTATTGACTGTTACTGTTTTGACTGTTACTGTTTTGACCGTTACTGTTTTGACCGTTACTGTTTTGGCCGTTACTGTTTTGACTGTTACTGTTTTGACTGTTACTGTTTTGACTGTTACTGTTTTGGCCGTTACTGTTTTGGCCGTTACTGTTTTGACCGTTACTGTTTTGACCGTTACTGTTTTGACCGTTACTGTATTGACTGTTACTGTTTTGACTGTTACTGTTTTGACTGTTACTGTATTGACTGTTACTGTTTTGACTGTTACTGTTTTGACTGTTACTGTTTTGACTGTTACTGTTTTGACTGTTACTGTATTGACTGTTACTGTTTTGACTGTTACTGTTTTGACTGTTACTGTATTGACTGTTACTGTTTTGGCTGTTACTGTTTTGACTGTTACTGTATTGACTGTTACTGTTTTGGCTGTTACTGTTTTGGCTGTTACTGTTTTGACTGTTACTGTTTTGACTGTTACTGTTTTGGCCGTTACTGTTTTGGCCGTTACTGTTTTGACCGTTACTGTATTGACTGTTACTGTTTTGACTGTTACTGTATTGACTGTTACTGTTTTGACTGTTACTATATTGACTGTTACTGTTTTGACTGTTACTGTTTTGACTGTTACTGTTTTGACTGTTACTGTTTTGACCGTTACTGTATTGACTGTTACTGTTTTGACCGTTACTGTATTGACTGTTACTGTTTTAACTGTTACTGTTTTGGCTGTTACTGTTTTGGCTGTTACTGTTTTGGCTATTACTGTTTTGGCTGTTACTGTATTGACCGTTACTGTTTTGACCGTTACTGTTTTGAACGTTACTGTATTGACTGTTACTGTTTTGGCTGTTACTATATTGACTGTTACTGTTTTGACTGTTACTGTATTGACTGTTACTGTTTTGGCTGTTACTATATTGACTATTACTGTTTTGACTATTACTGTTTTGACTGTTACTGTTTTGACTGCTACTGTTTTGACTGCTACTGTTTTGACTGTTACTGTTTTGACTGTTACTGTATTGACTGTTACTGTTTTGACTGTTACTGTATTGACTGTTACTGTTTTGACTGTTACTGTTTTGACTGTTACTGTTTTGACTGTTACTGTTTTGACTGTTACTGTTTTGGCTGTTACTGTTTTGACTGTTACTGTTTTGACTGTTACTGTTTTGGCTGTTACTGTTTTGGCTGTTACTGTTTTGGCTGTTACTGTTTTGGCCGTTACTGTTTTGACCGTTACTGTTTTGACTGTTACTGTATTGACTGTTACTGTATTGACTATTACTGTTTTGACTATTACTGTTTTGACTGTTACTGTATTGACTGTTACTGTTTTGGCTGTTACTGTTTTGGCTGTTACTGTTTTGACTGTTACTGTATTGACTATTACTGTTTTGACTGTTACTGTATTGACTGTTACTGTTTTGGCTGTTACTGTTTTGGCTGTTACTGTATTGACTATTACTGTTTTGACTATTACTGTATTGACTGTTACTGTATTGACTATTACTGTTTTGACTATTACTGTTTTGACTGTTACTGTATTGACTGTTACTGTTTTGGCTGTTACTGTTTTGGCTGTTACTGTTTTGACTGTTACTGTTTTGGCTGTTACTGTTTTGACTGTTACTGTTTTGACTGTTACTGTTTTGACCGTTACTGTTTTGACCGTTACTGTATTGACCGTTACTGTTTTGACTGTTACTGTTTTGACTGTTACTGTTTTGGCCGTTACTGTTTTGACTGTTACTGTTTTGACTGTTACTGTTTTGACTGTTACTGTTTTGAGCGTTACTGTATTGACTGTTACTGTATTGACTGTTACTGTTTTGACTGTTACTGTTTTGACTGTTACTGTTTTGACTGTTACTGTTTTGACTGTTACTGTTTTGACTGTTACTGTTTTGACTGTTACTGTTTTGACTGTTACTGTTTTGAGCGTTACTGTATTGACTGTTACTGTATTGACTGTTACTGTTTTGACTGTTACTGTTTTGACTGTTACTGTTTTGACTTTTACTGTTTTGACTGTTACTGTTTTGACTGTTACTGTTTTGACTGTTACTGTTTTGGCCGTTACTGTTTTGGCCGTTACTGTTTTGGCCGTTACTGTTTTGACTATTACTGTTTTGACTGTTACTGTATTGACTGTTACTGTATTGACTGTTACTGTTTTGACTGTTACTGTTTTGACCGTTACTGTTTTGACCGTTACTGTTTTGGCCGTTACTGTTTTGACTGTTACTGTTTTGACTGTTACTGTTTTGACTGTTACTGTTTTGGCCGTTACTGTTTTGGCCGTTACTGTTTTGACTGTTACTGTTTTGACCGTTACTGTTTTGACCGTTACTGTATTGACTGTTACTGTTTTGACTGTTACTGTTTTGACTGTTACTGTATTGACTGTTACTGTTTTGACTGTTACTGTTTTGACTGTTACTGTTTTGACTGTTACTGTTTTGACTGTTACTGTATTGACTGTTACTGTTTTGACTGTTACTGTTTTGACTGTTACTGTATTGACTGTTACTGTTTTGGCTGTTACTGTTTTGACTGTTACTGTATTGACTGTTACTGTTTTGGCTGTTACTGTTTTGGCTGTTACTGTTTTGACTGTTACTGTTTTGACTGTTACTGTTTTGGCCGTTACTGTTTTGGCCGTTACTGTTTTGACCGTTACTGTATTGACTGTTACTGTTTTGACTGTTACTGTTTTGACTGTTACTGTTTTGGCTGTTACTGTTTTGGCTGTTCTGTCGAACGGTCATTTTCAGTGTTACAGCGTATTAAAATTTATACCAGAAACCCGACCAGACAGAAACATTGTTAGCATTAGCCTCCATGTCCATAGAAAAGGAACTGACTGATGGACCTGAAACACACAGATAAACTGTTCAACAGCCACTGAAGTGTTCTAGACAAAAGAAAGGAGGTTCCACTTTATTTTAAATAAGCAGATACTGTGGAGAACTATGTTGGTGAGTAAATGCATTTTATTTTTTAATTGGAATATTTTCAGTTATTTGTTGTTGTATATCCTATTTTCAAAAATGCAAACGATCTCTTAACTTTATTTTCACAGAATAGTTTGTTGTGTTATTGTCTGGTTGGTGTTTTATATGAAACGGCCTCATTGTGCAGTTTATTAGACAGACTTATTTAAGATCACACACCGTCATTTTGGCCCATTTTTTTTGTATCTTTAAATCACTTTTTTATTTTTGACAATATTTGTAATTAGTTTCCTAATCTTAATTCTGAATACATACTTGATGGTTTTAAATCCTCCTAAAAAAAGCGCTGCTTGACTAGTCTATACTGAGACGAACTTAATATGTGGGGGGTTACTGAAGGACTAATGTTGAAATGCACGGCCCGCCACTGGTTTCTAAGGTTCTGTCAGTCCTACTGGGAGACTAAGTCAGGGTTCAGTGTCCTTATCAAAGGACACTTGGACATGTGGACAGCCAGAGTTGGGACGCCAACCTCTGGGTCATTGGGTTAGGGTGACCCACTCTACCAACTGAACGACTGATGCTTAATGACATGAACGCAGTATCACAGAGCATCAGTCACACCATCAGTATGAGCCTGCAGTGTGTGTGTCTCTCTCCACCTCCCTTTTAGATGGTGCACACTCCAGTTTAGGGTTCCCAGTCCCAGTTACCTCTATAGACTTTGCGGAGACGTACCATGGACAGAAGGTCTGGACTGGCTGTCCTCCAGTAAAGAACTTTACCAGCTACCTCTTCTAGCTTTCAGGTTCAGTTTCTCGTCCGTCTGACGTCAGATGGACCGGCTTTTTCTGGGTCCCTGGTTCCTCTTGTTGTTTTGTGTGAATGTGGTATGCAGCCAGTGGAGGTGACAAACCACTGTCAAAGGAGCATGTGTTGGTAAGTCTGGGTGAGCCATCAGATTCCAAAAGGACAAAAGTGGAAAAGTGGTTTTCAGTAGAATGACACCTTTAAGTAATATTGAGTTTGATCTTGGTGGAGGTCTGCCGTCTCTGACTTTCTATGCATGTCATAACTGGGACTGTTGGCACAATGTCTTGAAGCAGGTTTGTTGGCACTGGGTCCAGGGGGCAGGTCATGTGACAGCTCTCAGTGATGGGTTTGGTGACATCAGCTACGGATAGAGAAGTGAATTCCCAAGATTGTTGTAATAACAGTGGTTTCTTGGATTGAGCTTTCGGCGGAGGGAGGGTCGCTGAATTCCTTGCTGATGTTTTCTACTTTTTTAGTGAAGAATGTGGCTAAGTGGTCTGGGGTGAGATCTGTGGCGGGGGGGGGGGGGGGGGGGGTGCAGGACAGTGACTTGAATATAGAAAACAGTTTCCTTTGGTCCATAGTGTTGCTGATCGTTTGGTTGTAGTAAACCTACTTGGCAGTTGGCAGGAGGCTCGTAGTGATCGTAGCTTTTCGAGATCTGACGGGTTGCCAGTTTTGTGCCATTTCCTTTCTGCCGCTCTGAGGGTAGTATGTAGGGCACGGCCACTTCCTGTGGTCCTCACTGTACTTCCTGTTTACGTGTCTGGTCTTGACTTGTTTACTTCCCTTGCTTACATTTATGTAAATATATGTACTTTATACTCTTTACATTTAGTGAAGAAAATAAGTATTTGAACACTCTGCTATTTTGATATTTCTCCCACTTATAAATCATGGAGGAGTCTGAAATGTTCATGGTAGGTTCATGTTCACTGTGAGAGAGAAACTAAAGAGAAAAATCCAGAAATCATAATGCATGATTTTTTAACTATTTATTTGTGTGATACAGCTGTAAATAAGTATTTGAACAGCTGATAAAATGAATGTTAATATTTGCTACAGTAGCTTTGTTTGTTATTCCAGAAGTCAAAGGTTTCCTGTAGTTTTTCAGCAGGTTTACACTCACTGTAGGAGGGGTCTTGGCCCACTCCTCCACACAGATCTTCTCTAGATCAGTCAGGTTTCTGGGCTGTCGCTGACAAACACACAGTTTGAGCTCCCTGCAAAGATTGTTGATTGGGTTCAGGTGTGGAGACTGGCTGGGCCATGCTAGAACCTTGATATGCTTCTTACAGAACCACTCCTTGGTTTTCGTGGCTGTGTGCTTCGGGTCGTTGTGGTGTTGGAAGACCCAACCACGACCCATCTTCAATGCTCTGACTGAGGGAAGGAGGTTATTCCCCAAAATCTCACAATCCACGTCCCCAGTCATCCTGTCTTTAATGCAGTCCACTGGTCCTGTCCCATGTGCAGAAAAACACCCCCAAAGCATGATGCTACCACCCCCATGCTTCACAGTAGGGATGGTGTTCTTCACAATCTACTCTTCATTCTTCTTCCTCCAAACACACTTAGTGGAATTATGACCAAAAAGTTCTATTTTGGTTTCATCTGACCACAAAACCTTCTCCCATGACTCCTCTGTATCATCCAAATGGTCATATGTAAACTTCAGACGGGCCTTGACATGTGCTGGTTTAAGCAGGGGAACCTTTGGTGCCATGAAGGATTTCAAATCATGACGTCTTAGTGTATTACCTACAGTAACCATGGAAACGCTGGTCCCAGCTCTTTTCAGGTCATTGACCAACTCCTGTCGTTTAGTTCCAGGCTGATTCCTCACCTTCCTTAGAATCATTGAGACCCCACGAGGTGGTCTCTAGCATGGGGTTCCACTCTGATTGAGATTGTGCGTCATGTTTAGCTTCTTCCATTTTCTAATGATTGTTCCAACAGTGGAACTTTTTTCACCCAGCTGTTTGGCAGTGTCTCCGTAGGCCTTTGCGTCCTTGTGGAGGTGGACAGTTTAGTCTGTGGTGTCTTTGCTCTTTGGTCTTCACCATGTTACAAGTTAAAGTCTTACTGATGGTATGGGGTGGACAGGTGTCTTTATGCAGCTAACCACCTCAAACAGGTTCATGTGGTTCAGGATGATACATGGAGTGCAGGTGGACTTCTAATGGGTGGACTAACAGGTGTTTAGGGTCACAATTCTAGATGATACACAGCTGTTCAAATACTTATTTACAGCTGGATCACACAAATAAATAGTTAAAAAATCATACATTGTGATTTCTGGATTTTTCTTTTTAGTTTCTCTCTCACAGTGGACATGAACGTACCATGGACATGTCAGACCCCTCCATGATTTATAAGTGGGAGAAATAACAAAATAGCAGAGTGTTCAAATACTTATTTTCTTCACTGTACATACATATATTTTATACTCTTTACATTTATATAAATACAGTGGTACCTCTACATACGAAAGCCTCTGCTAATGAAAAATCCAAGTTACGAAAAACCTTTACCTTTATTATTCGTCTCTGAATATGAAAGAAAATTCTATTTACAAAAGAAACTGAAACCTCCCAGACAAAAATACAGTACATTCCTATATGCAACTACGTAATTTACGTAAATACGTCACATACGTATCATCCCATTGGCTATGAGGGAGTTACCCATGATGCCTTTTGTTACCCTTTGACCCTCATTCATCACAGAGCGGCTGTTGTGTCTCCATGGTAACACACACACTTTAACGCTCATTTCTCCACCTAGACCAGCGCTGTTAGTATCAACAGTTGAGCCCAATGGTGCAGAAGAGTATATGACCCACACACTATCATCAGCTCAAGGACAATTGGTCAAAACTTGGACTCCTCATGCCTGGAGACGTGGACCGTTCGACAGCAGAGTACCCCTCCCCCCCCCTCCCCCACAGAGGCCGCCTCCCAAGGCATCGGAGGTGGAGCCTCGGTAAGAGGAAGTAGAAAGCGGTTTCTACTGCCGCTGGCCAACGTAAGCTCACTGGAAAATAAAGTGGACTACCTGAAGGATTTAAACACCAAACATGACCCACCAGACTGACGCATCCTCATTCTCACCCAGATCTGGATCAACTCTTCTGTCCCGGACATTAGCCTGGATGTGCTAACAAAATTCAGGTGCGACAGAAGCCATGCTCTCACAGGTAAAACCTGGTGTGGTGGTGTTTGTATCTACACTAACAACAGCTGGTGTTAGCGTTAGCCTGGACGGGCTAACATCTAAATCTACATTTTCTTTTAACACATATTTAATTCAAAATCTGTAATTTTCTATAAACTTTAAAGGGTTAGAGGGGTTGTATTGGGGCGCTTTTGAACGAAGTAGGCATTTTAAATGTAAAATGTGACTATTTACAAAAATGTCATGGTATGAAAACACTTCTGGAACGAATTAATTTTGTAAGTAGAGGTACAGCTGTATATGTACTTTATACATATAAATATATATATATATATAAATATATATATATATATATATATAAATATCCGATCAAATCGATGACTTAATCTCAATTTAGCCTTTTTTTGTCCATATTTCCTACAGTTTTTGTCCATATTCACTAAACTGAGTAACTGTGACGTGATCAAACACATTTTCTACACACTAACTCACTTTTTTCACACCAGTACCTGTACTGCAGTACAGAATGTCAGTACTGTCGTGTACAAATGCAATCACAGACGACAAAAGTACAAACACACACACTGCATTAATATTTGAGTGTTTACTTATTTACATGAAAATCTCATATTTATTACTTTTTATCTCATAATTTTTGTATTTTTATTTTAACGTAATCTTATAATTATGCATCTTTTTATCTCATATTTTTTACATTTTATCTAATATTTATGATATTTACCTCATATTTTCTACATTTTATCTAATATTTATGATATTTACCTCATATTTTCTACATTTTATCTAATATTTATGATATTTACCTCATATTTTTTACATTTTATCTAATATTTATGATATTTACCTCATATTTTTTTTACATTTTATCTAATATTTATGATATTTACCTCATATTTTTTTTACATTTTATCTAATATTTATGATATTTACCTCATATTTTTTTTACATTTTATCTAATATTTATGATATTTACCTCATATTTTCTACATTTTATCTAATATTTATGATATTTACCTCATATTTTTTACATTTTATCTAATATTTATGATATTTACCTCATATTTTTTCTACATTTTATCTAATATTTATGATATTTACCTCATATTTTCTACATTTTATCTAATATTTATGATATTTACCTCATATTTTTTACATTTTATCTAATATTTATGATATTTACCTCATATTTTTTTTACATTTTATCTCATATTTATGATATTTACCTAATATTTTTTACATTTTATCTCCTATTTATGACTTTTTAGTCTCATAATTGGGATTTTTTTTGTCTTTTATTCTACGGTCCCCTAGAATGTTCCGACAGCTCCC
>CM035794.1:2808424-2935924 GCA_020466265.1 Siphamia tubifer | reverse complement strand
TAGGCTCCGCCCCCCATCCTTTGACATCCATTCTGATTTGCTGATGGTTTAAAAACATCGGAGTCTGAGGCAGAGCTGTCTGTCATTCTCCTACCCTCTCTCTCTCTCTTTCTCCCCCTCTCTCCCTCACTCCCCACCTCTCTCTCTGCCTCTCTTTTACCCTCCCTTCTTCCCTCTCTCTCTCCCTCTCTCCCCCTCTCTCTCTTACCCTCCCCCCTCTCTCTGCCTTTCTCCTACCCTCCCTCCCTTCCTCCCTCTCTCTCTCTCCTACCCTCTCCCACTCCCTCACTCTCTCTCTCTCTCTCTCTCTCTGTCTCCTATCCTCCCTTCCTCCCTTTCTCCCCCCTACCCCCCCTCTCTGCGCCCCGTCTCTCTCCTACCCTCCCTTTGTCTTTTTTCTCTCTCTCTCTCTCTCCCTCTCTGTCCCCCCTCTCCTACGCTCCCTTCCTCCCTCTCTCTCTCACTCTCTCTCTCCTACCATCTCTCCCTGCCCCCCTCGCTGTCCCTCTCTCCCTCCCCTACCTTCCCTTCTTCTTTCTCTCTCTCTCTCTCTCTCTCTCCCTCTCCTACACCCCTTCTGCTCTCTCTCTCTCTCTCTCTCTCCCTGTTTTACAGTCTGCTCAGTCCTCTCTCGCCCGCTGCAGTGCAGTTTGTGGTAAATCCTGGTCTGGATCTGCTCTGGACTGGACTTTCTTCATGTGTATTGAAACACCTTCATCACTCTCATCTTCATCTTCTGTTCATTTCATTATTTGAACCAAAACTAAAAATTCTCTAGATGGAAAATGTCAAATGATGAACATGTGATCAGTGATTTAAAAAGTGTCAAGTAACAGTGACTTAAAATGAACTAATAGATCTGATGTAACTCATAGAACCAGTGGATCTAATAGAACCAGTGGATCTAATAGAACCAGTGGATCTAATAGAACCAGTGGATCTAATAGAACCAGTGGATCTAATAGAACCAGTGGATCTAATAGAACCTCTGGAACCTCCTTATTTTAAGACCTTAAACCAAACGTGAGAAAAAAAGACAGAAGATGATTGGACGGTTTAGCTTTTTGTTTCATCATCAGGATCTTTTTTATTTCCACTGCACACCTTTTATCACTTTAGTGGACAAGAGGAGGAGGAGGAGGAGGTGTTTCCCAGATCATTTAGTAGTTGATAGAGAGACGTGATAAAGTCAGGATTAGGATGAATGGAGAGAGAGAGGGGGGGGGGGGGTTGAAAAGGAGATAAAATCCAATCGTCCAACTAGAGAAAGAGAGAAAAGATGGAAAGGGTGTATTTGGGGGGTGGGAGGTATGAAGGGAGTGGGGAGGGTCAATCGAAGGGCAGGAGAGAGAGGGAGGAAGTGTGTCAGCCATGACAGATTTGTATTCCAGAGCGCTGGTCTGACCTTAGAAACACACATCCACCAACGGGGGGAGAGAGAGAGAAGCAGCAGCGAGAGGTGACAGAGTAAAAGCATTTCACTGTGAGGAGATAAAGAGGGGGGGGTTCTGTCTGTTACCATGGAGACGCCAGCCTCCTCTGCTCCGCTCTGCATCCTCCATCCTCTGACAACCATGTAGTCACTAAGTACTGAGGACGGGCCTGGTTCTGGACCTGATCCTAGTCCCAGACTTAGACCTGGACCTGGTTCTCTTCCAACAACAAGGACCTGAACAGAACCGATGGTGATCACATTTCTAACCACACTGATCCCCTGATCAATATCTGATAATTATTGATCCTAAATCTACATTTGAGTAACATGAGAGTCTTTATGGGTTAACAGTGTGGGTCTTTAAGGGTTAACATGAGGGTCTTTAAGGGTTAACATGAGGGTCTTTAGGGGTTTATATTAGGGTCTTTAAGGGTTAACACGAGGGTCTTTAAGGGTTAACACGAGGGTCTTTAAGGGTTGACATTAGGGTCTTTAAGGATTAACACAAGGGTCTTTAAGGGTTAACACGAGGGTCTTTAAGGGTTAACACAAGGGTCTTTAAGGGTTAACACGAGGGTCTTTAAGGGTTGACATTAGGGTCTTTAAGGATTAACATAAGGGTCTTTAAGGGTTAACACGAGGGTCTTTAAGGGTTAACATTAGGGTCTTTAAGGGTTAACACGAGGGTCTTTAAGGGTTGACATTAGGGTCTTTAAGGGTTAACACGAGGGTCTTTAAGGGTTAACACGAGGGTCTTTAAGGGTTGACACGAGGGTCTTTAAGGGTTGACATTAGGGTCTTTAAGGGTTAACACGAGGGTCTTTAAGGGTTAACACGAGGGTCTTTAAGGGTTAACACAAGGGTCTTTAAGGGTTAACACGAGGGTCTTTAAGGGTTAACACGAGGGTCTTTAAGGGTTAACATTAGGGTCTTTAAGGGTTAACACGAGGGTCTTTAAGGGTTGACATTAGGGTCTTTAAGGGTTAACACGAGGGTCTTTAAGGGTTGACATTAGGGTCTTTAAGGGTTAACACGAGGGTCTTTAAGGGTTGACATTAGGGTCTTTAAGGATTAACACAAGGGTCTTTAAGGGTTAACACGAGGGTCTTTAAGGGTTAACACGAGGGTCTTTAAGGGTTAACACGAGGGTCTTTAAGGGTTAACACGAGGGTCTTTAAGGGTTGACATTAGGGTCTTTAAGGATTAACATAAGGGTCTTTAAGGGTTAACACGTGGGTCTTTAAGGGTTAACACAAGGGTCTTTAAGGGTTAACACGAGGGTCTTTAAGGGTTGACATTAGGGTCTTTAAGGATTAACATAAGGGTCTTTAAGGGTTAACACGAGGGTCTTTAAGTGTTAACATTAGGGTCTTTAAGGGTTAACACGAGGGTCTTTAAGGGTTGACATTAGGGTCTTTAAGGGTTAACACGAGGGTCTTTAAGGGTTAACACGAGGGTCTTTAAGGGTTGACATTAGGGTCTTTAAGGGTTAACACGAGGGTCTTTAAGGGTTAACACGAGGGTCTTTAAGGGTTGACATTAGGGTCTTTAAGAAAACCAAAAGTGTGGGAACACTTTAAAAAAATCTAAGACATTGATGTCAAGTGTTCACTTTGTGATACGACGCTGATCCACTTTCATCCCACATTCCCGGTTTTCCCCTACGAGCGAGCGAGATCCAGACGGCACGTCTCCCTCAGGGGCCAATGATGAGGACCACCACGACCAGCCGCATACTGGCCACAACAGTCCGGGCGAGTCCGATTGAAGCACGGCGTTTCTCCAGAGCCCGGACTTAAGGCTCCGAGCTCTGCCCCTCTGGCACCAGCCGCGATATTTAGGAGCATAATTTACTTTGACATTGAATGTTGTTTTAAAATGAGCTTTACCATAACATCAGTACACCTGCTGTGACTGGTGTGGAAGCACACACTGGTGGTGTGTGTGTGTGTGTGTGTGTATGTGTGTGTGTGTGTGTGTGTGTCTGTGTCTGTGTCTGTGTGTGTGTGTGTGTGTATGTGTGTGTGTATGTGTGTGTGTGTGTGTATGTGTGTCTGTGTGTGTGTGTGTATGTGTGTGTGTGTGTCTGTGTGTGTGTGTGTCTGTGTGTGTCTGTGTGTGTGTGTGTGTGTGTGTGTGTGTGTGTGTCTGTGTGTGTGTGTGTGTGTGTGTCTGTGTGTGTGTGTCTGTGTGTGTGTGTGTCTGTGTATGTGTGTCTGTGTGTGTGTATGTGTGTCTGTGTGTGTGTGTGTCTGTGTGTGTGTGTGTGTGTGTGTCTGTGTCTGTGTGTGTGTGTCTGTGTGTGTGTGTGTGTGTGTGTGTCTGTGTGTGTGTGTCTGTGTGTGTGTTTGTGTGTGTGTGTGTGTATGTGTGTGTGTGTGTGTGTGTGTGTCTGTGTGTGTGTGTGTATGTGTGTCTGTGTGTGTGTCTGTGTGTGTGTCTGTGTCTGTGTGTGTGTGTGTGTGTGTGTCTGTGTCTGTGTGTGTGTCTGTGTGTGTGTGTGTGTGTCTGTGTGTCTGTGTGTGTCTGTGTGTGTGTGTGTGTGTCTGTGTGTCTGTGTGTGTCTGTGTGTGTGTGTATGTACATATGTCTGTGTGTCTGTGTGTGTGTGTGTGTGTCTGTGTGTGTTTCAGCCTCTAGTGTCATTTTATTTTCTATCCATGTGTTTTCGGTAGTGAATCACGATTTACTGCTCAGCGCTGCCTGGGTTTTTGGGCGGAGTCAGTGAACAGGAACTGATCCGCCCTTCAGAGTCCAGTGGCGTCGTACCTTCACCTCCTCTTCTCTCCTCTTTCCTCCTCCTCTTCTGTGAAATCGTCCGTGCGTTTATTGAACATGTTTCCATTTGGTTATATATTATATCTTTAAGGTCAAAGGTCATAGTCATGTTTTTGCTGTGATGGAAGATCAGTCAAATTAGGTGAAATGTATGTGAGGGGGCGGGGTTTGTTGTGTCTGGACCCAGTTGTTTTCTTCATCAGTACTTCATCAGCCTTTTGCCTCCAACTGTTTCTAATGTGTCGAACCTTCAGGAAGTCATGAAACTTGTGTGTAATTGTTCTTGACATGTCCATCGTGTGACCAATTGTTCAATGTTGAACAGAAGAGGATCCGGATCTGAGCCCTGAGGAACTCCCTGTGCTTTAACTTCCTACCGAGCCTGTTTTCCGTAGTTTGCACATGCTCAGTTGAACTCTGGTCTGGTTACCTCTGCAGAGGAGGTTGCTTATATCTTGTGTTTGTTTGTCTGTTTGTCATGAAGATAATATGAAAAGTTATGGATGGATTTTAATGAAACTTTCAGAGATGATTGATTGGCTTTTAATCATAATTTTGACTTTTTGTTATAATTTTAACTTTTTATCTCATAAATTTGACTTTTTATCTCATAATTCTGATTTTGATGGAACTTTCAGAGATAATTGATAATGCGTCAAGGAAGAAACCATTAACTTTTGAGCTATGAAGGTCAAAGGTCAAGGTCGCAGTGAAGGTCAACAGCTGAAACAGATAAGTGGTGATATCTCAGAATCCAGACCAGATAGTATCAGGGTTTTTTTTAGCTCATCCAGACAAAGTCGTGATGAACTATTGCCATCGTCCGTCATCGTCCACAATTCACTAAAATCTCTTCTCCTCCCTCAATTCTCAACTGATTTCAATTCTGATTGATTCATTGGAAAGTAATTTCCCCAATATTAGTTTTCACCACCAACCTCCTGCGTCTCATTTAATATTCTTAACCCCAGTAATATGTCATTACCCAGTTACCTACGTTTCTTCAGTCAGATGTTTCCCCAGAAGAGCTTTGGGGGCTTCCTATACCATTCACAGTTTTTGGCATTTGTTGATAAAAACACACAGTGGGATTGATTTTATGATCTATGACTCCCTTTTGTTGATAGGAAGACATCACATCACGCATACAATGTCCAATGACATGTTCCATGACATTGGAACTATCTTTCATTCACTTCATCTGACCTTCTGACCTTAGATGAGATAATGGTATATTTGGTAAATGTATGACCTTTAACCTTAAAGCAGGTTATTGACATATTTAGTTAAATCAGACAATATCTTGTGCTTCATATTTAACATTAGATCTAACATGTGACATTTGGTCGTTGTGCGACGTCACATAACGTCAGAGTGACGTCATACGTGGTCGAATATTGAAATGGACATATGTGAAAAACAGGAGCCAGGATTTCTGGGAATGTTTTTAAACCCTCTAAGGGATTGTTAATGATCTATAAAATAAATGGTTAGTGAACACAGAACACTAGTTTATAAAGAAGTTCTGAACATCCAGATCCAAACCTTGGCAGATTTAATGTGTTAGCGTTAGCGTTAGCGTTAGCACAGACTGCTTCACTGAGGTCTGAACTCTGGGTGATCAAATTTTTTTGGGCCATTTTACCGCATTAAGAATTTAATTTCCTCCAAAAATGACAGTGTGCCTTATACATGGATTAATTCTGGTTATGCTTAGTGACTTGCAATTTAATCTTTTTATCTCCTAATTTTTACTTCACTTATTGCACCTTATAGTGCGAAAAATACTGTAATTTATTTTTAGTATCTTTGTACATTTTGGTTTAGTGTTTTCTGCCTTTGTTGTTTTGTTGACCAAGTGAAATGGTTAAATATGAAATAAATATATCAATATTAATATAATATCAAAATTTTTTTAATGTAGAGGAAAATGTGTTTTTTTTTTTCAAACTAGGTCATTTTAAAACATTCTAGTTTAAGTTACGAACATCCAGATCCAAACCTTGGCAGACTTGTGCTGCTTTGCGGAGGTCTGCGGTCTCACAGTGATCTCGTTTACTTCTGTTTTCCATGTGTTCGTCTGAAAACTAATACATGCTCAGTAGCAGAACCCGGATCCACTGCTCAGCCTGTTCCTTTTTTCATGAGACCGTCTTCATGCCAAAAGTGTTCAGTAAAATGAACAAAAATATTCAATAAAATGAACAAAAATGTCCAAAATATTCAGTAAAATGAAAAAAATTATAAAGAATAATTAGTAAAATGAACAAATATATTCAGTAAAATGACCAAAAATATTCAATAAAATGAACAAAATTGTCCAAAATATTAAGTAAAATGAACAAAAATTACAAAAATAATAAGTAACATGAACAAAAGTGACCAAAATAAGTTAAATGACGAAAATAATCAGTAAAATAAACAAAAATTACCAAAATATTCTGTAAAATGAACAAAATGACCAAAAATATTCAGTAAAATGACCAAAATATTTAGTAAAATGAACAAAAATATTCAATAAAATGAACAAAAAATTACCAAAATATCCAGTAAAATGACCAAAAATATTCAATAAAATGAACAAAAATGTCCAAAATATTCAGTAAAATGAAAAAAATTATAAAGAATAATTAGTAAAATGAACAAATATATTCAGTAAAATGACCAAAATATTCAGTAAAATGACCAAAAATATTCAGTAAAATGACCAAAAATATTCAATAAAATGAACAAAAATGTCCAAAAATATTCAGTAAAATGAAAAAAATTATAAAAAAATAAGTAAAATGAACAAAAATATTCAGTTAAATGACAAAAATAATCAGTAAAATGACCAAAAATATTCAATAAAATGAACAAAATTGTCCAAAATATTCAGTAAAATGAACAAAAATGCTTTGCCAAGGTCTGCTCTAGTTGACTTTTGTTTTCCATGTGTTTGTCTGAAAACTAATACATGCTCAGTAGCAGAACCCGGTTCTGCCACAGAACCTGGTTCCACTGCTTAGCCTGTTCTTTCTTCTGTGGGATCGTCTTCACTCTTCTTCCTCTTCTTCCTCTTCTTCCTCTCTCTCTTCCTCGTCTCTTTCCGTTCATCTCATTCATCTTTGGCTGTTTTTTTGGTTTTGCTTTTTATTTTGCTGCTTCCTCCTGCATCCCCCCTCCCTTCCCTCCCTCCCCCCACACCTCTTTGTCTTCCTGCACCTTCCTGGCCCCACCCCTCCCTGTTAACAGAGACCACGCCCCCTCAGTATAGCCCCACCCACAGCCCTCCTGCTCCTTTGACTTACTCCTCGTCCTCTGATCCTCCCCCACCAGTGTCCCCCAGCCCGGGCGTGTCCCTCCCCTCTGCCCCCCGAGACCTGGTCCCTGTCCTAGTGTCCAGTCGCTTCGTCCGCCTCAGCTGGCGTCCCCCACAGGAGACCGGCGGAGGAGTGCAGACCTATGGAGTCTACTACTCGCAGGATGGAGTCGAAAGGTAAGAACCTAAACCAAGGTTAGCTTACGTGCAACGTTAGCTAGCCTGGTTGTCACCAGTTTCTAATGCTCTGCCAGCTAATTGGGTCTAGCCCAGTGGTTCTCAAACTTTTTTCACTGATGTACCCCTTTAGAAACATATTTTTAGTCAAGTACATACGGTGGCCGACGGGGGCAAATTCACCACATCGACGAAACGCTGCAAACGCAAGAAACATGCACAACCTAAAACAAAGCTGAAGCTGCAAGAGAAAAATGCTGCAATAACTGAAACTAAGCAGAAGCAAAAACGTACAAATCCCCAAAACAAATGCGAAAGAAAAATGCTGCAAATACCAAAAGACGTAAACTCCATAAAACGACTGCAAGAGAGAAACGCTGCAAATGCACTCCACGATAAAACGGATGTTCACCAAAGTAAAATGGACGAAGAAGACGGTGGATGAAGATGAAGTTCATTCATTTAAGAGATTAGCATGAAAAGGTGTAGAGCAGGGGAGGTATGGAGCTAACATTAGCGTTGTACCTCTGCTGGTCTTCTATTCGTAGTAGATATGGTCAAGTATTGAACTCACACACTGCCATCGGCGTATATATATATATATATATATATATATATATATATATATATATATATATATATATATATATCACGTTTTTTTAATGTGAGGCACAGGGGAGCGGTCTCGCACAGCCTGTTGCTGAAAATCAGACTTGTACTTCCAAGTGCCCCACTATTTTACCCAGGGACAGAGCCTCCTGGGTAGGTTGGACCCCTAAAAGGTCCAGGAAACATGGTGTATAACCCAGGGAATTTAACCCGCCCAGAAGACTCTGCTCTGTGGCTGAATAGCAGGGCATTTGGACCCCTGTGAAAAATGTAGAATAATACATAGTATAATTTCCATTTTGGTTTTGAAGTACAAAGGGTGTGTAGAAATTTGTCTAAGAACAATTTCCATAGACCCTTGGTACTACAAAACCAAAGGTTTTGTAGGTCTGATTTTTTTGGTTTTGTAGTACCAAGGGTCCGGCTATCTTGCCGGGCAGGATTAGAGGGTTTAGCCCGAGGAGGGGCCTTAAGTTTGGGGTACCAAGTACTGGCTGGGGAGGTAGGTCCCTGGAGGTCCTGTAGAGGTCGGGTGTGTCTAGATTGTGGCCGGGGATAGTGAGCCTTTGGCGGGTATGGGTCCCAGGGTTAGACCCCTGGTTCTTGGAGGTCCATAGGGGGTCTGATGTGTTAATACTGTGGCCGGGAAAAGAGCCTTCTGAGCAGGTTAAAGTCTGGTGTTTAGAACCCGTCCAGGGCTCCACATGCCCCGCTATTCTGCCCCAGAACAGGGCCTCTCAGGCAGTTAAATCCTGGCCTTTTTGACCCCTAGATCTATATGGTTCCAGGACCCCAAATGGTTTTCCTTTTTACCCCAGAATAGGGCCTTCTGGGCGGGTTAAATCCCAGTCTTTAGACCCCTGGTTCCTGGAGGTCCTGTCACCTGTCACTGAAAATCAGGCTTGTTCTCATTGAATTTTGGTGTAGTACCGACCTAATCCTTTAGGGGGCACCATGGGAATCGGTTTATGGGTAGGACACAACTGGTGTTGGCAGAGGAAGAAACATGAGCTTGAGTGGATATGGCGAAAACACTGAGATGTAGCAAACTGAGGCAGCTGGCGGTGGAGGAAAGCAGGTTTAAGAGTATTTCAGGAGATACTGCGGCAGGTGAGGGGGAAAGAGAAGGGAGAGTGAGTGGGTGTGGATCACAGTGACCCAGACCCGGATTCTTCAGACAAATGGCTGCCGCCTGGTTCGTCTGACACCAGCACAGCTTCATCGCCGGAGCGGGAGCCGGATCGCTCCGATAATGGATGTGACAGAGGTAAGAATTAACCGCCATTCAGTCCATGTTACATGAACACCATTTTCCTCCAGTCGTATTATGGGCACCTGTTGCCAATCGTTATGGTAATTATGTGTTACAGGTGGTGAGTCCAGCAGGGCCCCCATGGTTTAGGACAAAGAAAGAGCAGAGGTAATCCCATAAAGCCAGTGTCAGTCCCAGAACTGAAAACGTTCTTTGCACTGAGTTTCCTCACTGGCTACATCAAAAAGCCAAGCCTTGACTTATACTGGAGTGTAGAGGAAATAGATGCAACACCATATTTCAGCCGGACAATGTCCAGAAACAGATTTAGATTAAATGGAGGTTCCTCCACTTCAATAACAATGCCACACAAAATACTGGTGATAAAATGTACAAAGTCCACCCAGTGTTAGATTATCTTGTTGGGAAATGCAAAGAATTGTACCAGCCAGGAAAAAACATTTGTATTGATGAGGGCATGATGCAGTGGCGGGGGCGCCTATCGTTCCGTAGCTTGGCAGGACAAACGAATGGTGAAGATGGTGACAACCTGCCACCAAGACAGAATGGAAGGGGTTGATGTGTGGCAGAGGGGGCAGAGAAATAGAGTGACCCAGTTTAAACCAGTGTGTGTGATCGCCTACAACTCCAACATGAATGGCGTGGATAAGCTGGACCAGAATGTTGTCTACTACCCCTTCATAAGGAGGTCCCTAAACTGGTCAAAGAAGTTTGTGGCTTGGCCTTTATCCTGCACAAAATTCAGATGGTGTGTTTCAGTCGTTCATGGGTGGAACGTCAGACAGGAGATGCCAGACACGATATCCAAAGCTCTAGTGATTATCTTTGAGCGGTTAATTGCTATGTTTAACGCAGATGTCTTTTAAAGAGCCAGAAATCCAGAACAATATAAGTCACTTTTGGAGTTCACACGCAGGGTTGTGAGGATGTGGTCAGGGAAGCAGCATGGGGTGCTGGAGGCAGAGACAGACCAGGCAGACCAGGTCCACTATCCCAGAGCACCGTACAACATGGACCCTGAAAGTAGGCTGGATGGCAACCTGGCGAGGCACAGGCTGGAAAAGCTGATGCCCACCACCAAGAAGACCAAGCCAACATGGAGGTGTCATGTCTGCGCACGCAGGGGCCGTCGCAGTGAGACCAGGATGTGGTGCGTTTCCTGTCGTGTGGCGTTACATGCAGGAAAATGTTTTACAGCAAATCACAAACAGAGAAATAATACACTGATTAAGACATGTTTATAAATATATGACTGTTTTTATATCAAACACCTTGTTTTCAGTGTTGTTTTTGTTGTTTCATAGAAGTCTACATTTACTTTTGATGTGTTCTGTGTTTGTCGTCATAAAACTCAATATTCTGTGGGTCTTGAAAAATCTGTCAAAATTCTCCAAAACTGCTGGAACTGTGAGACTGGTTGTTCAGAAAATCACTGGCAGTGAATTAGTTAAAAAGGACGTAGGGAAACCGTTTCATGAGAATCTGTTAAATTAATTAACTCCGTCTTCATCCACCATCTTCTTATTCTTCCGTTTTTTTGGTGATCCTGTTTTATTTTGGTGAACTTCCGTTTTGTTGTGGAGTGAATTTGCAGTATTCTCTCTTGCAGTTGTTTTTGGAGTTTGCATATTTTGCTATTTGCAGCATTTTTCTTTCACATTTGTTTTGGGGGGATTGTACATTTTTGCTTCTGTTTCGTTTCTCTTGCATCTTGCATAATTTTTCTCTTGCACCTTCACTTGTGTTTCATTTGTTTTATGTGTTTGTGTTTTTGGTTGTTGCACCTTTCTTGTGTTTGCAGAATTTTGTTGATGCGGTGAGTTTGCCCCCGTCAACCACCGTAAGTACCCCCTGACATGGGTGAAACAGTTTTGGAAGAAAAAAGAGGTAGAGTGCGTTAAAATCAGTGTCTGAGTTTTTACACCCAAACAACTAATATAAGTGAACTTGACAAATACATTCATATTGAACAATATTGAAAACACAGTGCTTGGGTGGTGGGGGTGGGGGGCACTTTCTGTACTTCGTGGGCTCTGGTTTTTCCTTCTTTTTCCACTTGTCTATCCATACTTTCAGTAGCATTGTTGCTGCGCATTAGCCACATCTCCATAATTACAGTATTGTCATGTTGACAGGTCGTTAACAAGTGTGCTGGGTCAGTGGTTAAATAAACTTGGGTGGGGGGCAATGCTGGATATAAAATTCAGTGCATATTTGTATTGAGTTTTAGAAAATTATTCTTCATCCAGGATTGCATGTGTGAGAAGCAGTTGGAAATGGAGGAAAGGATAATGGGTGTGATGGGTTTCGTTGCAATGTAGAGTTGTGTGTTGTCGACATAACAGTGAAAATTTAGTCCATGATGATGAATGATCTGGCCAAGAGGAAGCATGTAGATGATAAACAGAATGGGTGCAAGCACCGAACCTTGGGGGACTCCATGGGTGACAGGGGCAGTGAAGGATCTTGCGTTATTTGTGAAGACAAAATGATGACAGTCAGAGAGGTGGGAGATGAACCATCGTAACGCAGTACCAGAGACACCAATGGACTTTAGACGGTGGAGAAGAATGGTGTGATGAATTGTATCAAAGGCAGCAGAGAGGTCTAAGAGAAGGAGGATGGACAGGGAACCAGAGTCAGCAGCAAGGTCATTGGTGACTTCGAGGAGGGCAGTTTCTGTACTGTGGTGGGTGCAGAATCCACACTGAAATACTTCAAACAGGTGATTGGAATGAAGGTGGTGTTGGAGTTGGGTAGCGTGAGCACGTTCCAGAATTTTTGAGAGCAGAAGAAGGTTTGAGATGAGTCTGAAGTTGTTCAGATTGTCCGGATCAAGGCCAGGTTTTTTCAAAAGGGGTGTGACAGTGGCCAGTTTGAGTTGGGATGGAACAGAGCCAGAGGTAAGGGAAGTATTGAGGTGATGAGGGGGATGAGGACAGGAATGCAAGGTTTTAGGAAAGAGGAAGGAATGGTATCAAGGGGGCAGCTGGAAAATGTCATAAATGTGAGTTGTGTAGAGTCAGAAGAAGACAGAGGAGAGAAAGATATAAAACTGAGAGATGTGGGTGGAGAAATATCAGGTTGTGAAGGGGATGAGGAAGAGGTGGTGGGGGTGAGTGAGTTGTGTATTGACTGAATTTTGGAGTGAAAGGAAATAAGAAAGCTATTGCATTTGTCAGTAGAGAATGTGGAGGTGATGCTGTCTTTGGGTTTGGTCAGTTTTGTAAAACTGGAAAAGAGGGCGCGGGGGTTAGAGGAATTAGAATGAATCAGATCTGAGTAGAATTTGGAACGAGCCTTATTGAGTGCAGAGTTGTAGAAAGTGACAAAGACTTTTTAGGTATGGGCATGAATTGTGATTTGGGTCTTCCTGTGGAGTCATTCTAATCTTCTGTGTTTCTTTTGGAGGATATGGAGATTAGGAGTGAACCAGGGGGCAGAAGTGGATAGTTGAAAAGGTCAGAAGCCGAAGAGTCAGTGGAGGGAGAGGAGGTAAAGGTTGCATGGGATACAGAGGAGGAGAGAGAGATGGGCGAGAGTGATTTCCAATTACGGAAGGTTGCTGTACGAGATTGTTTGGTTAGTGGGGGTGGGGGTAAAGATGTCCAGAGTGATAGCCAGGTGATCGGAGACAGAGACGTAGGTCAGTGAGATGTTCTGAATGTTGAGAGAGGTTGTGGAGCAGACCAGGTCTACAGTGTGTCCATGAATGTGTGTGGGTGAGGAAATATGTTGGATGAGGTTGAGGCAATTTAAAATGTCCAAAAAGTCAGAAGATAGTTTGGCTGCAGGAGAGTCGATATGGATGTTGAAATTACCAAGGAGCACTATGGATGGAGAAATGGAAGAAAGCTGGGTGATGAAGTCTGTAAAATCATTGAGGAGTTACTGGGAGGGTGGTAGATGACAGCAGCAGGAAGTGACTGGGATCCAGGAAGTCTGAAAGCTAAATGTTCAAATGAAGTTACAGGTGAGATCGAAATAGGGCAGAGAGAGATATCACTCTGGTGAATGACAGCAATGCCTCTACTCCGTTTATCCAGTCTGGGGTTGTCCATATATGTGTATCCAGGAGGGGTGGCTTGATTGAGGGCAAAGTAGTCCAAGGGTTTATGCCAGGTTTCAGTCAGACAGAAAAAATCCAGTTTATTGTCCAGAATGAATTCATTGAGAACCAAACTTTTATTGTTGAGTGATCTGGTATTGAGCAGTGCAGACTTGAGGGGCTTTAGTTGTGAAGTCCCTGAGGCAGAAGTAGAAACAGGAAGGAGTTGTAAGGAGTCATGTGACGTATTCGTGAATGACGTATCCAGATGTTGTATCCATGCGAGTAAGAGCTGCCGTCGGTCCAGAGAGAGGGAATGCAGTTTCCAGTGGTGAACTTTAGGAAGATTCCACGACGGGAGCTTTGGTGGATATATGGTGTGCGGCAGACAAGGCAGAGTTGTTTCAGGGAGGTTATGGCATCCGTAGATGGGAACCAGGTTGTAGTCTGCTGTTAGCAAAGAAACACCATGGATTCCCGGGAGTTAGACGTGATGATAGCTGTTCTGCAGGGCCAACGCTGTGACAGGCGAGTTGGAGGACCAGGATAATACAGCCACGAACAGCAAACAGTGTAAGCCGGTGGAGTCATGCATAGGCCTCCGTTGGTCAGGTTAGACCATGGGTAGCATCCTAATTGTCTGTGAAGCAGTGTATCTTGTGGCTGTGGAGACCTATGCGGGAGTGACAGTCTCTGTTGCATAGATCACATCTGTGTGCTGTTGCTGGTCTGTTTAAATTGCTGTGGTCCTTTCTGCGGGCTCGTTTCTCTGCGGCAGTGTTCATCAACTTTTCCTCCCCTGCTTTGAGATGCTGAGTCAGAGCCCCTCCCCACTTTGAGCGATCGTCGGCCAGGCTCTCCCACGTCTCTGTGTTCATGTTGATGGCCTTCAGGTTTCTCTTTACCACGTCACGATAACGCAGTTGAGGCCGTCCAGTGGCTCTCTTCCCAGAGGCCAACTCTCCATATAGGAGGTTCTTGGGGATGCGGCCATCCTGCATGTGGTGGACATGGCCTAGCCAACGTAGGCGACGCTGTCTGAGCAGAGTGAACATGCTGGGTAGGCTGGTTCGAGACAGAACTTCCGCATTGGTCACTTTATCCTGCCAGGATATTCCTAGGATGCGGCGGAGGCTTCGCAGGTGGAAGGTGTTCAGGTGCCTCTCTTGCCCAGCATGTGTTGTCCATGTCTCGCTGCCATACAGCAGTGTACTGATGACACAGGCATGGTACGCGGCCATCCTGGTCTTCACCGTCAGCTTGGGATTTGACCACACTCGGGATGTGAGGCGAGCAAGACTTGTGGCTGCCTTCCCAATCCTCTGGTCGATTTCAGCGTCCAGGGAGAGGTTGTCACTGATTGTTGAGCTGAGATATGTAAAGTGATGGACCACATCAAGCTCATAGTCATCGATGGTAATGACTGGTGGTGCGTCAGCGTCCTGCACAAGGACATTGGTCTTCTTTAGGCTGATTGTCAGCCCAAAATCCTTGCAGGCCTGGGAGAATTGGTCCATCAGTGACTGGAGTTCATGCTGCGTGTGGGTTGCCACTGCTGCATCGTCAGCAAACAGCAAGTCTCTGATAAGCATCTTGCGTACTTTGGTCTTGGCTCTGAGGCGGGCAAGGTTAAACAGCTTGCCGTCTGATCGTGTGCGCAGGTAGATGCCTTCTGTTGAGGTACCAAAGGCATGTTTCAGCAGCAGTGCGAAGAAGACTCTGAAAAGTGTGGGGGCAAGGACGCAACCTTGCTTGACTCCACTGTTGGAGTCCAGATGTTGAAGGGCTCAGAGGTGCTGCCGTCGAACTGCACCATGCCTTGCATGTTGGTGTGGAAAGACTCAATCATGCTCTGGAGTTTTGGTGGGCAGCCAACCTTTGGCAGGATCCTGAAGAGTCCTTCTCTACTGACGAGGTAGAATGCCTTGGTGAGGTCTATGAAAGCGACGTGCAAGGGCGCTGTTCTCTGCTCTTCTCCTGGAGTTGGCGGAGGGAGAAGACCATGTCTACCGTTGATCTTCCAGCTCGGAATCTGCACTGTGACTCTGGATAGACACGCTCGGCAAGTTTCTGCAGGCGGACTAGGATGACACGAGCAAAGACTTTGCCTACAATGCTGAGTAACGAGATGCCTCTGTAGTTGTCGCAGTCGCTTCGCTCACCCTTGTTCTTGTAAAGTGTGATGATCTTGGCATCTCTCATGTCTTGTAGTACGGCCCCTTCTTTCCAGAACTGGCAGAAGACTTCATGTAGTAAGGGCAGGAGGGTGGTCTTGCAGTGCTTGACCAGTTTGGGGGGAATACCATTGCTGCCCGGGGCTTTTCCAGAGGCCAGGGTGTCAATGGCCTTGCTCAGTTCCACTACAGTGGGCTCGCTGTCGAGTTCTTCCATGATGGGCAAGCATTTGATGGCATCCAGGGCTGCAGGGGTGACGGTGTTCTGCCTTGAGTAGAGGTCGTAAAAGTGTTCCACCCATCTCTCCATCTGCTGCCCTTTGTCTGTGATGGCTTCCCCAGTAGAGGACTTGAGAGGAGCTGTCTTGTTCTGTGCTGGTCCCAGAGCCTTCTTAATACCATCATACATCCCTCTGATGTTTCCTGTTATTGCTGCAGTCTGGATAGCTTCACTCAGCTCTGTCCAGTACTCGTTGGCACAACGCCTGGCTCTCTGTTGAGCCTTGCTCCTCGTGGCCCTTAGGATCTGCAGGTTCTGCTCAGTGGGTGACCGCTTGTATTCTGCAAGAGCAGTGTGCTTGGCTGTGATAACAGGAGTCATCACAGCAGACTTGGTTTCAAACCAGTCCTCCGACTTTGAGGTCTTCCTCTCAAAGGTAGCCTGGGCGGCGCGGTGTATGGCATCTCGTAGGGTCTCCCACATTTCTGTGGCAGAGTCTTTGAACTGCGAGGCTGCCAGCTCACTCTCAAGGCTGTCCGCGAACTGCTCCACAAGGTCTGGCAGGCGGATCTTGCTGGTATCAATGCGAGGATTCCCTTGCTCCTTGCTACGGTGAAACCTCTTTGGCTGCATCCTAATCTTGCAACACACCAGTGAGTGGTCTGTGTCACAATCTGCACTGTGGTAAGAGCGCGTGTGAAGAATGTTCTTGATGGCGGAGCGCCTGACCAGGTTGAGGTCCAGCTGGTGCCAGTGCTTTGAGCGCGGGTGTCTCCAGGAAACCCTGTGCTGGGGCTTGGTCTTGAAGAAGGAGTTGGTGATGCACAGGTTATGGTAGGTGCACAGTTCAAGTAGTCGCTGGCCTTTTTCATTTAGCCTGCCAACACCAAACTGTCCAAGGCAGGAGGGCCACGAGTCGTGATCTGCACCCACTCTAGCGTTGAAGTCGCCAAGCAGAACCAGCTGTTCCTTACAGGGGATACTGCTAATGGTGGCTGCCAGGTTCTTGTAGGACTCATCCTTGGTTTCAGGTGTTGAGGACAGCATTGGGGCGTACACGCTGACAAGGGTAACAGGGCCTGTGGTGGTGTTCAGACGGAGTGTAAGGAGTCGCTCTGAGCCGTTGCTGCCTGTCTCTACCATACTCGACAAGGTGTTTCTCACTGCAAAACCCATTCTGTGTACCCGTGGTTCATTGGAGTTCTTTCCCTGCCAGTAGAACGTGTAATCTTTCTCCTTCAAGGAACCCGAGGTTCTCCTGGAGGGTGGATATGTCTATGTTCAGCCGTTTGAGCTCGTTGTTGATGACGGCTGTTTTTCTGGAGTCGCTGATGTTCTGGAGGTTTTCAGAAAGGCCGGTCAACATTGTCCGGACATTCCAACTTCCCAGTTTCAGAGCTGGTCTCTTTTGTTGATTTATATTCATGCCTGGTGTGGTGGTTGCGAACTGCCTGTCGGATTTCTCCTAATCTCCATGCACCCAATGAGGAAGGCAGACCGTGGTGGGACAGCACCTTTTTGGCTGGAGGCTGCTCAGCTTGAGGTGGGTGGTAGCTGTCCGGTGGGATTAGAGAATCCCTCCCACCGACGGGAACGATCCCTGGCGCTACACTCTACGCCAATTGAGCGCTAGCTTATAACCGGTAACTGTCGTTCCCCGTGTTGTGTCGACGCCGTGGGCGAAGCTGGAGTGTTCTCTCCAGGTGTGCGATATGTGCGGTCAGATGCTAGCCTGGGTGGTGTAATATGGAGGACAGGCTGTTGCCCATGCAGCATGTCCCCCTCTTGGCCTTGTTGGCTGTATCCAACGGAAAGGCAGAGCCGATATAGTTAGAACCATAGAGCTGCAGGAGTTGCCGGAAGGTGACACGTTGTGAGGACCAACCGCCTTAGAGGCTCCTTTCCGGATTGTCTGTCGGGATTTACTCCCCTAGCCTTTGACTTCCCCAAGCCAACCTGCAAGGCAGCAAGGGACTCGTGGAGGGTGGGAGTGTCCTGCTTCCCGTGCAGATGCCGTGATCTGCCCACTGCCCAGGGAGTCATGCAGAAAGAGGTAATCAGCATAGGATTTTTTTTTTTTTAATTTGATAATAAAATTAAAATTAAAATTATCCGGTGCAATAAGCGGCATCAAACCGCGCCAGCGTCCTCTCACAGACCGGAAGTCGAATGTGTCAAGTCAACTTCTGCATCTTCTATCTTCATGTTCAGTCCCCCCCCCCAATGTCTATGTTGGTTCCGCCTGTGCATTAAACCATTCAAATGAACCACACATGTAGGTCATTTTCATACCATTGTGTTTGTTTTAGTTGTCACTCTCACCTTCAACGTTTGGTGAAATATCGATCCAAAGATGATTGCCTTTGACCACTTTTCATAATCTTCCGGGAGTGTGCAGGGCATATACGTCTTCGGGGTGGGGGGTAGCACGGCTCGTGGACATTTTTGGGGGTGTTTTTTCCACTAATTTGGAGGGTTGGTGGGGTTTCGCTGGCATGTCTTTTATTGGTGCTGATGGAATGATGGCTGCCTCCTCCTTTTTTTTTAATCATCTCTTTCACTTCTATTGATAATGCAGTTTCATTCGCACCAGGAATCACTTTCATTGGGCTCATGATGAAAAATTAATATGTGCTGTGTGTGTGGGTGTGGGTGTGGGTGTGGGTGTGGGTGGGGGTTGGTGGATGCACTTGGAGGGGAGGGACTCACGAGGCAGCGGTGGCTCTGTCCTTTACACGTAGCTTCTGATGCTGGGCCGACACAGGTACAGATCGATGAATGAGGGTCATAGGTCACCAAAAGCACTATGGGTAGCTCCCTCATAGCCAATGGGATGATACGTACAGTACATACAGTAATGTGCATAGTATTTATGTCTCAGGGGTTTTGGTTTCCTTTCGTGAATTTACTTTTCTTTTGTATTCAGAGACGAAAAATTGAGGTAAAGGTTTTTCGTTACTTGAATTATTTGTTAGCTGGGTCTTTGGTAAGTAGAGGTACCATTGTATACATGTTCAGCCCTGAGATGAACTGGAGACTCAAACAGGGTGTCCCCCGCCTCCCTGCTGGAGCTGGGTTAGGCCCAGATTGACCCGAGTGACACCTGTGACCCTGGTGAGTTAAACTGTCCCTGGGTGGAGTTAAACTGTCCCTGGGTGGGGTTAAACTGTCCCTGGGTGGGGTTAAACTGTCCCTGGGTGGGGTTAAACTGTCCCTGGGTGGAGTTAAACTGTCCCTGGGTGGAGTTAAAGTGTCCCTGGGTGGAGTTAAACTCTCCCTGGGTGGAGTTAAATTGTCACTGAGTGGAGTTAAACTCTCCTTGGGTGGGGTTAAACTGTCCCTGGGTGGAGTTAAACTGTCCCTGGGTGGAGTTAAACTGTCTCTGGGTGGAGTTAAACTGTCTCTGGGTGGAGTTAAACTCTCCCTGGGTGGGGTTAAACTGTCTCTGGGTGGAGTTAAACTGTCCCTGGGTGGAGTTAAACTGTCTCTGGGTGGAGTTCAACTGTCCCTGGGTGGAGATCAACTGTCCCTGGGTGGAGTTCAACTGTCCCTGGGTGGAGATCAACTGTCCCTGGGTGGGGTTAAACTGTCCCTGGGTGGGGTTAAACTGTCCCTGGGTGGGGTTAAACTGTCCCTGGATGGGGTTAAACTGTCCCTGGGTGGAGTTCAACTGTCCCTGGGTGGGGTTAAACTGTCCCTGGGTGGGGTTAAACTGTCCCTGGGTGGGGTTAAACTGTCCCTGGGTGGGGTTAAACTGTCCCTGGGTGGGGTTAAACTGTCCCTGGGTGGAGTTCAACTGTCTCTGAGTGGAGTTCAACTGTCTCTGAGTGGAGTTCAACTGTCTCTGGGTGGAGTTCAACTGTCCCTGGGTGGAGATCAACTGTCCCTGGGTGGAGTTAAACTGTCCCTGGGTGGAGTTAAACTCCCTGGGTGGAGTTAACCACTTAAACCCTAATGGGGTTTTCTGGCAAATTCCACCTAAAATTCATGCCCAAATTTAAACAGGTATTGCTCTGCAACTACCTAGACCAAAGTCATGAAACTTCACCTGTGTGAAGACAACACCTGAACATTTGTGAACCAACTGTCAGGTATCATATATTTGTTTCCCACTAACTCTGGTGTGATCAAATACACAGCAGAAAAAAAATGACAGTGAAACTGTCAATTATGAATCTGTTTGTCCATTTCTGAACATTTATTGTGTAAAATTTGAGATTTGTACGATAAATAAAACTTATTTTATTAAGGACAGCACTACAATTTGGTCACTTGGAGAGCAGTTTATCCAAACATACACAAATGTGTTTTTTTAAACTTCTAACTTGATACATGAAACAAAATAGTCTTGAATCTGCAGAAGTCAGAACAATTATTAACACCCGGAACTAATGTTTGCCGTCAAAGTTTCCACATGGAAGTAAAAATCCATCGGACCAGTCAGTTGCTCCCAGTCCGCCATTTTTCTGCATGCGTAGCTTTTAACAGAATGTCGTATTGTAATGGTTTAAAGTCTGTAGAATCGCAGCGTATTAGAGAGTGACTTTGTTTTATCGGGAGTTCATAGTTGCATCTGATCGAATGGGGAATCATGTGTGGTGTCCTGTTATGGAAATGGGAAGCAGTACCGGAGGACAACCGAACTTTTATTCACAGTGTCTACATGCTAAACTGACAAAACAAGTTTCATCATATTCTACACATGTGTGGACAATAAATCCAGGTGGAATTTTATATCTACGATCGACCTTTGATCCTAAAACACCGAAGGTAAGAAACAACTCACACCTGTTGTTGTGCAAAACTAAATCCTTCTTTTCTAAGTATTTTTGTTATAACTGTAAATATACATCAGATTTTGAAACGGATTACACCATTAGAATCCCTGATGTGTTGGCTTTCTTTATAGTACACAGTATTGCATGTATTATGAAATAATATAATGTGATACTAAATTACTTTGTAGAGAGTACACCGTCGTACGCTTTTTTTTACATTCCTATTTACATGCTCGTTATTATAACTGTGTTTGAGGAAAGAATGGTTGAACATGGTTGATATGTCATTATAGCCTAAAGTCTGACCTTTCCAATGATATAGAACATATGAATATTAAACAAGATTTCACACTGGGGTTAGGGTTAGAAGGAACCAGGCAGCAGGTGAAGTGAAATGGGTCCCCGTGATTGGGGACCTTGTGGTGGAAGAGTCCCTGGGTCAGGTTTAACTGTTGGACCAGATCACACATGTTGGATTGTTGTTTGGTAAATGTGACCTCTGAACAAACTGAGCAGACCAGGAGTCAGTGAACGCACCGTCAATGCTCACATTGGTGTGTGTGTGTGTGTGTATCCAGTGTGTGTGTGTATCCAGTGTGTGTGTGTGTGTGTGTGTGTGTGTCCAGTGTGTGTGTGTGTGTGTGTGTGTGTATCCAGTGTGTGTGTGTATCCAGTGTGTGTGTGTGTGTGTGTGTGTGTGTGTATCCAGTGTGTGTGTGTATGTGTGTGTGTCCAGTGTGTGTGTGTATCCAGTGTGTGTGTGTATGTGTGTGTGTCCAGTGTGTGTGTGTGTGTGTGTGTGTGTCCAGTGTGTGTGTGTCCAGTGTGTGTGTGTCCAGTGTGTGTGTGTGTGTGTGTGTCCAGTGTGTGTGTGTTTGTGTGTGTGTGTCCAGTGTGTGTGTGTGTGTGTGTGTGTGTCCAGTGTGTGTGTGTGTGTCCAGTGTGTGTGTGTGTCCAGTGTGTGTGTGTGTGTGTATGTGTGTCCAGTGTGTGTGTGTGTGTGTGTGTGTCCAGTGTGTGTGTGTGTCCAATGTGTGTGTGTGTTTGTGTGTGTGTGTGTGTCCAGTGTGTGTGTGTGTGTGTGTGTGTCCAGTGTGTGTGTGTCCAGTGTGTGTGTGTTTGTGTGTGTGTGTCCAGTGTGTGTGTGTGTGTGTGTATCCAGTGTGTGTGTGTATCCAGTGTGTGTGTGTATGTGTGTGTGTCCAGTGTGTGTGTGTGTGTGTGTGTGTATCCAGTGTGTGTGTGTGTGTGTCCGTGTGTGTGTGTGTCCAGTGTGTGTGTGTGTGTGTGTGTGTCCAGTGTGTGTGTGTTTGTGTGTGTGTGTCCAGTGTGTGTGTGTGTGTGTGTGTGTGTGTGTGTCCAGTGTGTGTGTGTGTGTGTTTGTGTGTGTGTGTGTCCAGTGTGTGTGTGTGTCCAGTGTGTGTGTGTGTGTGTGTGTCCAGTGTGTGTGTGTTTGTGTGTGTGTGTCCAGTGTGTGTGTGTGTGTGTGTGTCCAGTGTGTGTGTGTGTGTGTGTGTGTGTCCAGTGTGTGTGTGTGTGTGTGTGTGTCCAGTGTGTGTGTGTGTGTGTGTGTGTGTCCAGTGTGTGTGTGTGTGTGTGTGTGTATCCAGTGTGTGTGTGTATGTGTGTGTGTCCAGTGTGTGTGTGTGTGTGTGTGTGTGTGTGTGTGTGTGTGTCCAGTGTGTGTGTGTGTGTCCAGTGTGTGTGTGTGTGTGTGTGTGTATGTGTGTGTGTGTGTGTCCAGAGTGTGTGTGTGTGTGTGTCCAGTGTGTGTGTGTGTGTGTGTCCAGTGTGTGTGTGTGTGTCTAGTGTGTGTGTGTGTTTGTGTGTGTGTGTGTCCAGTGTGTGTGTGTGTGTCCAGTGTGTGTGTGTGTGTGTGTGTGTGTCCAGTGTGTGTGTGTTTGTGTGTGTGTGTCCAGTGTGTGTGTGTCCAGTGTGTGTGTGTCCAGTGTGTGTGTGTCCAGTGTGTGTGTGTGTGTGTCCAGTGTGTGTGTGTGTGTGTATCCAATGTGTGTGTGTGTGTATCCAGTGTGTGTGTGTATCCAGTGTGTGTGTGTGTGTGTGTCCAGTGTATGTGTTTGTGTGTGTGTGTGTGTCCAGTGTGTGTGTGTGTGTGTGTGTGTGTCCAGTGTGTGTATGTGTGTGTGTGTGTGTATCCAGTGTGTGTGTGTGTGTGTGTGTCCAGTGTGTGTGTGTGTCCAGTGTGTGTGTCCAGTGTGTGTGTGTGTGTGTCCAGTGTGTGTGTGTGTCCAGTGTGTGTGTGTGTGTGTCCAGTGTGTGTGTGTGTGGGTGTGTCCAGTGTGTGTGTGCGTGTGTCCAGTGTGTGTGTGTGTGTGTGTCCAGTGTGTGTGTCCAGTGTGTGTGTGTGTGTGTGTGTCCAGTGTGTGTGTGTGTGTCCAGTGTGTGTGTGTGTGTGTGTGTGTCCAGTGTGTGTGTGTCCAGTGTGTGTGTGTGTGTGTCCAGTGTGTGTGTGTGTGTGTATCCAATGTGTGTGTGTGTGTATCCAGTGTGTGTGTGTATCCAGTGTGTGTGTGTGTGTGTGTGTCCAGTGTATGTGTTTGTGTGTGTGTGTGTGTCCAGTGTGTGTGTGTGTGTGTGTGTGTGTGTCCAGTGTGTGTATGTGTGTGTGTGTGTGTATCCAGTGTGTGTGTGTGTGTGTGTGTCCAGTGTGTGTGTGTGTCCAGTGTGTGTGTCCAGTGTGTGTGTGTGTGTGTCCAGTGTGTGTGTGTGTCCAGTGTGTGTGTGTGTGTGTGTCCAGTGTGTGTGTGTCCAGTGTGTGTGTGTGGGTGTGTCCAGTGTGTGTGTGCGTGTGTCCAGTGTGTGTGTGTGTGTGTGTCCAGTGTGTGTGTCCAGTGTGTGTGTGTGTGTGTGTGTCCAGTGTGTGTGTGTGTGTCCAGTGTGTGTGTGTGTGTGTGTGTGTCCAGTGTGTGTGTGTGTGTGTGTGTCCAGAGGTTCAATAATCACAGGATTAACTGAAGGATTAAGACGATTACATCTGATTACAACTGCCATGATCTAACACGTCCACTAACGTCTGTCTATCTGTCCACTAACCTGTCTGTCCAACACATGTGCACTAACCTCTCTGTCCATCTGTCCACACCACCAGGTCAGACTGAAGCAGTGTCTCCATGGTAACACATATACACGTCCCTGTTCCGTCCTTTTACCCTGTGAATCTAACAGTTGTGTGTTTTCCCACGCAGGGAGCGGTCAGTGAACGTGTCAGAGCCAGAGTCCCTGGAGCTGACGGTGTCCAACCTGAGGCCCCAAGAAAGTTACAGCTTCCGGGTCGTAGCATACAACGAGGTGGGACCAGGAGAGAGTTCTGCTGCACTGAGGATCAGCACCAAGCCTGACCGTAAGACAGAAAAAAACAGACAGTAAGACAAAAAAGAGACAGGAAGACAGAAAAAAAGAGACAGGAAGACAAAAAAGAAACCGTAAGACAGAAAAAAAGAGATAGTAAGACAGAAAAAAGAGACAGTAAGACAGAAAAAACAGACAGTAAGACAAAAAAGAGACAGTAAGACAGAAAAAAAGAGACAGGAAGACAGAAAAAAAAGAGACAGTAAGACAAAAAAGAGACAGTAAGACAGAAAAAACAGACAGTAAGACAAAAAAGAGACAGGAAGACAGAAAAAAAACACAGTAAGACAGAAAAAACAGACAGTAAGACAGAACAACAGACAGTAAGACAGAAAAAACAGATGGTAAGACAAAAACATACAGTCAGACAAAAAACAGACAGTACCACAAAAAAGAGACAGGAAGACAGAAAAAAGAGACAGTAAGACCGAAAAAAAGAGACAGGAAGACAGACAAAAAAGAGACAATAAGACAAAAAAGAGACAGTAAGACAGAAAAAACAGACAGTAAGACAAAAAAGAGACAGGAAGACAGAAAATAGAGACAGTAAGACAGAAAAAAAACACAGTAAGACAGAAAAAACAGACAGTAAGACAGAACAACAGACAGTAAGACAGAAAAAACAGATGGTAAGACAAAAACATACAGTCAGAC
Source organism: Siphamia tubifer (assembly GCA_020466265.1). NCBI lineage: Eukaryota > Metazoa > Chordata > Actinopteri > Kurtiformes > Apogonidae > Siphamia > Siphamia tubifer. The sequence goes on along the minus strand of CM035794.1, from coordinate 2,911,108 downwards.
AAAAAACAGACAGTACCACAAAAAAGAGACAGGAAGACAGAAAAAAGAGACAGTAAGACCGAAAAAAAGAGACAGGAAGACAGACAAAAAAGAGACAATAAGACAAAAAAGAGACAGTAAGACAGAAAAAACAGACAGTAAGACAAAAAAGAGACAGGAAGACAGAAAATAGAGACAGTAAGACAGAAAAAAAACACAGTAAGACAGAAAAAACAGACAGTAAGACAGAACAACAGACAGTAAGACAGAAAAAACAGATGGTAAGACAAAAACATACAGTCAGACAAAAAACAGACAGTACCACAAAAAAGAGACAGGAAGACAGAAAAAAGAGACAGTAAGACCGAAAAAAAGAGACAGGAAGACAGAAAAAAAGAGACAGGAAGACAGAAAAAAGAGACAGTAAGACAGAAAAAACAGACAGTAAGACAAAAAAGAGACAGGAAGACAGAAAATAGAGACAGTAAGACAGAAAAAAAACACAGTAAGACAGAAAAAACAGACAGTAAGACAGAACAACAGACAGTAAGACAGAAAAAACAGATGGTAAGACAAAAACATACAGTCAGACATAAAACAGACAGTACCACAAAAAAGAGACAGGAAGACAGAAAAAAGAGACAGTAAGACCGAAAAAAAGAGACAGGAAGACAGAAAAAAAGAGACAGGAAGACAGAAAAAAGAGACAGTAAGACAGAAAAAACAGACAGTAAGACAAAAAAGAGACAGGAAGACAGAAAAAAGAGACAGGAAGATAGAAAAAACAGACAGTAAGACAAAAAAGAGACAATAAGACAGAAAAAAGAGACAGTAAGACAGAAAAAACAGACGGTAAGACAAAAACATACAGTCAGACAAAAAACAGACAGTAAGACAGAAAAAACAGACAGTAAGACAAAAAAGAGACAGGAAGACAGAAAAAAAGAGACAGGAAGACAGAAAAAAAGAGACAGTAAGACAAAAAAGAGACAGTAAGACAGAAAAAAGAGACAGTAAGACAGAAAAAAGAGACAGGAAGACAGAAAAAAACAGACAGTAAGACAGAAAAACAGACGGTAAGACAGAAAAAAGACCGACAGTAAGACAGGAAAAACAGACAGTAAGACAGAAAAAACAGACAGTAAGACAAAAAAGAGACAGTAAGACAAAAACAGACGCTAAGACAGAAAAAACAGACGGAAAGACAAAAAAGAGACAGTAAGACAGAAAAAAGAGACAGTAAGACAGAAAAAACCAGACAGTACGACAGGAAAAACGGACAGTAAGACGGGAGGAAAAATGGACAGAAAGATGGAAAAAAACAGACAGACGGTAAGAAGGAAAAAAACAGACAGCAAGACGAGAAAAAAAGCGGACAGTAAGACGAAAAAAAAACGGGCAGTAAGATGGGAAAAAAAAACGGGCAGTAAGACGGTGGGAAAAACGGGCAGCAAGACGGGGAAAAAAACGGGCAGTAAGATGGGAAAACAGGCAGTAAGATGGGAAAACAGGCAGTAAGACGTGAAAACAGGCAGTAAGACAGAAAAACAAGCAGTAAGAGAGAAAAACTGGCATGAAGACCAGAAAAAAGGCTGTAAGACACAAAAACAGCCTGACCGTAAGACACAAAAAAAGGCAGGCAGTAAGACCAGAAAAAAAATGCATTAAGACTGACAAAAACAGGCATTTACACTGGAAAAAACAGGCATTAAGACAAAAAAAACATGCATTAGGACCAAAAAACCGACAGGCATTAAGACAAAAATAGGCAGGCATTAAGACTGGGAAACAGCCAGTAAGACACACAAACAGCCTGACTATAAGACACAAACAGGCAGAATAACAGTCAAACACACTGATACTGTGACAGACACACACTCTGCAGGGGGCGGGGTCAGCAGGTCATGTGACCTGCTGACCCTGCCCCCTGTGTCCTGTCCCTCATGTGTCCAGTCCAGGTCCCCAGTCGGGTGGAGTCCCTCCAGGTTCAGGCTTTGTCCCCCACCTCAGTCCAGGTGGTGTGGGCTCCACCAGGTCTACCCAACGGACCCATCCTGGGGTACCGACTGTTCTGGACCGAGAGCCCATCTGGAAAAGAACAAGTGAGACCTGAAGGACTCAACCACCATCCAACTACACACACACACACACACACAACTCCATGTAAACGTGTGTGTGTGTGTGTTTTTTTTTTCAGACCGTGGACGTAAATGGACTCAGTTATAAAATGGAAGGACTCAACAGGTTCACTCAGTACCAGGTCCGAGTTCTAGCGCTCAACCGCTACGGACCAGGACCTGCCTCCGACACACTCAGTGTCACCACCCAATCAGATGGTGAGAACCACAGACCACCACACCCACAGACCACCACACCCACAGACCACCACACCCACAGACCACCACACCCACAGACCACCACACCCATAGACCACCACAGACCACCACACCCACAGACCACCACACCCATAGACCACCACACCCACAGACCACCACACCCACAGACCACCACACCCACAGACCACCACACCCACAGACCACCACACCCACAGACCACCACACCCACAGACCACCACACCCATAGACTACCACACCCACAGACCACCACACCCACAGACCACCACACCCACAGACCACCACACCCACAGACCACCACACCCACAGACCACCACACCCATAGACTACCACACCCACAGACCACCACACCCACAGACCACCACACCCATAGACTACCACACCCACAGACCACCACACCCACAGACCACCACACCCACAGACCACCACACCCATAGACCACCACACCCACAGACCACCACACCCATAGACCACCACACCCACAGACCACCACACCCATAGACCACCACACCCACAGACCTTTCATGCCCACAGACCCTCATATACACACTGGCACAAGTCTGAGCGGGACAGGATAAACTCTGGCTCGGTGTGGTCTATCACTTCGAGCAGACAGCCAGGGGGGCCCCCTGCTGGTGGTCTGTGTCTGTTCCGTCTAAACAGATGCTTTGTTCATTGTGTGAATGCTCCGTCTGCGTCTCCGTGGTAACAGTGAGTTGTGTGTTAATTGAATGTGAAATCAAAGTGACACACACACACACACACACACACACACACACACACACACACACTCAGCAGCTGAGTCAACAGATAAGCTGTGGACAGTTAATCAGCCGCTGCTTCATCCAGACCTCCGCCGCGTTCGTTCGCAGTCTGCTACCCTCGCCTCGTTCATAAACAAAACATCAGCGCACACACAGGAACACACCTCAGTGCGGATGGCGAGGGGGCGGGGCTTCTGCTTGGACATGTCACATGACGGAACCCTCAGGTACATTTACATTTTTCCCCAACCAATCAGCTGCTGTTGCCGGGCAGAACTGTACAGAAGCATTTTAAGCTACTTTTAACCACCTTTAAATTGGTAGATGCTAGAAGGTAATGGCCGGCTGGACGGGGGCGGGACTAAGGTCTGGACGTTCTGCGCAGCTGCAGACTTCATTGCTACGGCCTGAAATATAATACTCCAATGCAGCGCAGTCAATACGCTGAATTGAGGTGCATTTCATTGGACATATTTCTTGGAGGCGTGCCTTTTGTTCTTTCATGTGGAGTGTTTTGGTAAATCTAAGCACCACGAGGATGGAATATAGTTTTATTTATTATATTTGTCTGAACCTGATTACAGTACTGACTCGTTCAAGACTTTTTTTGACTCAGTTTCACCATCAAACCGAGACAGAGAGGAAGGCCATGGTCACATTAAAATAATAAAATGCTTCAATGACTGACAGCAGGTTTAACTCCAACAAGGAAGTGATGTTTTTGCCAGAGTTTGTTATAATAGCTAAGTTTAACTTAGTTAGTTAGTTAGTTAGTTAGTTAGTTAGTTAGTTAGTTAGTTAGTTAGTTAGTTAGTTAGTTAGTTAGTTAGTTAGTTAGTTAGTTAGTTAGTTAGTTTGATGACATTTTCAGGGTGTGTTAGGAGTGTCACACAGAACAAATGATTACATTTTGGTGATGATCCAGTAGACATCCAGGATTCTGGATCAGTTTGAAATTATACATTGTTTTAAATGGAGAATACATTTCAAAATGATCCAGCAAAAACATAACCTTGGCGGAATCTCTCATCACTCAAAGGGGGGGAGGTCTGCCTTGGTGGAGGTAAGGAGGTTTATGTTCAGTCACTTCTATTCAAGAATCTCTGTTCAATTCTATTATACAGACATTTAGACACTAATAAATGAATGGTAAATGTTTTGGATTAGTCTGGATTAGTCTGGTTTAGTTAGTCAGATTTAGTCTTGTTTAGTCAGTCTGGTTTAATTAGTCTGTTTCAGGTCATCAGGTTTAGTTAGTCTGGTTTAGTTAGTCTTATTTAGTCAGTCTAGTTTAAGTAGTCTGGTTTATTTTGGCCAGACTAACTAAACCAGACAAAATCCAGACTAAAACAGGCTGACTAAACCAGACTACCTAAACCAGACTGACTAAATCAGACTAACTAAATCAGACTGACTAAACCAGACAGACTAAGTAAGCCTAAATTAACCAGACTGACTAAACCGGACCAACTAAACCAGACCGACTAAACCAGACCGACTAAACCAGACCAACTAAACCAGACCAACTAAACCAGACCGACTAAACCAGACCGACTAAACCAGACAGACTAAGCCAGACTAACTAAACCAGACAGGCTAAACCAAACTAACTAAACCAGACTACCTAAGCCAGACCAATTAAACCAGACTAACTAAACCTGATGACGTAAACCAGACTAACTAAACCAGACGGACTAAAACAGACTAATTAAACCAGACTAACTAAACCTGATGACGTAAACCAGACTAACTAAACCAGACGGACTAAAACAGACTAATTAAAGCAGACTGACTAAACAAGACTAAATCTGACTAATCTGACCGACTAAATCTGACTAACTAAACCTGACTAAACCAGACTGGTTTAGATAGTTCAGTTTAATTAAATGTTAAATGTTCTTCACTTCTATAGTTGTTCCACCTTCATGGTTCAAAGCTCTTCACATTAGCTTCACATTCACCCATTCACACACATTCATACACCAGTAGGTTTATACTCCCACTCTACCAACTGAGCCACAGCCGCCTAGTTACTTAGTCTGGTTTATTTAGTCTACATTTTTAAACCTGTTTATTGTTTGTCGTTTCAGTTCCCAGCGCTGCTCCTCAGAACGTCAGCCTGGAGGTGGTTCTGTCCCGGGTGAGTCCTCTTCTACTCTACCCCCCCACCCACTGTGCCCTTAGTGTATTTGTACTGCATTTTAATGTATTTTTACTACATTTTTTTCTCTTTGTACTACAGTTTATGTATTACTACTATATTTTAGTGTTATTTACTGTATTTTACTCTATTTTTACTACATTTTACTCTACTTCTTTTGCATTTTAGTCTAGTGGACTTTGTTTTATTTTGTTTATTGGTTTTCAATGAACATATTAAGAATCATAACATTTCTCAAAATATATTTTACAAATAAAAAATTCCCTCACCCCTCCCACGCATCCCATTACAATGTAGGACTTTATCAGATATGAAACAAGACTAAAAAATAATAATAGTAATATTCTTGAATATAATTATAACAATAATAAAAAAAAATAATAAAGTAAATTAAATTAAAAGAATGAATAAATAAAAAGCGGGGGGGGGGGGGGTAGCTCAAAAGGTTCAATGCTGTACTATTGTTCTCTTGGGAGAGATTATTGCAATCATTGTGTGTGTCCGTCTGTCTGTGTGTGTATGTGTACGTCCGTGTGTGTGTGATTGTCTGTCTGATTGTCTGTCCACAGAGACATATCATGCCACAACTCAATGAATACCTGAAACATGACCATGAAACCACATGGGCACATACACACAGCCAATATACATCAGATGCAACGATCCACCCGAGCAAAGGTCAAAGGTCGTATCCAGCAGAAAGGTCAAAATCACATTACCGGTCCCAATTCAAGAATGGGTTGCCATAGAAATCCGAGACCCGCACATAACAGTGGTGAGATCAGGCATTCTCCAAATACTTGTGTTTTTTTATTCTACATGTAGAGGTTCTTGTTCATAAAAGTCCCAAAAGGGTCTCCAGTAGGGGTGGGAATCTTTCACTCACACAACGATCCTATTCGAATCTCTATTCACAGACAACGATCCGATTCAGAGCGATTCATAAAAAATAGTGAATGATTTGGTTCAATTCCATATGATTTGGTAAGATTCGATTCAGTACGATTCAAACTGATTCAGTTCAGTTTGATTCAATACAAATTGACAATTTAACTGCAAGGACATATTTTATTTTATGTAACTGAGTGACAATGATAATATACCTGTAGATAAGTGATATTAATGATAATATACCTGTAGATAAATGATATTAGTGATAATATACCTGTAGATAAGTGATATTAATGATAATATACCTGTAGATAAATTATATTAATGATAATATACCTGTAGATAAGTGATATTAATGATAATATACCTGTAGATAAATGATATTAATGATAATATACCTGTAGATAAGTGATATTAATGATAATATACCTGTAGATAAATTATATTAATGATAATATACCTGTAGATAAGTGATATTAATGATAATATACCTGTAGATAAATGATATTAATGATAATATACATGTAGATAAGTGATATTAATGATAATATACCTGTAGATAAATGATATTAATGATAATATACCTGTAGATAAATGATATTAATGATAATATACCTGTAGATAAATGATATTAATGATAATATACCTGTAGATAAGTGATATTAATGATAATATACCTGTAGATAAGTGATATTAATGATAATATACCTGTAGATAAATGATATTAATGATAATATACCTGTAGATAAATGATATTAATGATAATATACCTGTAGATAAGTGATATTAATGATAATATACCTGTAGATAACTGATATTAATGATAATATACCTGTAGATAACTGATATTAGTGATAATATACCTGTAGATAAGTGATATTAATGATAATATACCTGTAGATATGTGATATTAATGATAATATACCTGTAGATAACTGATATTAGTGATAATATACCTGTAGATAAGTGATATTAATGATAATATACCTGTAGATATGTGATATTAATGATAATATACCTGTAGATAACTGATATTAATGATAATATACCTGTAGATAAGTGATATTAATGATAATATACCTGTAGATAAGCGATATTAATGATAATATACCTGTAGATAAGTGATATTAATGATAATATACCTGTAGATAAATGATATTAATGATAATATACCTGTAGATAAGTGATATTAATGATAATATACCTGTAGATATGTGATATTAATGATAATATACCTGTAGATAACTGATATTAATGATAATATACCTGTAGATAAGTGATATTAATGATAATATACCTGTAGATAACTGATATTAATGATAATATACCTGTAGATAAGTGAGATTAATGAAATATTAAACTGATAATCTAGTTTTACTAATTTAACAAGTTTGTAAAACTCTGCTCTTATTTAAAATACAAAACTTTAAAATCCAAAACCTCAAGAAAGACAATAAAAGATAAAAATGTCATAAAGTTGAATTATTCCTGTAAATGGTAGAATACACTGAACATAACACTGAGCTTAGACAGAAAATACAGTTTTTATTCTTTTGGAGGAAAATCAACTGATCAACATAATCTGGTCTAAAAACACTAATGTTTTCATAAAAACTCTTCTGATGCTGGTGTCTGGTTTACAGAGGGTCAGGGGTCAGAGGTCAGGGTTTACAGAGGTATTTTTAAAGACTTGACAGTAGGAGACTCAACAAGGATCCAGTACAGGTGGACTGACTGAGTCCAACATGGGTCCACTTTACAAACATGTACATTAGACCCATAACCCTAACCCATGATTAAACATTCTCTTCTCAGTGTTTAGCTTTAAGTTCAGTTTAAACTCATACCACACCTTGCTAATATGTATGTGTTAGCAGTGAGCTTACTAAGTGTTGCCGTGTATTTTGGAAATCTGTGCGCCGATATAAAGCTTGCTTCAAAATAAGACGATTCTACTGTATGGATCCACCACGGATCGGCGGTTTCATCCATAAATATGCTTTTATTTTGTCACTTCCTGTCCGCTACCTGAATTTCCTTTCCAACCGTACTTAAAAAAAATCAGCAGATAAACCTGTGGTTGGAAGTTTTAATGTGTATATCAGAGTCGTACAGTTAAAGGAGGCAGGTGAGGCAGGGTCTCTCCAGACATAATCTATCATGAGTTATGATCAATATAAATAATACTAATAAATATTTGTCCAAGTGTCTGTGTTATAAATCACATCTGTATGATTCCAATGTTTTCTATCATTTTCGTGACCAAAATGGTCGTATTTGTTTGTTTCCTCTTCAACTGTAGTGAATATGCAGTGAATATGCAGTGAATATGCAGTGAATATGCATTGAATATGCAGTGAATATGCAGTGAATATGCATTGAATATGCAGTGAATATGCAGTGGATATGCAGTGAATATGCAGTGAATATGCAGTGAATGTGCAGTGAATGTGCAGTGAATGTGCAGTGTGCTGAGGCAGTTCTAAGCCATGCCTCAGCACAGATTGAACAATCCCTTGTTAAGTGTTGGAGGTCGTGACCTTTGTGCTTCCTCTGTTCATGCCAACAACATAAAGCTGTAGAAAGAGGTTTTTATCCACTTTACATATGTCTGTTATATGGACTCACTTTACTTATAATGGGTTGTGTTTTTTTAACTATGTTTTCCACTTATGCAGTGTTAACAATTTGACATAAAACAAAAGTGAACAGACATGAGGTGAGACAGGCAGTAACTCTGCCTCAGTAGAGGGCGTGGTCTACGTCAACTCACTTTTATCTGGTTACTAGGTTACCAATGGTTGTTGTGGTGTTATTGTTGGCTTCATCTAAAACCATGGAGGATCAGGATGTTATAGCTAAAGTCAAAGGACTTGATAAAGAATGGACGAGCGACGCCAGAGCATCCGCCGTGTGTTTAGTTTTGTGTATGGTACCCCCCTGTAGTGTAGACGTTTAAATATGTACCTCATATAAATAATGCTGCAATGAGATATGAAACTAAAAGGTATTTAGCAAATATTTGGTGTATTTGAAAATCTGATTTAGAAAAAGTCAGTGCCTCACCTGCCACAGACCTCACTGCACGTCACTGGTGTATACATGTCTGAAAATAAATACTATGTCATTGTTAAGCCACTTGGTCACAGATATTCATTCATCATCTGAACCCACTTTATCCACACTTGGGTCACGGGGGTCACTGGGGGCCTAATCCAGCTACAATGGGCGAAGGCGGGGTACACGCTGTATGAGACGCCAGTTCATCTCAGGGCTGAACATATATAGACAAACAATCACTCTCACATTCACACCTATGGACAATTTTAGATTAACCAATTAACCTATCAGTGCATGTGTTTGGATGGTGGGAGGAAACCGGAGTGCCCGGCGAAAACCCACGCGGGGAGGACATGCAAACTCCACACAGAAAGGTCTGGTACGGGATTCGAACCAGAGTCCTACTTGCTGTGAGGCACGAGTGCTAACCACTGCACCACCGTGCTAACCACTGCACCACCGTGCTAACCACTGCACCACCGTGCTAACCACTGCACCACCGTGCTAACCACTGCACCACCGTGCTAACCACTGCACCACCGTGCTAACCACTGCACCACCGTGCTAACCACTGCACCACCGTGCCGCCCCGGTCACAGATATAAAGAACATAATCACAGATCGGTGGTTGGACCTCAGGAAACCGATTCAGGGCCGTAAATCTGTTCATAGCCAGTTGTACAGATTCAGGCTCCATGGACCGATTCACTCAGATCTCATACGACACCGACCGATAACCGTTTCAAATCGGTTTATCTTTACACCCCAAGTCTCCAGGTTTTATCAAAAGTTTGTGAAGACGCTTTTAGTGTGTACAACACATCTTTAAAACAAAAGAATCAAAGCTCTTGCAAGAAGTGTTGCAAAAGCTTTGACTACCTGAGTAACAAATGTCTATAATTCACTGGTGTTAGACAGAGCCCAGACAGGACTAGGTTCAAAGTATATACCAGACATCTCACTAAAGGCTCTAAAGATATTTAGCCAGAAGGGGGAGTGGTTTGGACATGGACAAAACATATGTCTTGTCTCTGCTGGCTGACCTCCACATCTAGGGCAGAGTGGTTTAACGTTTGGATACATTCTAAACAGTCCAGCATTAGTTACATGAACCCTATGTACTACTTCCTGTTGTATTAATCCATGTAGGACGGATGTAGGTGGCATATGTACCAGGTCTAAGATTGATTGCCATTGGTTCTCTGTCAGGACCACTCCCAGATCATTGTCCCACGTCCTTTTTAGATGTTCAATTGACTGTGGATTAATGGTACTAATAGACTCATAAATGTTTGATATTGGGGTTACTGAGTTGAGCTCAACTCAAGGATGGAATCATCCTGTGCCTTTGGTGCTTTCTCTGGGAATTAAATAAAAAAAAAGTGGTTCGGGTAAATCATAGGTTCGGGACAGTTGAGAAAAAGAGGCAAATGAATCTTCTATAAATAGGTTATAGATTGTTTTAATCCTTTTGTTAAACTATAAATTAAATGCAGGGTCTGTACATAAAGGAGTGAACATATGATTTAATGTAACAGGAGAGAGGGAGGAATAGAATACAATAAATACCTTCATGGTGCTCAAAGCACTTTACATTCACCCATTCACACACACACTCATACACCAGTAGGTTTCTAAGGTCAAAGGTCAGTCCTACTGGGGGCCAAAGTCAGGGTTCAGTGTCTTGCCCAAGGACACTTCGACATGTGGACAGCCATAGCAGGGACGCGAACCGCGAACCTCTCGGTCATTCGGCGACCCACTCTACCAACTGAGCCACAGCCGCACAATGCAATGCAATAGCCACTTTGTCACAAATATCCACCATAGTGCACATTCAGTGAAATTTCGATGCAGAAGCTCGCCATCTGACATAAGAATCAATCATAAAATCAGAATTAAAAATAAAAGCAATCCAATAAAAAATAAAAACAGTCCAATAAATAGTTAAAAACTACACTAAAACTATAGTATGTACACCTCTCTACCAACACACACACTTAAATACACATCTATAGCCACCCACTCTGCACACATATACATCAAGGAATTTACTTTGAGTTTAACAGTCTTATGGAGAGTGGAATAAAACTGTTACAGAACCTGGTTGTTCTGGTTCTGATGCTGCAGAACCTCCTCCCTGAGGGGAGCAGGAACAACAGTTCCTGTTGTGGGTGGGTGGGGTCACTGATGATCCTACGGGCTCTACTGAGACAACGCTTGTCTGAAACATCCTGTACAGATGGAAGAGACGTCCCCATGACCTTTTCTTCCATCCTCACTCTGAACTGATGTCCTGTCTGAGGCCCTAGAGCCGACCAACTAGGCGGAGACTCTATGGCGCCCCTATAGAAGGTGGTGAGGAGGCGAGGGGACAGATGTTGCTGAGCCTGTTTGACCAGTCCAATCTGTTTATGTGCACCCCCAGGAACTTGGTGCTGTTGACCACTTCTACAGATTGGGAAGGCCCCTTGGCATCCAAAATGTCTTCTGAATTGTGCCCAAATTCATATTGAGTTATTGACAATTGCATTTGAAGTCAAATTACCACTTGTAACAAAGCGGAGTTGGACCCAAATGCAGACAGCACACGGAGTAAACGTTCAAACACCGGTTTATTCACACAGTGTATGATATCGAGTCCACTGGGAAATGGCACAAGATAAATACGTAGTCCGGTCCAGGGTTCGGTAACGGAGATCCAGGGGAGACAAGCAGAGAGAGAAGTCAGAGTCCAGAAAGGCAGGTCGGGTACCGAGGAAGCAGACAGGAATGTAGTCGGGACAGGATAAGGCTCAGATCCGGAGGTCGAAGACAGAGACGTGGTCAGGCGGAAACAGGTCTAAGTCGGAGCCAGGCTGGAATGGGTCAGGAACGGGATACAGGTGATGCACGGAGAAAACAGGCTGACGGAACGCTGGAAAGTCTTGACAAAACAAAAACGATCTGGCAAAGGACAGGTACATAGAGCAGGCTTATATACAGCCACCTGATCACTCACAGGTGACAGCAATAAGAATTAGGGAAAAGGTGACCGACAGAGACACACAGGAAAACAGAGCAGGGAAAACAGAAGACAGACAAACAGATTTTCATGACACCACTAAGCAGAAGTAAACTTAAACAAACTAGTGAAGGGAGGGTGGAACATGATGCAAATTGAAGTTGCACCCAGTCTGCCTTGTTAGTCATAGGTATGTCTTCCACCCAATGGATTCATTTCTGTATATTACACCCAATAATAAAAAAGAACGTTAGGTCGTGCCAGACCTCCAGTTCCATTTGGTCTATGGAACATAGACTTGCTGATTCGACTTGGTTTATTTCCCCAGATAAAAATAATAGTCTTCTCTCTAGTACTCTAAAAAAAAGTTTTTTTTAATTAAAATGGGGACATTTTGAAAAAGATATAGAAACTTTGCCAGTATCATAATTTTAACCAGACTTAATTGTCCTGCTAATGACAGTGTTAATGATGGTTAGTGGATTTTTACTGCATTTTTGTGGGTTTTTTTACTACATTTTACTCTCTTTCTAGTGCATTTTACGTTATTTCTACTCCATTTTAGTGTATTTTACTACATTTTACTTGACTGTGGAATTATTGACCTTTGTTAATTCATCCCAGGGGCCGTATTTGGCCCCTGAAGCCACATGTTTAACACCCCTGCACTACATTCAGTAGAGGTGGGGTTTATGACTCGTATGTGGAGGAATCCCCCCCCCTCTCAAGCTGTAATCAATTAACGGATGTGGAGCAGCAGAGGAACAGGTGCAGCTAAATGTTAATGAATTCCTGGGTGGCTGTCGTCACGGTAACGCTGGCTGAATGACTAAGCAGCCGAGGAACGCACATTGGCCATCAACTTCCAGCGTGTGTGTGTGTTTGTGTGTTTGTGTGTGTGTGACTTAAACCCAACGGCTGTTTCCGTTAAACTACTGTTGCTCAGCAACTCATTGGCTGTAGTGGGGACATCCTGCGCTCTGATTCGACAAGACAACACAGAGCACATCCTGTTAAACCCCATTCAAATTTGGTGAATGTAGGTCAAAGTTCAAGGTTACCAGTAACTAAGTACTGATCAATAGTAACTGAGTACAGTGGTACCTGTATTTACCACAGACCCAGTTAACCAATAATCCACGTAACAAAAAACTTTTTCCTCAATTTTTTATCTCTGAAGAAGAAAGAAAATTCTATTTACGGAAGGAAACTGAAGCGCCAAGACATAAATACTATGTACATTACTGTATGTAAATACGTCATGTATGTACTGTACATATCATCCCATTGGCTATGAGGGAGCTACCCATGATGCTTCTGGTGACCTTTGACCCTCATTCATCACAGAGTTACTGTTGTTTGGTGAGTTTTTCAAAGGTTCACCTGATAAGGTGATCACTAATATGCAAACTTGAGGAGGGGGGTCTTGCAGCAGCAGCTGAAATCTCCGGGCAAATGAGTGTTAAAGAGAGTGAAAGAAATGAAAAGAAATCTCCTGCTGAGGCCACACCTATGGCTATTCACAGGTACTGTACCCAGTGCTTGAGTGGCTATTCAGAGGCGACACTCCGCCCTATTCAGCCACAATAGCCAATCAACAACATGGAAAGTGACAGCTGTTTGAGTATTCAAATAACAAAGAGTCTCTGAAAGGCCTGAGTCTCCAGTGGGTTAATTTCACAAGTAGAGGTACCACTGTACTAATCAATAGTAACTGGAGGTGTTGTCCCATTGGCCGACAGGGGTACATGTGACCTGGGGAAGGTGTTGTCCCATTGGCCGACAGGGGTACATGTGACCTGGGGAAGGTGTTGTCCCATTGGCCGACAGGGGTACATGTGACCTGGGGAAGGTGTTGTCCCATTGGCTGACAGGGGTACATGTGACCTGGGGAAGGTGTTGTCCCATTGGCCGACAGGGGTACATGTGACCTGGGGAAGGTGTTGTCCCATTGGCTGACAGGGGTACATGTGACCTGGGGAAGGTGTTGTCCCATTGGCCGACAGGGGTACATGTGACCTAGGGAAGGTGTTGTCCCATTGGCCGACAGGGGTACATGTGACCTAGGGAAGGTGTTGTCCCATTGGCTGACAGGGGTACATGTGACCTGGGGAAGGTGTTGTCCCATTGGCTGACAGGGGTACATGTGACCTGGGGAAGGTGTTGTCCCATTGGCTGACAGGGGTACATGTGACCTGGGGAAGGTGTTGTCCCATTGGCCGACTGTAGATCTGTCATTGATAGCTTCTTTCTGCGTTTTCAGAGCATTAAAGTGTCATGGCAACCGCCTCCCCGCAGCACTCAGAATGGCCTCATCACTGCTTACAAGATCAGATACAGGAAGACTGGTCGTCGTGGAGACCAGGAGGCCATTGAACCCAACAACTTCTGGTACCTGTTCACAGGTGAGTCTGTGTTCTGGGTCACATGACTGAAGGTTTCTGTCTAATCACAGCCTTTTGCCTCAGTGGTGCAAGATATAAATTGTGCAACTGTCACAACCTGAAAATGATCGTACTTTGGGAGAAATTATCGTACACAAACAAAACACATACAGTGTAGCCATTTTAGCGGTATTTTAATTTGGAAAAGAATTTCATGTGTACCATATTTTACACACTATAAGGTGCACTGGACTATAAAAAGTCAAAATTATTAGATAAAAAGTAAAAACTATAACAAAGTCAAAATTGTTAAATAAAAAGTCAGAATTATTGGATAAAAAGTATACATTATTTTTGTCTTATTTATATGGAATAATTCTGGTTGTGGTGAGTGACTTGGAATTTTGACTTTTAATCTCAATTGAGGGTTTAATCTCATAATTTTGACTTCATATTTAATATTTGAATTTTCATCCATAATTGTGATTGAGGGAGTGTCTGGAGGCTTGGACAAGGACCGATCCACAAGCATTTCCAGGGGGTCGTCATGGTAACCACCAGCTGCTTCTCTTCTTGTCTGATTTTCTTGTTTCCTCTTTAACTATTTTCTTCTTTTTCTTTAGTTTTTTCCTGTGTGTTCCCTCGTTCACTCACTCTCACTCGTCATCTGAACCCACTTTATCCTCACTAGGGTCACAGGGGTCACTGGGGTCTAATCCAGCTCCAGCAGGTGAAGGCGGGGTCAGAGGTCACCCTGTATGAGTCTCCAGTTCATCTCAGGACTGAACATATATAGACAAACAACCACTGTCACATTCACACCTATGGGTGATTTAGATTAACCAGTTAACCGGTTAACCAATTAACCAGTTAACCTATCAGTGCATGTGTTTGGATGGTGGGAGGAAACCACGCAGACAGGAGGAGAACATGTAAACTCCACACAGAAAGGTCCGGTGTGGGATTTGAACCAGGGTCCTTCTTGTTGTGCACCACCCTGCGGCCCCCCTGTGTGTTTTACAATGTTATTTTATTTGTTTCTCTTCACGTCTCTGTCTTTGTGTGAAGCAACTGTCGTTTTCCAAAAGTCGTGTATAAATAACATCCATCTAATGTCTCCAGAGTGTCTGGAACTCCAGAGGTCGGTGAGGTTACAAATGTTCGCCTGCAGCTTTGTCTTTTCCTCTTGACTTATATCAATATTCCAGCTGTTGCCACGGCAACACCTTTTTTTATTTATAGCACCGCAGACGAACAGCTACTGGTGTGAAAAAAATACTCTCGGAAAAGTACAAGTACTGATTCAACTGCTTTAGTGAAGTAAAAATAAAAAAACTGCAACATTTCAATTGTAATAAAGTAAAAAGTAAAACTGCTTTTTTTTCTATGGATGAAATAATTTATTATATTTATTTAAGCAGGAAAAAACAGAAAAAATTAAGCCTTTAAAAGTGAGTTAGTGTGGAGATGATGTGCTTTATCGGGTCATGGTAGTTTAGTGGATATGGACAGGACATTTAGGAAAAATTCAAAAGTCATAAGTAGTAGATTTAAAAAAAAAAAGTCTAAATTATGAGATAAAATGTCAGAATTATGAGTTTAGACAAATGAATAGAATAGTTTACTGTCTAAATGTAACTTCACTGAATATTTTATTTTTGTTAATTTTATTGTTGATTATTTTGTGACTTTCTTGCAACGGTCACGTGTTCAACTGTCAGACGCAGGTGTGATGGTCACATGATCGTCTGTCATTTCAGGTCTGGACAAGGGAAGTCAGTACAGCTTCCAGGTCGCTGCCATGACAACCAATGGGACAGGACCATCCAGTGACTGGTACACAGCGGAGACACCGGAGAACGACCTGGATGGTAAGACAGACAGACAGAGGGAGGACAGACAGACAGGCAGAGGGAGGACAAACAGACAGACGTTTGTCCATATTTTGTCCACTGTCCGGATCATTAATTAAAAAATGTCTTTGATAAAAACATTTATTAATATTTTCATTTATTTTTATATTTTCTTCAGTTTTTATCCATTTAATTATGTTTTTACATTTATTTTCTTTCTTTCTGGTTCTGATCCCCGCCCCCAGGACCCCAAAGTCCTGGGGGGGGGTTTGGTTCTGATGGGGTCCTATCTTTAACTCAGACCAGCACCAACACCTGGACCAGGACCAGAGCCAGGCCCAAGACCAGGACCAGGACTAGAACCACGACTAAGTGTACTTCATTGTGTTTCAGAGAGTCAGGTCCCAGACCAGCCTAGCTCGCTGCACGTGCGGCCCCTCCCCAACAGCATCATCATGTCCTGGACTCCGCCCCTCAGCCCCAACATCCTGGTCCGCGGTTACATCATCGGATATGGCGTGGGGAGTCCGTATGCCGAGACGGTCCGCGTGGACAGCAAGCAGAGATACTACTCGATCGAAAACCTGGGTGAGGATCACCAACACATCGCTAATCCTTCAACTGCTAACACTTCGACTGCTAAAACTACCACTCCCAGAGTGCACTCCAGCAGCGCGCACTAACACTACCACCGCTAGCACAACCACCGCTAACACTATGACCGCTAACACTATGACCACTAACACTATGACCGCTAACACTACCACTGCTGGCACAACCACCGCTAACACTATGACAACCTACACTACCACTGCTAACATTATTAAAGCTAATGCTATGACACTACCACCACGAACGCTATGACCGCTAACACTACCACCGCTAGCATAACCACCACTAACACTATGACAGCTAACACTACCACTGCTACCACTATGACAGCTAACACTACCACTGCTAACACTACCACCACTATTACTACTAAAGCTAACACTATGACACTACCACCGCTAACACTACTGTGGCTAAAACTACCACTGCAAATACTACCATTGCTAACACTATTACCGCTAGCACAACCACTACTACCACTATGACCACTAGCACAACTACTGATAGCACTATGACCGCTAACACTACCACTCCCAGGGTGCACTACAGCAGCTACTCTCTTCTATTTACGTAAACATGTAGTAATCGGTGGATGCATCACACTTCTGTGATTGGATGCAGATATTAGTAAAAATATGTTCATATCCAGGAGAACGACACAACTACAGCAGCAGACATGTTAGTTTAGTTGTGGTTGAAGCTTTGTTTTTGGTTACATAACAACTGGTGGAGTGAACTGATGACGTAGGTGAGTGTTGAAGGGGTGTCCCAATTCACCGGGGTTGATTTTCAAGTCCTACCCTCAGCTCAGTTTGAAGGGGTAAGGGTAAAATGGGATTCATCTTAAGTGGTCATTATGTTGCAGTGAACTTTAATACCAGTTGCTCATTGCTGGACAGACGTGTGTCCATGTTGTTCTTCCACTGACAATGTGATGATGTCATTACGACCCGTCGGCTGGACTTCGATTTTGACTGAGAAGTCAACTTGGAAAAAAAGTGAAGTTGTTTATGCCCAAGTCCCACCTATTTTTCCAGTCGATCATGTACTATACAATTGTGTCAAATGCAAATCTAATGTTCTGTCATAGTAGTCTAGTTACATTCAATGTAACTTTTGGCTAGATTTCCCTGAAACTGGTCGACCAATCACATTGAAGTCAGAGGGCGGGCCTAACAAAGTGACGCTGCAACGTTGAGAGAGAAACAAGCATAAACAACCATAGAAGAAGAACAACAGGTATAGATTTCCTTTTATCAAAGATGAGTGAAGAATGTAAGAAAACGTCAACAATCTTTAAATTCTTTTTACAGAAGCGACAACAGTCGTTCAGCTCCATAATCCACCATTTTGTTTCGTCATTCCTAACTTTCTCCGGACTCCTCCATCAACTTCCTGGTGCTCTAAGTACGTCATCCTAAAGAACACGCTGATTGTAGTACTGGTTGTAGTACCGTCCTATTGCATCCAGAGGATTTGAAAGACAACCTTTTAGCCCCGACTCCCCTGACTATGATGCACTACTAGACCTATACATGGAATGAATTGGGATAGCGCAGCTAGGCTAGGATAGCCAAAAATCGCTCTGTAAAAAAATAATGATAAAAAAAAGATCAAACAATTCAAAACAAGTGAGATTTTGAAAACCACGCCTTCACGAATACATGAACACACAGTATCGATCCAGGGTAGTCTCCACGAGCTTATGCGGTATAGATCTCTAGGCATTGGTAAGGTCAAGCCAAAGTACTACGAGGTCACATTTACCCTCTCGTGCCTCCCTGATCATCTGGGTGACAACTCCAGTAAGTTCTAAGCATCCTGATACTCCAGGGATACCTCCTTTCTGGACTGAAGTGTCGATGTAGGCATTCCTTAGGAGGAAATTTGTCAGCCTTCTGGAGAGGATGCTGAAGAAAATCTTCCCCTCCATGCTAAGAAGCGAGATGGTTCTGAACTGCTCCAGCTTGGTGGAATTCTCCTTCTTTGGTATCCAAACTCCCTCCGGCTGCCTCCACTGCTCTGCTACTGCTACTCTATGCCAGATTACACGCAGGATCTTCCAGAGGATTCTGAGAAGCTCAGGGCAGCGCTTGTACACTTTGTAAGGTACTCCACTGGGTCCTGGAGATGATTTTCCTCTTGGTGCAGCAACTACCCCTTGGACTTCCTTTCAGGTTGGCTCTGAGATACTGAACTTAACTATTGCAGGTGGTATATCCAATAAGGCACTATGGGGCCCTAGGTCCAGCTCTCTTTCAGGGTCACTCAGGTTCTGTTCCAGGAACTGGTCTACTTCTTTCTTGGAACAAACTAGACGACTACTGCACTTCTGTCCCAGCAGTCGTTTGGTGAATCTGAAAGGATCCTCTATGAATGCAGATCGCTTCCTGGCTCGCTCTCTCCTCCGCCTCCTCTGCCATTTGGCTCTCCGCAGAGTCATAAGCTTGTTCCTTATGATGTTGACCACAAGCTGACCACTAGCTGAACTCCATGTTCAGCTAGTGGTGGTTTCTCCTCCTCAGTCGCTGCCTTGTACTGCCTAGCCAGCAGAGATGTAATGACGTACAACTACTTAAGTACTGTACTTAAGTAGTGAAATGCAGTATCTGTACTTTTTTGGAGTATAATTTTTTTCACCTACTTCCACTTCTACTGCACTACATTTTAAAAAAATAATAACAATACTTTTACTCCGCTAAATTTTTTATGTGCTGAATCGTTATTCGTTCCTCTTATTAAAATAGTTCAGAAGCATACCAAACATACCAAAC
Source organism: Siphamia tubifer (assembly GCA_020466265.1). NCBI lineage: Eukaryota > Metazoa > Chordata > Actinopteri > Kurtiformes > Apogonidae > Siphamia > Siphamia tubifer. The sequence continues at coordinate 2,891,272 of CM035794.1, read as the reverse complement.
ATACCAAACCCATATCATATCAATGCCAGAGCGATAAATGGTTCTGTCACCTGGTTTGATGATGGTGTCTCATCATTGGACGAGTCAGTGATCAAACACTACATAATAAAACTGCACGCTCTAATCCACCTTTTGGTTCAGAGACAAACCACAGTAAGTTAACCTGCTGATGGAAGAGCCCTTTGGCATTGTGAGAAGGATGCTTCTGGACTGTTCTATTGTAAGGTTGAACATTAGGCTTGACTTGCCCAGGTTTGTCACTTGGTCATATTCTGTGAATACTCTGGCTTTTGAAAGTTGTAGTTTTTTCATGAACACTTGTAAGTGAACTGGTATGTACTTGTACTACTGCTGCCTCAGCTGAAGTTGTACCTTTTATATTAAATATATAAATGTGTTCAAACTTGTGACTGCTTTCATTTAGTATAGTACTACACAGTACTTTTAAATTTTACTTTTACTTTCAGTACTTAAGTAATATTCTTTTCATTACTTCTACTTGTAATTTTACTTCTACTTTTACTTTCAGTACTTGAGTAGAAATTTTTTACATACTTCTACTTGCAATACTTAAGTAGAATTTTCTTTGGATACTTTAGTACTTTCACTTGAGTATGATGCTTGAAGAACACTTCAACTTTTACTCAAGTCAGTTTTTTGATGTAGTACTTGTACTTGTACTTCACTCCTCTAGTCCAGTACTTTATACATCTCTGCTAGCCAGGGCACAGCGTTCTTGTCGCAGGTGGTGGATCTTAGACCTTAGAAACCTACTGGTGTATGAGTGTGTGTGTGAATGGGTGAATGTGAGGCTAATGTAAAGCACTTTGAACACCATGAAGGTGGAAAAGCGCTATATAAGTGCAGACCATTTATCTTTTCTGCCCTGCGGTTCTTGGTGTACTTGGGTCTAATGGACTTCTCCTCTTCGACCCCGAACCTCTCTGCTCCAAAGGTAATGATGACGGTGGTCATGGTCTGGAGCCATCTGTCTACATCCCTCTTGGCTGTTGATTTGATGATTCTGGCTTCATCCTCATCAAATTGCTGACAAACTTTGTGCTGGCTTGCTGGAGGTCACCTGATACGAGGTTTCTGAACTACTATACAGAGGCCTGGCAAGCTTAACACATGGAGGTTCTGGGCTCTGTGGGGTCTCTCCCAGCCGGGCTCCTCCGTCGTCTCACCAGGACAAAGTCCTGTGCGCTGTGTTGCACTCTCCTGCCCCAGGCATTTAATTCTGCGCTGATAGGTTCTTAGGCTGCGCTTGTTCTCACAAATCTTGCTGCAAATTCACTTTTCGGTTGTTGTTAGGCCGTTTGCTGGATTCGTCAACATTGTGTCCGGCCTCTTGGGGAACTCATTCTACCCCCCTCTCAACCCGAGAGGGGGGTAGAATAAGGGGTATTTTTCCGAAGGTCGTTCTGTAGCTTTGTCAGGTTTCTCCCTCACGAAAGATACAAGTTGGGATACTACTCTGTCCTGCCCCCAGTGTCATCTTTCCGAGCTGTCAACTGTATTTCCAGTCGTCAACAGACTGCTCCTGGTTGTTCCCAGCCTGTTCCTGGGTGTCACTGGTTGAACCAGATTGATTGATATAATAAATACATTCTAAGATGCCCTGGGACACATACTCAGTGATGTACCTGAGATCATCAGACGTTTCGGGTCTTTCAACATGATACGTCTTCTCTCGGGCGACCCAGCCAGTGTTGATCAGACTCTGACTTGTGTTCCAGTTGCGTTGCACCACAGATTGTTCCTCCTAATCCAAAGCCATCTGGAGGCTCTCTCTACTGCCTCCATGGTGGTCTTGATGGGTCTTCTTTTTGCAGCCCCAGTGATGCCAAGTAGTGAAATCACCTTGCTCAAAGAGCGGCCAGCAAATCCTCTACACCCCACCTCAATTGGCTCACACCGCGCTCTCCAGCCTCCCCTTTAACATTGCTTTAGCAGCTCCTGGTATTTTGCCCGCTTCTGCCAGTTTGCCTCCTCCATGCGGTCCTCCCAGGGAACTGTCAGCTCTATCAGTAGCACCTGTCTTGAGGAAACTGATTTATAGTTGGCTGTGGTTATTGTGATTTCAACATTAAAAGCCGTAACTGTTTCATGCAGTAGATCAGATGAATCACCCAGAGAAGATCAACATGTTGTTGTGTGATTTGTAATATTCTTGTTTATTCAGTATGTTTGGTTTCCTCTTTTACCCTTTCTGTCACTACATGTGTGTTTTGGGGTGGAGGCGCACATTGGCATGCTTGGGGGAAAGGGGGTGGACTATTTGTTTAGCTGGAAACAAATACTTTCCAGTGAATTTCGAATAGTGTTTTGGACCAACTATCACACCCCTAGTTTAGATTTGCTGCTGCAAGGCGGGGGTGGGGCTAGCGCAGCTACACTAGTGGAATTATTGACCTTTAAAAATTTATATCAAGGCCATATTTGAACCTTTGGTGGGCCGTGTTTCGCCCCGGGCCGCATGTTTGACACCCCTGAGTTCAGTGTTGTACTTGAACGAGTTCATTGAACGATAGTTCACGAACGATATCATATTTTTGACGAACGTGAACGACTCGTTCACTTTTGCCAAATGAACAGGAAGTTGTGAACGTGGTTATTCTGGCATTTATTGAACTGTGCTCTTATTTAGTTCATATTTAGTTCTTATCACGTTGTAATTATTGAGTCCTATAAGGAATAAAATGGGATAAAAACAGCATTATCATAGATGTCATTATTGTATTATTCTGAACTAATGTTGGAAACATAATGTTGTGGAATAGCCAATGAGAAGCGTTGTGGGCGGGGCAGAGAGAGAGAGAGAGAGAGGCGTGCAGAGAGTTTTTGGGAGCAGAGAAAAGGAGTTAAATGTACAGAGTGTGACCAGAGCAGGTGTTGTCCCGTACTTGTAAATAAACATTGAAAACGAAGCTCAGTGAAACCACTCCTTGTGTTCTAAGAACCTGCAGAGGGAAGTTAACCCTGGGAGGAGGACCACATTTTCCCCTGATTTCCTGACTACGGTCAGGATAACGTCAGGAACGGTTAATAATAAGTTTACAATAATAACACAAAAAAAGAACGAAAAAGTTCATTTTGGGATCCATGAACTTCTAGTTCATCATTTGAAAGAATGAACAATGAACTGAACTAATTCATATCGACTAACTTGAACTGAAAGTGTGCATTAGTTATGTGTGTGTGTGTGTATTTCAGAGCCCAGTTCACATTACGTCATTTCACTGAAGGCGTTCAACAACGCTGGCGAAGGAGTTCCACTGTACGAGAGCGCCGTCACTCGATCCCTGACAGGTACCAAACGAAACGCAACACACACACGCACATACACACACAAAACCAACCAAAACTGACATGTACCAAAAGAAACGCAACACACACCAACCAACACTGACAGGTACCAAATGAAACACACACAAAAACAAACAATGACGGCTACCAAACGAAACACATACACACCAACCAACACTGACAGGTACCAAACCCAAGACACACACCAACCACCACTGACAGGTACCAAATGAAACGCACACAAAAACAAACAATGACAGGTACCAAAATAAACACACACACATACACACACCACCCAACACTGACAGGTACCACACAAAACACACACACATGCCAACACTGACATGTACAAAATGACACACAAACACACATACACACACCAACCACCACTGACAGGTACCAAATGAAACGCACACAAAAACAAACAATGACAGGTACCAAACGAAACACCCACACATACACACACACCAACCAACACTGACAGGTACCAAATGAAACACACAAAAACAAACAATGACAGGTACGAAACATACATAAAATCACCAACACTGACAGGTACCAAACAAAACACACACACACCAACCAACACTGACAGGTACCACACAAAACACACACACATGCCAACACTGACATGTACAAAATGACACACAAACACAAACACACATACACACACCAACCAACACTGACAGGTACCAAACCAAACACACACACCAACCAACACTGACAGGTACCAAACCAAACACACACACCAACCAACACTGACAGGTACCAAACCAAACACACACACCAACCAACACTGACAGGTACAAAACAAAAAAAACACACCAACCACCACCGACAGGTACCAAACGCAACACAACACACAAACCACCCAACACTGACAGGTACCAAGCGAAACACACACACCAACCAACACTGACAGGTACCAAACAAAACACACACACACCAATCAACACTGACAGGTACCAAATCAAACACGCAAGCACACACAGACCAACACTGATAGATACCAAATGAAACATACACAATCACCAACACTAACAGGTACCAAACGAAACACACAAACACCAACACAGACAGGCACAAAAGGAAATGCAACACACACACACCAACCAACAGTGACAGGTACCAAACGAATCACACACACACCAACACTGACAGGTACCAAACATAACACACACACACACCAACACTGAGAGGTACCAAACGAAACAGACACACATCAACACTTACAGGTACCTAATGAAACACACACCAACCAACAGTAACAGGTACCAAACGAAACTCAACACACACACACACACACACACCAACCAACAGTGACAGATATCAAACCAAACACACACAAAAACAATGACGGGTACCAAATAAAACACACATACACACACACACACACTCACACAAATCAACCAACACTGACAGGTACCAAATGAAACACAAACACACCAACCAATGCTGACAGGTACCAAACATAACACACACACACACACCAACACTGACAGGTACAAAAGGAAATGCAACACACACACACCAACCAACAGTGACAGGTACCAAAAATAACACACACACACCAACACTGAGAGGTACCAAACGAAACAGACACACATCAACACTTACAGGTACCTAATGAAACACACACCAACCAACAGTATCGGGTACCAAACGAAACTCAACACACACAAACACCAACACTGACTGGTACCAAACGAAACACAAACACACCAACCAACTGTGACAGGTACCAAACGAAACACACACACCAACCAACACTGACAGGTACCAAACGAAACACACACACCAACCAACACTGACGGGTACCAAACGAAACATACACACACACACACACGCCAACCACCACTGACAGGTACCAAACGAAACATACACACGCCAACCACCACTGACAGGTACCAAACGAAACACGCACACCAACCAACACTGACAGGTACCAAACGAAACATACACACGCCAACCACCACTGACAGGTACCAAACGAAACACGCACACCAACCAACACTGACAGGTACCAAACAAAACACACACACATACACACGCCAACCACCACTGACAGGTACCAAACGAAAGACACACAACCAACACTGACAGGTACCAAACGCATGACACACACACACACCAACCACCACTGATAGGTACCAAACTAAACATGCACACACACACACCAACACTGACAGGTACCAAATAAAACGAAACACCAACACTGACAGGTACCGGACGAAACACACACACCAACACTTACAGGTACCAAATGAAGCATACACACACCAACCAACACTGACAGGTACCAAACTAAACACACAAACACCAACACTTACAGGTACCAAATGAAATGCACACCAGCATTGAAAGGTACCAAATGAGATGCAACACACACACACACATAGACACCAACACTGACGGGTACCAAAGGAAACGAAACACACACACAAACCCTAGCTCCTCTATAGTGTGTCCACCTCCTTACTGTCTCCGCCCCCTCTGTAATGTCTCCACCTCCTCCTTGTTGTCTCCGCCTCCTCCTTACTGTCTCCAACCCCTCTGTAGTGTCTCCACCTCCTCCTTATTGTCTCCCCCTCCACTTTACTGTCTCTGCCTCCTCTGTAGTGTCTCCGCCTCCTCCTTACTGTCTCTGCTCTTTGTAGTGCCTCCACCTCCTCCTTACTGTCTCCGCCCCCTCCTTATTGTCTCCGCCTCCACTTTACTGTCCCTGCCCCCTCTGTAGTGTCTCTGCCTCCTCCTTACTGTCTCCACTCCTTCTGCAATGTCTCCACCTCCTCCTTATTATCTCTTCCTCCTTCTTACGATCTCCACTTCATCTGTAGTGTCTCCACCTCCTCCTTACTGTCTCCACCCCCTCTGTAGTGTGTCCACCTCCTCCTTACTGTCTCCAGCCCTTCTGTAGTGTCTCCACCTCCTCCTTATTGTCTCTGCCTCCTCCTTACTGGTTCTGCTCTCTGTAGTGTCTCCACCTCCTCCTGATTGTCTCCGCCTCCTCTTTACTGCCCCCACCCCTTCTGTGGTGTTTCCACCTCCTCCTTATTATCTCCTCCTCCTTCTTACGATCTCCACTTCATCTGTAGTGTCTCCACCTCCTCCTTACTGTCTCCAGCCCTTCTGTAGTGTCTCCACCTCCTCCTTATTGTCTCCGCCTCCTCCTTACTGTCTCCGCCCCCTCTTTAATGTCTCCACCTCCTCTTTATTGTCTCCGCCTCCACTTTACTGTCTCTGCCCCCTCTGTAGTGTCTCCACCTCCTCCTTATTGTCTCCGCCTCCTTATTACCTCTGTCCTCTCTGTAGTGCCTCAACCCCCTCCTTATTGTCTCCACCTCCACTTTACTGTCTCCGCCCCCTCTGTAGTGTCTCCACCTCTTCCTTATTGTCTCTGCCTTTCTCCGTGCACTCTGTAGTGTTTCCGCCTCCTCCTGACTGTCTCCACCCCTTCTGTAGTGTCTCCTTCTCCTTATTGTCTCCGCTCCCTCTGTAGTGTCTCCGCCGCCTCCTTACTGTCTCCACCCCTTCTGTAGTGTCTCCTCCTCCTTATTATCTCCGCTCCCTCTGTAGTGTCTCCGCCGTCTCCTTACTGTCTCCACCCCTTCTGTAGTGTGTCCTCCTCCTTATTGTCTCTGCCTCCACTTTCTCCGTCCCCTCTGTAGTGTCTCCACCTCCTCCTTACTGTCTCCACCCCTTCTTTAGTGTCTCCTCCTCCTTATTGACTCCACCCCCTCTGTAGCGTTTCCACCTCCTGTGTTCTCCTCCTTGCAGTTTTATTTTTAGTGTTACTACAGCGTTCGACCCTTGACCCCACCGTTACGTCTGATTGGTTTGTCCTCGTTGGCGGTGGTGAGGAGCTGTGGAGGTCACAGCTCCGAGGACAAGAGACAAACCTATGAGTGTTATACAAGGACACTGTAAGCCCCGCCCCCTGCCTCGTTAGCGCCAGGACCCTCCTTCATAAATTGACTCGTTCCCGCCTCGGCGCCTGCTCCCTGCAGGCAGACCTCGCATCACCACATGGAACGACGTATGCGTCACCACACGCGCCAGTGCACGCGCCAGCATTTAATGAATGAGCAGAGCAGCGAAGACGGAGGAAGGAGAGAAAGAAACGACAGAGGAAATAAGAGGAAGAGGAGGGGGAAGGAGGAGGAGGAAGAGCAGGAGAGGGGAGGGCGGAGCCTGTGCCTCATCAGTATTCTGTCCAGTACAGTGTTCTGTAACTGCTGAGAGCCAAGCTTTATGTGAGCACACTGAGTCCACGTTAGACCACATAAGACCACATTAGACCACATCAGTCCACATTAGACAACATTAGACCACATCAGTCCACATTAGACCACCTTTACATTATTCATTCACTCTCACATGCTCCCTCTGGTGGTGGTAAACAACATTAGACCACATCAGACCACTTTACTCCACATCAGAAAAAAATCAGACCACATCAGTCCACATTACACCCTGTCAGAGAACATCAGTCCACATCAGACCGCATTAAACCACCTCAGACCACATTAGACCACATCAGAAAAAATCAGACCACATTAGACCACTTTACTCCACATCAGAAAAAAATCAGACCACATCAGTCCACATTACACCCTGTCAGAGAACATCAGTCCACATCAGACCGCATTAAACCACCTCAGACCACATTAGACCACATCAGAAAAAATCAGACCACATTAGACCACCTTTACATTATTCATTCACTCTCACATGCTCCCTCTGATGGTGGTAAACCACATATATGTGACCCGCCACCACGAAACCAGGCATAAGTGGCGCTGAGCCGTTCAGAGCTACAGCCAAATTTAGGCTGGAAGGTGATTTGTTATTAGTGTTTACACCTTATCAAAAAACGGTACCTTAACACCTCTATGTTCACTTCCTGTGGTCATTACATTGAAATCCAATCAATAAAGGTGTTTATTGAGTCAATTATTTAAGCGGCGACAAAAGTTCAGGTATTGCTGAGCAAAGACAAAGACGACTTCCACCTCTTTTCGCCGAACAAAACGATCTCCGTTCCGTGGGTAAACACCCAAGTGTTTGGTACGAGGTAAAAGCTTATATTGAATGTTCTGTCCAATGGTGTAAGCCAAATGATTATAATACGTCACACTTCTGTCCTATTATTATAATATATAAAACTTCTGTGACATGTCCATCAGAGTGTCCTTTAACATCTGTCAACAATTTGTGTCAATCGGATACAAATTATTATGCGTTGCTAAGGACTTCCTACCCCAAAACAGTCCAAAACTTTAACGGACAATATCTAAAAATATGCAAATTGTAAAATATGTCCAAATGTGGATATTAAAATGACCATAACTTTGGTTCTACTTGTGATAGAAACATAATTTTTTCACCATCTTAAACCTTAGTTTAGATACACACATAACTCTGTTTGGATTTACACACACTTATGTCTGGTTTACTGGTGTGATGTAGTCACAGTGGTTTGGGACAGACTGACAAAAGCGTAGCAGCCATTTCACACCTACCCTGACCACCACCAAACATTCATACTCATTCATACACTGGTGTGAGTGACACTGGAGGCAGGAGGGTGAAGACGACCCGCTCTACCAACTGACCCATGGCCACCCCAGACCACATCAGACCACATCGGTCTACATCAGACAACATTATAGACTGTAACAGACCACTTAATCCAGAGACCACATTGGACCACTTTACTCCACATCAGACCACATTAAACCACATTAAACCACATCACACCACATTAGACCATCAGACGACATCACTCCACTTTAAACCACATCAGACCATATTAGACCAAATCAGACCAGTCTGCATTAGACCACATCAGACTACAATAGATCATATTAGACAACATTACTCCACATCAGACCACATTAAACCACATTAGGCCACATTAGACCCCACATCAGACCACATCAGTCCACATCCGTGTCCTCATATTCAGAATAGTTCTTCCTGCTGTTTAGGGGGTTCATCCTGGTATTTGACAGACTCTTCTCAGTACCTGTCTTGTCTTTTTGTACTTTCTTTCTGTTTCTTCTCACTGCTTCTCCCCTCTTCTCTCCTTTTTTCACCTCCTCCCCTTAACCTCACCTCATTGGTCGCCTCCTCCCCTTAACCTCACCTCATTGGTCGCCTCCTCCCCTTAACCTCACCTCATTGGTCGCCTCCTCCCCTTAAACTCACCTCATTGGTCGCCTCCTCCCCTTAACCTCACCTCATTGGTCGCCTCCTCCCCTTAACCTCACCTCATTGGTCGCTTTCATTGTTTCTGATTGGCTAATACCCTCATGGGCCTCAGACCCCATAGACCCATCTGAGGACGACCTCTTCCACCTCTTTGATAAATACCCCACTCCCATGCCAGACACCAGCACACCCATGATCCCCCCCGTAGGGGTCCAAGCTGTGGCTCTGTCCTCCGACTCGGTCCGTGTGTCCTGGGCCGACAACTCCATGACCAAGAACCAGAAGACGTCCGAGGTCCGGTACTACTCTGTCAAATGGAAGACCAGCTACTCCACCAGTGGCAAGTACAAGGTAACGGCAATGTGGGAACTTGGCAACACAGCAATCTAACGTTCTCCGTGTTCCACTCTAACGTTCTCCGTGTTCCACTCTAACGTTCTCCGTGTTCCACTCTAACGTTCTCCGTTTTCCACTCTAACGTTCTCTGTGTTCCACTCTAACGTTCTCCGTGTTCCACTCTAACGTTCTCCGTGTTCCACTCTAACGTTCTCTGTGTTCCACTCTAACGTTCTCCGTGTTCCACTCTAACGTTCTCCGTTTTCCACTCTAACGTTCTCTGTGTTCCACTCTAACGTTCTCTGTGTTCCACTCTAACGTTCTCTGTGTTCCACTCTAACGTTCTCCGTGTTCCACTCTAACGTTCTCCGTGTTCCACTCTAACGTTCTCCGTGTTCCACTCTAACGTTCTCCGTTTTCCACTCTAACGTTCTCTGTGTTCCACTCTAACGTTCTCCGTGTTCCACTCTAACGTTCTCCGTGTTCCACTCTAACGTTCTCTGTGTTCCACTCTAACGTTCTCTGTGTTCCACTCTAACGTTCTCTGTGTTCCACTCTAACGTTCTCCGTGTTCCACTCTAACGTTCTCCGTGTTCCACTCTAACGTTCTCTGTGTTCCACTCTAACGTTCTCCGTGTTCCACTCTAACGTTCTCCGTTTTCCACTCTAACGTTCTCTGTGTTCCACTCTAACGTTCTCCGTTTTCCACTCTAACGTTCTCCGTGTTCCACTCTAACGTTCTCCGTTTTCCACTCTAACGTTCTCTGTGTTCCACTCTAACGTTCTCCGTGTTCCACTCTAACGTTCTCCGTGTTCCACTCTAACGTTCTCTGTGTTCCACTCTAACGTTCTCCGTGTTCCACTCTAACGTTCTCCGTGTTCCACTCTAACGTTCTCCGTTTTCCACTCTAACGTTCTCCGTGTTCCACTCTAACGTTCTCCGTGTTCCACTCTAACGTTCTCCGTGTTCCACTCTAACGTTCTCTGTGTTCCACTCTAACGTTCTCCGTGTTCCACTCTAACGTTCTCCGTTTTCCACTCTAACGTTCTCCGTGTTCCACTCTAACGTTCTCCGTTTTCCACTCTAACGTTCTCTGTGTTCCACTCTAACGTTCTCCGTGTTCCACTCTAACGTTCTCCGTGTTCCACTCTAACGTTCTCCGTGTTCCACTCTAACGTTCTCTGTGTTCCACTCTAACGTTCTCCGTTTTCCACTCTAACGTTCTCCGTGTTCCACTCTAACGTTCTCTGTGTTCCACTCTACCGTTCTCCGTGTTCCACTCTAACGTTCTCTGTGTTCCACTCTAACGTTCTCCGTGTTCCACTCTAACGTTCTCCGTGTTCCACTCTAACGTTCTCCGTGTTCCACTCTAACGTTCTCCGTGTTCCACTCTAACGTTCTCTGTGTTCCACTCTACCGTTCTCCGTGTTCCACTCTAACGTTCTCCGTGTTCCACTCTACCGTTCTCCGTGTTCCACTCTAACGTTCTCCGTGTTCCACTCTAACGTTCTCTGTGTTCCACTCTAACGTTCTCTGTGTTCCACTCTAACGTTCTCTGTGTTCCACTCTAACGTTCTCTGTGTTCCACTCTAACGTTCTCCGTGTTCCACTCTAACGTTCTCTGTGTTCCACTCTAACGTTCTCCGTGTTCCACTCTAACGTTCTCCGTGTTCCACTCTAACGTTCTCTGTGTTCCACTCTAACGTTCTCCGTGTTCCACTCTAACGTTCTCCGTGTTCCACTCTAACGTTCTCTGTGTTCCACTCTAACGTTCTCCGTGTTCCACTCTAACGTTCTCCGTGTTCCACTCTAACGTTCTCTGTGTTCCACTCTACCGTTCTCCGTGTTCCACTCTAACGTTCTCTGTGTTCCACTCTAACGTTCTCTGTGTTCCACTCTACCGTTCTCCGTGTTCCACTCTAACGTTCTCCGTGTTCCACTCTACCGTTCTCCGTGTTCCACTCTAACGTTCTCTGTGTTCCACTCTAACGTTCTCCGTGTTCCACTCTAACGTTCTCTGTGTTCCACTCTAACGTTCTCTGTGTTCCACTCTAACGTTCTCCGTGTTCCACTCTAACGTTCTCTGTGTTCCACTCTAACGTTCTCTGTGTTCCACTCTACCGTTCTCCGTGTTCCACTCTAACGTTCTCCGTGTTCCACTCTACCGTTCTCCGTGTTCCACTCTAACGTTCTCCGTGTTCCACTCTAACGTTCTCCGTGTTCCACTCTAACGTTCTCTGTGTTCCACTCTAACGTTCTCCGTGTTCCACTCTAACGTTCTCCGTGTTCCACTCTAACGTTCTCTGTGTTCCACTTTACCGTTCTCTGTGTTCCACTCAAACGTTCTCTGTGTTCCACTCAAACGTTCTCTGTGTTCTAGTCTGCAGACACCACAGCGCTCAGTCACACTGTCACTGGACTCAAACCCAACACCATGTATGAGTTTGCTGTCATGGTAACGAAAGGACGCAAGTCCAGCACCTGGAGTATGACAGCGCACGCTACCACGTATGAAGCAGGTACTGAGAAGTACTGAGGAGTACTGTGGAGTAGTGGAGAGTACTGAGGAGTACTGGAGAGTACTGGAGAGTACTGGGGAGTACTGGGGAGTACTGGAGAGTACTGGAGAGTACTGGGGAGTACTGGGGAGTACTGGGGAGTACTGGGGAGTACTGGAGAGTACTGGGGAGTACTGGAGAGTACTGGGGAGTACTGGAGAGTACTGGAGAGTACTGGGGAGTAGTTTGTTGTATTGACTAGGGATGGGACACAATTTTAAAATATTTGTGACATGCTCGAATATGGAATACTAATTTGGAATGTTGCATTACTTGTATTAAATGCATTGTTTCACTTGGACAGAATGTCATATTGACTGTCATTGTAAGGTGGCCAACAGGGGCATAGGCACCGCTTCGACAAAACGCTGCAAACACAAGAAAGATGAACAACCAAAAACACAAACACATAAAAGAAATGCAGAGAAAAATGTTGCAATAAGAGAAACGAAGCAGAGCACAGTGGCCACAACATCTGGACCGTCAGAGCGGCGGTTTTCAACACCTGGATTAATAGTGAATTCGTGCACACGCCTCCACATGTTCATTTTTTAAGTAAAAACATGCCGTATATTCATGTGACTATTGTTGATAAATCCATTTGACATTGTAGCGAAATCAGCTGTTTCACCCAGTTCTGCTGAGACAGTTAAATGAGACGTTGGCTGCAGTTATTGTGATTTCAACATTAAAAGCCGTAACTGTTTCATGCAGTAGATCAACATGTTGTTGTTGTGTGTTGTTAGAGTAAATAAAATATATGTTAAAATTTTCAGAGATGATGAACAGAATATAAGAGATACAATAAAGTAATACATACTCAGTATGTTTGGTTTCCTCTTTTACCCGTTTTGACACCGCATGTGTGTTTGTGTGTTTGGGGGTGGAGGCGCACATCGGTGTATGCATGCGGGGGGGTGTCGTGGAAACGCGTTCGATTTTCAAATAATATTCTAATAGTTTCCAGAAAATTTCAAATAGTGTATTGGACCAAATGTCACATCCCTAGTATTAACTAATACTGACCAGTACTTCCTAGTACTGACTAATTTCAGGAGTAAAGAAAAGTAAAAAAAAAACAAAAAATCCAGAAAAATAAATACTCCAGTAAAGTACAGATACATAAAAAATCTACTTAAATACATTAAAGGAAGTACTTTTATTTTGTTACTTCCACTTCTGGTACTGGTAGTACTGGTACAAATACTACAAAACCATGGAATGGAGTTCTAGAACACGTAGAACATGTTCTACTGTACGAGAGAAACCATGTGACCCTGCCTGTCTATGATTGACAGCTCCTAGCTCCGCCCCCAAAGATCTGACGGTTATCAGTCGAGAAGGTCGACCCCGCGCCATTCTAATCAGCTGGCAACCACCCCTGGAGGCCAACGGACGAATCACAGGTGAGCGTCAGCTGATACTGGATGTGCTGTCAGGTTTGGGTTCTGTCAGATCCATGTTTGGGTTCTCGTGAGTCCATGTTTGGGTTCTGTTGGGTTTGAGTACATGTTTGGGTTCACGTTTGGGTTCTTTTGGGTCCATTTTTAGGTTGATGTTTGGGTTCTGTCAGATCAATGTTTGGGTTGATGTTCTGTTGAGGTTCATGGTTTGGTGGGTTGATGTTCTGGTGGGTTCTGTGGTCCAGGGTACATCCTGTACTACACCCTGGATAAGAACATGGCTATCGATGACTGGGTGATGGAGTCCATTAGTGGAGACCGTCTGACGCATCAGCTGGTGGATCTAAACCTGGACGCCGTCTACTACTTCAGGATCCAGGCCAAGAACGCCAAAGGGGTGGGCCCGCTGTCAGAACCGCTACACTTCAGAACTGCCAAAGGTCAGAGCATTAGCATTAGCATAAATATGTGTGTGGCGCTGTTCCGCTGGCTGACTGTGGGTTTGTGTTTCAGTCGAACATCCGGACAAGATGGCCAACGACCAAGGTACGTGTTCCGCTGAAGAATGTAAGAACCTGCTAACACTGCATTCACATGTGTCCCCACTAGGGCTGCACCTAACAAACCACTAGTTTAATAGTCCACTAGGGCTTTAATTAGCTTTAACTTTATTCCGAAAAACAAACAAAATGTTATAGAAGCTTTTAAAGAACTGAAATGGGGTGATATAACTTTTATTTGCACATAATTCTATTTATCTCATTTTATTTATTTTATCTTATTCTATTTTGTTTTTATTGCATGCCAGTTGGTTTATCTTGTTTCATTTTGTTATCTTTTACACGGGGGTTGCACTGAAAATTTCACTGACATGCAAATGCTCAGTGACAATAAAGACATCTTGAATCTTGAATCTTGAACCTTAGTAATTCTAACTCTTTCACCCATAAAATAAATGAGGTTCTACTGTCTTTCTCCAGAAGAGTGAGCTGAAAAATAGATAGAATAATAAACGCTGGTTTAATGGTGATTGTCTCAAACTGTTAAAAATGAGAAACCAAATGTTTAAGAAATCTGGACGGGCTATAGACCGTCAAAACTTTACTTTGGCATAAAATAAGGTAACACAAGCTTTAAGAAGGGCAAAAGCAGACTTATTTTTAAACATAATTGCTAATGTAATTATGTATAATTATGTGTAATTGCTATGGCATAGACAGTAATCTTTTAAAACTGAATATGGAGTCCTCAGTCTGTCCCATCATGCACCTGGTTCATCTGTCTATTAAACATTCTGTGGTTCCATCTGTATGGAAGGTGAGCGCAGTCAAGCCAATCTTTAAATCTGGAAGCAGGTCAGGCATTAATAACTACAGACCAATCAGCCTCCTTCCTGTACTTTCTAAAATTATTGAGAAATGGGTGGTTAAACAATTAATTAAACAATTTCACAACATCTGCAGCCATACATCCCATGCAGTTTGGCTTCCGGGCTCACCATTCCACAGAAACAGCCATCACTATGTTTGGTGTTTACTGGATAGACATGCTTGTGTGGGCGCCGACTTCCTCGACCTTAAAAGGGCTTTTGACACCGTGGACCACCGGGTGCTGTTGGCCAAGCTGTCCCGTTTGAACTTTTCCAAATCTGCTCTTAAATGGATGGGATCTTATCTTGCTGACAGAAAGCAGTGTGTGGTGGTCAGTGGGCTCAAGTCCCCTTACCTGGACTGTACTGTAGGGGTCCCTCAGGGGTCCATACTTGGACCTACACTGTTTATCCTCTACATGAATGATTTTTTCGATATCTGTGACAGTTTCCATGCCCAGTCGTATGCAGATGATGCGGTCACAAACACTTCTATGGTCCAGGTACAGGAGTGGATCACGAACTTGTTTAATAGTTTAATAGTCCACTAGGGCTGCACCTAACTAACTAACCACTAGCTTAATAGTCCAATAGAGCTGCACCTAACTAACTAACCACTAGTTTAATAGTCCACTAGGGCTGCACCTAACTAACTAACCACTAGTTTAATAGTCCAATAGAGCTGCACCTAACTAACTAACCACTAGTTTAATAGTCCACTAGGGCTGCACCTAACTAACTAACCACTAGTTTAATAGTCCAATAGAGCTGCACCTAACTAACTAACCACTAGTTTAATAGTCCACTAGGGCTGCACCTAACTAACTAACCACTAGTTTAATAGTCCACTAGGGCTGCACCTAACTAACTAACCACTAGTTTAATAGTCCACTAGGGCTGCACCTAACTAACTAACCACTAGTTTAATAGTCCACTAGGGCTGCACCTAACTAACTAACCACTAGTTTAATAGTCCACTAGGGCTGCACCTAACTAACTAACCACTAGTTTAATAGTCCACTAGGGCTGCACCTAACTAACTAACTAACCAGTAGTGTAATAGTCCACGAGTTAATCTTGCCCAACAGTGTGTGTGTGTGTGCGTGTGTGTGTGTGTGTGTCCACACAGACATATCATGCTATAACTCAATGAATACTGTAGATATCACTATGACATTACATGGTCATATACATATAGCTAATGTGTATCAGATGCAATTATCCATTTGAGTAAAGGTCAAAGGTTAAGGTCACAATTAACTAACAGGTTAAAATCACATTATGGGTTATCGCTCAAGAACAGAGGGTCACAGAACTTTCAGATTGGTACCAAACAATGTGAAATGATGTTATCACCTACAACCAATAGTTTTTCAGATCTCTGGAGGTCAAAGGTGACATGTTGCAAAATGTACTTGTGTAACACTGTGTCAAACAGAGACATATTACGCTAGAACTTACTGTATTTTCCAGACAATAAGGTGCACTTAAAAGGTGAACATTTTCTCCAAAAACCACAGTGCGCCTTATATATGGATGAATTCTGGTTGTGCTTAGTCACATGAATTTTGACTTTTTATTTGATAACTTTTTAACATAATTTTGACTTTTTATAATAATTTGACCTTTCTATCTCTTGATTTTGACTTTTGTTGGTGGCTGTGGCTCAGTTAGTAGAGCGGGTCGTCCAATGACTGAAGGGTTAGCGGTTCTGTCTGTCCACATGTCCAAGTGTCCTTGGACAAAGACACTGAACCCTTAGTCTCCCAGTAGGACTGACAGAACCTTAGAAACCTACTGGTGTATGAGTGTGTGTGAATGGGTGAATGTGAGGCTAATGTAAAGAGCTTTGAACAACTATAGAAGTGAAGAACATTTAACATTTATCTGAATTTGTACAATAAATAACTCTCTTCAGTGGTTTCCTCCATACTGACCGTCTCCATGGTTACTTCCTGCCCTCCAGCTGAAGTCATGACATCATCAGAGTCACGTGACTGAAACCTACCTATTCATTGTCAACTATTTCTATTATGGATTTTTGGTGTCACCACTGTTGACTAATCGTTGCAGCCCTAGCTTCTCCAGCTTCTGTCGGTCTTTTCATCGATTGGCTGTCGTCCAATATTTGTCTCTTTGTCTGGGCTTCGTCCTCCCTCTTTTATCTTCAGCAGAACTTGAGTTCTTCAAAAGTGCAGATAATTCGGAGCGGGTGTTGTCAGAGTTTCATCACCAGGATGTTTCATCAGCGTCCACACTTTATTCTGCATCATAAATACTTTACCGGTGTTTGGAACGGGTTCAAGCGCTTTGGTTGTGCGTCTCATAACACTCCAGAGTTTCACTTCATTAACGTCAAACGTAGAAGGAAAGTTGAGATTTCAGAGGAATGGCTTCTGTAAGTGGCGTCACAGGGTTCTATCGAGGGGAACGCAGGGAACCGAATCAAACGCTCCCCTCAGGTAAAGGATGCAAGCCTGTTGATTTCACACTAGTTCTTATTACGGGACTTCCTGTTTAATCCAGAATAAAGGTTCATTCCTCTTTCAGAATAAAGGTTCATTCTTCTTTCAAAGTAAAGGTTCATTCCTCTTTCAGAATAAGGGATCATTCTTCTTTCAAAGTAAAGGTTCATTCCTCTTTCAGAATAAGGGTTCATTCTTCTTTCAAAGTAAAGGTTCATTCCTCTTTCAGTTGAACCATGTAAACAGTTAATTCCAGTTGAAAATGATAATTCAGTATTAAACTGAATTCAGAATGAAGTCACTGGTTTATTCTGAATTCAATAATTCTTCTGACATGGAAACACTTAGGCTGAATCCCATTTCACCCCTTAGCCCTACCCCTCCATTTTGCACATCCACGTGTACGGGTAGGGGTAGAGGCGTCTAAATTCATGCTAAAGGGATAGGTCAGTATTTTTCACATGAATGTGTATGTCATCAGTGTAAAGTTGTTTAGTCATTCCTAACTTTTTCTGGACTCCTCCCTCAACTTTCAGGCGCTCTAACTTATTTTAAAGATTACGCTGATTAGTTGTAGTCCCGTCCTATTGCATTCAGAGGATTTGAAAGACAACCTTTTAGCCCCGCCTCCCCTGACTATGAAGCACCACTAGACCCATATATGGAATGAATAGAGATAGCACTGCGAGAGTAAACATAAGATACAATGTACGACAGTTTAGTGACATATTATCGAAGAGTTTGTCTGTTTTTTTCTCTCTTTTCTAACAGCACGTCTGCTGTGTGTCCAGCTGAGATTAAGATTTTAATGCATGTATGGAGATTTAGATATTTCACCTTGTATCAACATTATAATAAAGGCATTCAATTCAATTCAATTTTATTTATAAAGCCCTAAATCACAACAAAGTCGTCTCAGAGGGCTTTACAAAAACATAATTAACTACAGAAATACATGAAAAGTCCCAGGCATCCCCTGTCCTTAGACCCTCCCCCTGTCCTTAGACCCTCCCCCTGTCCTTAGACCCTCCCCCTGTCCTTAGACCCTCCTTCTCGGCAAGAAAAAACTTCCAAACCCAGTGGGAAAAAGAAGAAATCTTGAGGAGAACCACATTGAAGGACAGATCCACTCCCATGGACGGACAGACTATAGATGAACGTCCATGTATAAATGAAGGAGGGGGGGCTGGTCCAGACAGGCAGGGGCGGTAGTCCGGGGTCACAGGTCAGCACAGGCGAGATACTCCAGATCCTGTCGTCCATGGCTCCCATGTAGGCACTGTCAGGAGAGCCACCACTCCCCCCAGGGGGGGAGGGGGGAAAGGAGACGCCAGGTGACTAGTCATGAACAGACTTAGTATGAAAGATATGTTATAAAACATATCTATCCTATCTATCTATCTATCTATCTATCATTCTATCCTATTCTATTCTATTCTATTCTATTCTATTCTATGGATAACCATTAAAGGGACAGTTCAGTATTTTTCAGATAAATGTGTTTGTCATCAGTGTCTTTACTCTGGTGCACCCACACTGACTCCGCCCCTTTACTCTGGTGCACCCACACTGACTCCGCCCCTTTACTCTGGTGCACCCACACTGACTTACCCCCCACAGTGTCCTGTGAGCCCAGTTCTGGTCTGGTTTTGGTCAAAGCCAAAGTAGTAGTAGCAGGTGTCCTGGGGTCAACAAAATAAAACCGGTTTCTTCTCAAAACAGTATGTGTTGGAATGAGTGATTTATTAGCATAACAAAACCATCACAGAATGAAAACTCACACCACGTAATTGTTTGGAGCTACTTTCTCTCAATAGTGATTAATTGTTGTCACTGCAAACAGCTGTGCACCTTTGCAATCTACTTTCATCAGATGTTGGACAGTGTTTGTGCCTGCACGTCGCAGCCACATCTTTGTGGGTGCGGTCTGTATCTTCACTGTTGTGGTCTGCCAATAGCTGGACTTAGATAGGACCACACCCCCTTCTGATCATAAATAGACACCCTGTTTAAGCTCCTCCCCTTTCTGCTTAAACAGGTCGAGGTTTAATATTTTCAGAGCGAAAGTTTACTGAGGTTCCAGAGGTGGTAAAAGTACTTTCATTCTGTCCTTAAGTAGAAGTACAACTAGTCAAAATAATGAGAAAAAGCTCAAAATTGAGAGAAAAAAATCTAAATTATGAAAAATAAATTCAAAATTATAAAACATTTCTGATTTCCGATTTATTTTTCATACCGTCACATTTGTCTAGTTGGAAAAAGTAATGAGTCTATTCTGAGAAAGTAAAAAGTATAAAGTACATATATTTATATAAATGTAAAGAGTATAAAGTAAAACATGCACTAGCGGAGCGTACAGGGGGCGGTCGCCCTGGGCCCACATGGAGTTAAGCCACAACTATCTGATTTATTTAAAAATATATATTATATTTATAAATGCTTATTTCCCGATTGCATGGGAAAATAAAACAAACTATGAATGTGTCCTTGTTGAGTGTGTTGAGTTCGTAAAGTTAATCAGTAACAGTCACCCTGTACCCTGGCTAGTGAAAATTCCTACGGTTCGTGAACGCACCTTGCTTCATGCACGCCGTAACTGACATGTTTGTAAACTACCGAATGATACACGCGCAGCCAGGACTTTTCGAAGACCGGTATTTAAAGCTGTCAGACTATGTTAAATCTGTGTCTTTTCAAGATCTAGAATAATACATAAATAAATTAGCGCTTAAAAGTGAGCATCACCTACCGGATCCTAACTTGATAAAAGAGTGGACGGACGATATCGGTAAGTTTCCTAGTATACAGTAGCCTGACGCATATGTACTTAATTAACAAACCTTCTATGTAGACTGATGAAAAACATGGCGCCTACAAATGTTTAGACACATACGACTGTTATGTGTGTGGTGGTGTTAATAACAGAAGAGGCTGGAGTCATTATTGTCTTAGCTAGACAAAGCTAGCATGCTAATCTGTTAGCAGGTTAATAACATCCTCTGGTTTAATTTACCAGGTTTATTCTACGTCCCTCTAGAATGTTCCAACAGCTCCCGTTCACTTTGAATGGACGTCCCCAGCCTTCAGCAGGCGGATTTTTTTTCGATAACCGCCGTTAACACCCGCTGCCAATGACAAGTTTGTCACTTCAGATTCACTTTACCATATCACTCCGCAGGTAGTTCGGCCACTTTGAAAGTAAATATTCACTAGGTTGCCCAATGGCCAAGAGGTTGGTGGTTTGTGTCCCCGCTCTGGCTGTCCACATGTCGAAGTGTCCTTGGGCAAGACACTGAACCCTGGCTTAGGCCCCCAGTAGGACTGACCTTTGACCTTAGAAACCTACTGGTGTATGAGTGTGTGTGAATGGGTGAATGTGAGGCTAATGTAAAGAGCTTTGAACCATGAAGGTGGAACAGAACTATATAAATGCAGAACATTTACTATTTAACTATTAATAAGCTGTAATAACCAGTAGATATGCGGGATAAGGTATTCCTACCGCCTTCGGCGTCGGTCGCTGTTCAGTTCGTCGGGGGAATAATTCATCAGTAACTCGTGGTCAATACATTATCCCTTGTTAATGACTTAACCACATATTTATATATAATCTCCCATATCTTTCATTTTATTTTCAGTCTGTTTTTCATTGTAGGTTTGGGTCATGATGCTGCAGCAGTTTTATTTAAGGTCCAGGTTGTGGTTAGAATAAGAAGGACAGACAAACGGACATTCCTGATCGTCCTCTCATCCCAGTCCACACACTGGATCACTGTAACCATAGATGTTGCCAATGTTTTTTAAATGGGTCAGATCCAGATGGAATTCTATACAGTTTAACTCTGTCTTTGTAACGATTCTGACAAAACAACAACTAGACATTTGTAGTTCTGCTGTAGGTCTGTCATCTATATAAACAACAGTGTTTCCATGTAGTGTTTTTAGTCCAGTCTGCACGAATGACTGTGCGAATGACGTTGACTTTGAAGGAGTCTATAGTCTACTTTTATAGAGAAACAATCTGAAAACAAACGCACAAGACATAAAAAATATAAAAACAAAATGCCTTCACCTTGAGGAAGATCAACATGACGACTAATTAAAACCATGGTGTTGGAATGAACATTAATATTACCTATACTAGACCTAGTATATAAAGGGCCCACCCTACAATGAACCAAACGCTCTGCCCCTAAAAATATCAGAACAATAAACATCCAGTAAAGTACAGATACCTAAAATCTGTACTTATGTACCGTAAAGGAAGTTACTTCTACCTTTGTGAGTTTGTGATGGGTGTGTGAGCAGAAACATCAGAGTTCTGCGTTCTAAAGAAGACAAGTGAAGCTGAAACCATGGAAACGCTGTAATCTGAGCCGCTAGCGTGAGTAGAAGGGTTAATTATGTATGGAGGGCTGACGTGGGAGGGGCTTTAATGTGACTTCTGTCAACGTCCAAAAGGAAAAAGATGATTGAGCAAAAGAAGACGGAGTGAGTGAAGCCTCGCCTCGTTCAATTATTCAACAAGAGGCAGAGAAAGATGAGGCGCCGCAGACGTTGGTGTGTTTTATTTTTAATTAACGCATCCATGTGTTCCACTCTTTATACAAACTCATCAATGTGTCATAGAACCAGATGAAAAGCCATGTCTGTCGGGATTAATGCGACAGTCGGGCGAACAAGCAGGTGCATCCATGTGTGGGTTTAGAAAGACCAGTGAATCAGAAATGGTCAAAATACTTCAAAAAATGACCAAAATATTGAGGAATATTAACAAAAAATGACCAAAATAGTCAGTTAAGCGCATAAAAATGAACAAAAATATTCAGTAAAATGAACAAAAATATTCAGTAAAATGAACAAAAATGAACAAAATATTCAGTAAAATGAACAAAAATATTCAGTAAAATGAACAAAAATATTCAGTAAAATGAACAAAAATGAACAAAATATTCAGTAAAATTACCAAAATATTCATTGAAATGAAGAAAAATTAACAAAATGTTAAATAAGTAATCAATAAAATGAATAAAAATGATTAAAATATTCAGTGAAATGATCAAAAATGATCCAAATATTAAATAGAAGGAACAAAATAATCAATAAAATGTAGAAAAATGACCCCAAAAAAATCAATAAAATTAATAAAAATTATTACAATTTTCAGTAAAATGAACAAAAATACCAAAATATTAAATAAAATGAACAATAATGACCAAAAATATTCAGGTTGTCAGGTTCAGATTGAAATTACTGATCCCCCACCCCTTGACTATGACCTTTGACCCTGGACCATTGTCCCTCTGTGTGATTGGTCTGTTTCAGGTCGAGGTGGAGACCACGCCTACTGGCATCCCGACAACAACCTGATCGACCGGAGCAACATCAACGGTAAAACACATGTGTTGCCATGGCAACAGCTGTTAATCAGTTGTGACCGCCAGTCCATCCCACTTCCTGTTTGTCTCATTAATGCAGCGGTGACGAAAACTGATTAGATTCACATCAGTCACATAAATGATTAAAGGTGTCGAAGTGAATATATTAAACACACTTTAACCCTTTAGTGACCAGGTGAATATATTAAACACACTTTAACCTTTTAGTGACCAGGTGAATATATTAAACACACTTTAACCCTTTAGTGTCCAGGTGAATATATTAAACACACTTTAACCCTTTAGTGTCCAGGTGAATATATTAAACACACTTTAACCCTTTAGTGACCAGGTGAATATATTAAACACACTTTAACCTTTTAGTGACCAGGTGAATATATTAAACACACTTTAACCCTTTAGTGTCCAGGTGAATATATTAAACACACTTGTTGTTGGGTGGAGCTTCCTTCATCAGTGAAATTGTAAATCCTGCTGAGAACCATAATCGTCGCCTGTTCCTGCATTAATTTAAACCCCTGGTGGATGCTGAGGTCAGAGGTCAGGGTGGTGTCAGTGATAACGGTGTGGGCGGAGTTCATCGCAGCAGCTCTTGGAGGCGACCGAAAGTCCACCCGTCTGATGTGAGGCTTTACAGGGTTGATGGATCCGTGACGCCATATTTCATGTAGGAGGAGTAGGTGGAGCCTCCTCCTCTTCCTCCTCCTCTTCCACCTTCTCTCCTCCTCAGATCTGTCATTGCTGCCTTGCTGAAGGGCATGTGTCAGCAGACAGACTTTAATGATCAGATCCATGTTTCAGTTTCAACAAAGTCCATGACAGACCTTCAACCAGTCTGGGATCTGGTCTGGATCTTGGCTGGTATCTGTTCTTCATCTGGTCTGGATCTTGTTTGGTGTCTGGTATGTGATCTGGATGTGGTCTGGTCTAGATCTGGTTTGGTATCTGGTCTGGTATGTGATCTGGATGTGGTCTGGTATAGATCTGGTTTGGTATCTGGTCTGGTATATGATCTGGATGTGGTCTGGTCTAGATCTGGTTTGGTATCTGGTCTGGTATGTGATCTGGATTTGGTCTGGACCTGGTCTTGTATCTGCACTGGGATGTGATCCGGTATCTTGTCTAGATCTGGTATCTATTCTGGATCTCGTCTGGATTTGATCTAGAGCTGGTCTTGTGTCTACTCTGCATTTGATGTAGATCTGGTCTTGTATCTGGTCTGGGATTGGTGCTGCACTGCCTGTGGTCCACTGGGGGCGGAGCCTTTGTGGGGGCGTGTCCTCTCAGCCTGGTTCATCCCTGTGGTCCACTGGGGGCGGAGCCTTTTGGGGGGCGTGTCCTCTCAGCCTGGTTCATCCCTGTGGTCCACTGGGGCGGAGCCTTTTTGGGGGCGTGTCCTCTCAGCCTGGTTCATCCCTGTGGTCCACTGGGGGTAGAGCCTTTGTGGGGGTGGAGTCTGTGTGGAGGCGTGTCCTCTCAGCCTGGCTCATCCTGTGCTTTTGTCTTTCAGAGTCTCCCATTGGCCAGATGCGTCCTCCTCACGGCAGCGTCACTCCACAGAAGAACAGTAACCTCCTGGTCATCATTGTGGTTTCCGTAGGCGCCGTTACCGTGGTGGTGGTGGTCGTCGTGGCGCTCATCTGCACGCGTCACTCGTCGGCGCAGCAGAGGAAGTACGATCCTTCAGTTTGGCGGTTTTTTTTTTTTGTTTTTTTTTTTTTTTTTTAGAACCTGTCCGTGACCTCTGACCTCTGGCCCCTCCCCATTTGATTGCCCCCTGTGCAGGAAGCGAGCGAGCCACAGCGCCAGTAAGAGGAAGGGCAGCCAGAAGGACCTGCGACCCCCCGACCTCTGGATCCACCACGAGGAGATGGAGATGAAGAACATGGAGAAGGCGCCCAGTGTGGCACCATCGGGACGCGACTCGCCCGTTCAGTCCTGCCAGGACCTCCCACAGGTGGCCCACAGCCAATCAGAAAGCCAGATAGGCAGCAAGAGCAGCCACTCAGGTACAGAGGGGGCGGGGCCACGGTAGAGCACAGAACTGTAGACTGGATCTGGTCTAGATCTGATGCACATCTGAATCTGGTCTGGGTCTGATGTGGATTTAGTCTGAATCTAGTGTAGATCTGATCTGGATCTAGTCTAGATCTGATGATGAGCTCGTCTGAATCTTGTCTACATCTGATCTGGATCTCGGTCTAGATCGGATCTGGATCTGGTCTAGATTAGGGTTGTCCCGAGCCGATCATGTGAATCATTTGAATCATTTTTTTCAAAATAAAACCAAAAATAAGACAATTAAAATAATTAATTTATGTTACTAATGAGGACCTTTATTTATATTTAACACCCATGTGGACCTGAATTTTGGTCTTCATAGTGTCAGAGTGGTGTGACTGTGTAAACATATCAATGTCCCCATAAAGATAGGAATACAAGCACACACCCAACAATCAGAATTACGTGGTGCTTGACACTAGGGCAGCCTGTTACTGCACTGTGCCTACTATACTAGTATTGACCCAATACTACAGTACAAATACACACTAGTACTGAGTAGGGAAGCCTGTTACTGCACTGTGCCTACTATACTAGTATTGACCCAATACTACAGTACAAATACACACTAGTACTGAGTAGGGAAGCCTGTTACTGCACTGTGCCTACTACACTAGTATTGACCCAATACTACAGTACAAATACACACTAGTACTGAGTAGGGCAGCCTGTTACTGCACTGTGCCTACTACACTAGTATTGACCCAATACTACAGTACAAATACACACTAGTACTGAGTAGGGCAGCCTGTTACTGCACTGTGCCTACTACACTAGTATTGACCCAATACTACAGTACAAATACACACTAGTACTGAGTAGGGAAGCCTGTTACTGCACTGTGCCTACTACACTAGTATTGACCCAATACTACAGTACAAATACACACTAGTACTGAGTAGGGCAGCCTGTTACTGCACTGTGCCTACTACACTAGTATTGACCCAATACTACAGTACAAATACACACTAGTACTGAGTAGGGAAGCCTGTTACTGCACTGTGCCTACTACACTAGTATTGACCCAATACTACAGTACAAATACACACTAGTACTGAGTAGGGCAGCCTGTTACTGCACTGTGCCTACTACACTAGTATTGACCCAATACTACAGTACAAATACACACTAGTACTGAGTAGGGCAGCCTGTTACTGCACTGTGCCTACTACACTAGTATTGACCCAATACTACAGTACAAATACACACTAGTACTGAGTAGGGCAGCCTGTTACTGCACTGTGCTCTGCTGTTGGAACTGTCAAGGATCAATAATGTTTATTCCATTCCATCGAATGACTTGGACTCGAGGGCAAAGAACCGTCATCGGTACATCCCTAGTCTACATTAGATCTGGATCTGGTCTGGACTGAACCGCCTTCCTGCTGTAGACCAGATTGTGGTCTGGTCTTTGGTTTAAGGTGGTTTTTGTTGTGGTTCAGGTGCAGATGGTGACGAGGCGTCCAGTGGGATCTCTACTCTGGAACGTTCTCTGGCTGCAAGGAGAGGAACCAGAGGAAAACTGATGATTCCCATGGACTCACAACCTGCCAACACACGTAAATAACACACCTGTTTTATGACCAACACACGTATGTAACACACCTGTTTTATGACCAACACACGTGTGTAACACACCTGTTTTATGACCAACACACGTGTGTAACACACCTGTTTTATGACCAACACACGTATGTATCACACCTGTTTTATGACCAACACACGTATGTATCACACCTGTTTTATGACCAACACACGTATGTATCACACCTGTTTTATGACCAACACACGTATGTATCACACCTGTTTTATGACCAACACACGTATGTATCACACCTGTTTTATGACCAACACACGTATGTAACACACCTGTTTTATGACCAACACACGTATGTATCACACCTGTTTTATGACCAACACACGAATGTAACACACCTGTTTTATGACCATCACACATATGTATCACACCTGTTTTATGACCAACACACGTATGTATCACACCTGTTTTATGACCAACACACGAATGTAACACACCTGTTTGATGACCAACACACGTATGTATGACACCTGTTTTATGACCAACACACGTATGTAACACACCTGTTTTATGACCAACACACGTATGTAACACACCTGTTTTATGACCAACACGCGTATGTATCACACCTGTTTTATGACCAACACACGTGTGTAACACACCTGTTTTATGACCAACAAACGTATGTAACACACCTGTTTTATGACCAACACACGTATGTACATCTTTTGTTCGTCCTCCAGCCGTGGTCAGTGCGGTCGCCGTTCCCGCTCTGGATTCGTCGCAGTTTTCCACGATGCTTCCATCGCCGTCGTGCGGATTCAACAAGTTCAGCCTTCGAACAATGCCCTTCCCCAGTGGGTACACAACAGGTACTACACACTGAAGTACACAGCAGGTACGACACACTGAAGTACACAACTGGTCCTACATACTGAAGTACACAACAGGTACTACACACTGAAGTACACAACTGGTTCTACATACTGAAGTACACAACAGGTACTACACACAATTGAAGTACACAACAGGTACTACACACTGAAGTACACTACAGGTAGTACACGACAGATAGTACACACTAAAGTACACGACAGATAGTACACACTAAAGTACACGACATATAGTACACACTAAAGCACACGACAGGTAGTACACACTGAAGTACACGACAGGTACTACACACTGAAGTACACTACAGGCAGTACACAGTGAAGTATATGACAGATAATACACACTAAAGCACACGACAGGTAGTACACACTGAACTACACTAAACGTAGTTGTTGAACAGGTTGTTCATTATTTGATTTCCCATTCCTCCCTCTTTTCCTCCCTCCTACCCTCCCTCTTTTCCTCCCTCCTATCCTGCCTCTTTTCCTCCCTCCTACCCTCCCTCTTTTCCTCCCTCCTACTCTCCCTCTTTTCCTCCCTCCTACTCTCCCTCTTTTCCTCCCTCCTACCCTGCCTCTTTTCCTCCCTCCTACCCTCCCTCTTTTCCTCTCTCCGTCCCTCCCTCTTTTCCTCCCTCCTACCCTCCCTCTTTTCCTCCCTCCTACCCTCCCTCTTTTCCTCCCTCCTACCCTCCCTCTTTTCCTCCCTCCTACCCTCCCTCTTTTCCTTCCCCCTACTCTCCCTCTTTTCCTCTCTCCTTCCCTCCCTCTTTTCCTCCCTCCTACTCTCCCTCTTTTCCTCCCTCCTACCCTCCCTCTTTTCCTCCCTCCTACTCTCCCTCTTTTCCTCCCTCCTACTCTCCCTCTTTTCCTCCCTCCTACCCTCCCTCTTTTCCTCCCTCCTACTCTCCCTCTTTTCCTCCCTCCTTCGCTCCCTCTTTTCCTCCCTCCTACCCTCCCTCTTTTCCTCCCTCCTACTCTCCCTCTTTTCCTCCCTCCTACTCTCCCTCTTTTCCTCCCCCCTACTCTCCCTCTTTTCCTCTTTCCTTCCCTCCCTCTTTTCCTCCCTCCTACTCTCCCTCTTTTCCTCTTTCCTTCCCTCCCTCTTTTCCTCCCTCCTTCCCTCCCTCCTTCCCTCCCTCCTTCCCTCCCTCTTTTCCTCCCTCCTACCCTCCCTCTTTTCCTCCCTCCTACCCTGCCTCTTTTCCTCCCTCCTACCCTCCCTCTTTTCCTCCCTCCTACTCTCCCTCTTTTCCTCCCTCCTACTCTCCCTCTTTTCCTCCCTCCTACCCTCCCTCTTTTCCTCCCCCCTACTCTCCCTCTTTTCCTCTTTCCTTCCCTCCCTCTTTTCCTCCCTCCTACTCTCCCTCTTTTCCTCCCTCCTACCCTCCCTCTTTTCCTCCCTCCTACCCTCCCTCTTTTCCTCCCTCCTACCCTCCCTCTTTTCCTCCCTCCTACTCTCCCTCTTTTCCTCCCTCCTACCCTCCCTCTTTTCCTCCCTCCTACCCTCCCTCTTTTCCTCCCTCCTACTCTCCCTCTTTTCCTCCCTCCTACTCTCCCTCTTTTCCTCCCTCCTACTCTCCCTCTTTTCCTCCCTCTTACTCTCCCTCTTTTCCTCCTTTCCTTGCTGACAGCAATGACTTCAGAGTCATCGTCCAATCCGCTCCTTCAACAGCAGGCCCCACCCCCCCCAGGCCCCGCCCCTGTTGCCGGGTTCCTCAGTGACTCCAGCAGAGCTGGTACCTGGGGTGGTGCCAGTGCTTG
Organism: Siphamia tubifer; assembly: GCA_020466265.1. NCBI lineage: Eukaryota > Metazoa > Chordata > Actinopteri > Kurtiformes > Apogonidae > Siphamia > Siphamia tubifer. The sequence goes on along the minus strand of CM035794.1, from coordinate 2,861,964 downwards.
GGGTGGCACCAGTGCTCGGGGCCTCGTCGGTGTCCACAGCCTCGGTGGAGGAGACTCAGAGCAGTGGTGGGCGGAGCATCCCCACAGCGTGTGTGCGCCCCACCCACCCCATGAGGAGCTTCACCAACCCCCTGCTGCCCCCACCTATGGGAACCATCGACCCCAAGGTCTACACCTCCATGAGTAAGTGCCTGCAGGGTGGACCAGGACCAGGTCTGGGTCCAGGTCTAGTTCCAGGTCTGGATCCAGGTCCGCATCTATGTCCAGGTCTGGATCCAGGTTTGGGTCTAAGTACAGGCCTGGGTATGGGTCCAGGCCCAGGTCCAGGTCTGTGTCCAGGTCTAGTTCCAGGTCTGGGTCCTGTTGTAGATCCAGGTCTAAATCCAGGTCTGGGTCCAGGCCCGGGTCCTAATACTATTAATACTAATACTACTAATACTATGAACACTAATAATGTTACTAATATTCATAACACTAATACTACTAATAATAATACTACTAAATCGTAGTACTAATACTACTGCGATTACTACTACTACTACTACTACTACTACTACTATAATAATAGTTGTTGGGTGTATGTTTGGTGTTTGATGGAGCAGTTCCAACTCCAGGGCACTGAGGATGCTCAGCAGCGTCCCGTCTGGGCTGAATCCTCCCACGCTCCTCGCGTTAACGTCCATTTTCTGCGGCCGCGCCATTTGGTCGATGCCCACAAGCCTCCACCCTGTGACCCCGCCTCATCCACCCTGTGACCCCGCTTCCTCAAACGGTGCCCGCAGCCATGTTTATGTCCGTGCTGCTCCTTTAATCACACTGAAGTCTGCACATGCTCAGAGCGACTCTGCACCGTAACCACAGCAACCAGAGAGCGCCTCAAGTCTGCAGCCGCTGACTGTCTGGTACACAGTCCAAATACACACTAGTATCGACCCAATACTACAGTCCAAATACACACTAGTATCGACCCAATACTACAGTCCAAATACACACTAGTATCGACCCAATACTACAGTCCAAATACACACTAGTATCGACCCAATACTACAGTCCAAATACACACTAGTATCGACCCAATACTACAGTCCAAATACACACTAGTATCGACCCAATACTACAGTCCAAATACACACTAGTATCGACCCAATACTACAGTCCAAATACACACTAGTATTGACCCAATACTACAGTACAAATACATACTAGTATTGACCCAATACTACAGTCCAAATACACACTAGTATTGACCCAATACTACAGTACAAATACACACTAGTATTGACCCAATACTACAGTCCAAATACACACTAGTATCGACCCAATACTACAGTACAAATACATACTAGTATTGACCCAATACTACAGTCCAAATACACACTAGTATTGACCCAATACTACAGTACAAATACATACTAGTATTGACCCAATACTACAGTCCAAATACACACTAGTATTGACCCAATACTACAGTACAAATACATACTAGTATTGACCCAATACTACAGTCCAAATACACACTAGTATTGACCCAATACTACAGTACAAATACACACTAGTACTGACCCAATACTACAGTCCAAATACACACTAGTATTGACCCAATACTACAGTACAAATACACACTAGTACTGACCCAATACTACAGTCCAAATACACACTAGTATTGACCCAATACTACAGTACAAATACACACTAGTACTGACCCAATACTACAGTCCAAATACACACTAGTATTGACCCAATACTACAGTACAAATACACACTAGTACTGACCCAATACTACAGTACAAATACACACTAGTACTGACCCAATACTACAGTCCAAATACACACTAGTATTGACCCAATACTACAGTCCAAATACACACTAGTATTGACCCAATACTACAGTCCAAATACACACTAGTATTGACCCAATACTACAGTACAAATACACACTAGTACTGGCACAATACTACAGTACAAATACATACTAGTATTGACCCAATACTACAGTCCAAATACACACTAGTATTGACCCAATACTACAGTACAAATACATACTAGTATTGACCCAATACTACAGTCCAAATACACACTAGTATTGACCCAATACTACAGTACAAATACACACTAGTACTGACCCAATACTACAGTCCAAATACACACTAGTATTGACCCAATACTACAGTCCAAATACACACTAGTACTGACCCAATACTACAGTCCAAATACACACTAGTATTGACCCAATACTACAGTACAAATACACACTAGTACTGACCCAATACTACAGTCCAAATACACACTAGTATTGACCCAATACTACAGTACAAATACACACTAGTACTGACCCAATACTACAGTACAAATACACACTAGTACTGACCCAATACTACAGTACAAATACACACTAGTACTGACCCAATACTATAGTACAAATACACACTAGTATTGACCCAATACTACAGTACAAATACATACTAGTATTGACCCAATGCTACATTATAAATATACAAGAGTACTGACCTAATACTACAGTATAAATACATACTAGTACTGACCAAATACTATAGTAAAACTACAAATACACACTAGTACTGGCACAATACTACAGTACAAATACATACTAGTATTGACCCAATACTACAGTCCAAATACACACTAGTATTGACCCAATACTACAGTACAAATACATACTAGTATTGACCCAATACTACAGTCCAAATACACACTAGTATTGACCCAATACTACAGTACAAATACACACTAGTACTGACCCAATACTACAGTCCAAATACACACTAGTATTGACCCAATACTACAGTCCAAATACACACTAGTACTGACCCAATACTACAGTCCAAATACACACTAGTATTGACCCAATACTACAGTACAAATACACACTAGTACTGACCCAATACTACAGTACAAATACACACTAGTACTGACCCAATACTACAGTCCAAATACACACTAGTATTGACCCAATACTACAGTCCAAATACACACTAGTATTGACCCAATACTACAGTACAAATACACACTAGTACTGACCCAATACTACAGTCTAAATACACACTAGTATTGACCCAATACTACAGTACAAATACACACTAGTACTGACCCAATACTACAGTCGAAATACACACTAGTATTGACCCAATACTACAGTAAAAATACACACTAGTACTGACCCAATATTACAAACCAAATACACACTAGTATTGACCCAATACTACAGTCCAAATACACACTAGTATTGACCCAATACTATAGTACAAATACACACTAGTATTGACCCAATACTACAGTACAAATACATACTAGTATTGACCCAATACTACAGTACAAATACATACTAGTATTGACCCAATACTACATTATAAATATACAAGAGTACTGACCTAATACTACAGTATAAATACATACTAGTACTGACCAAATACTATAGTAAAACTACAAATACACACTAGTACTGGCACAATGCTACAGTACTAATACTACAGCAAAAATACACACTAGTATTGACCCAATACTGCAGTACAAATACACACTAGTACTGACCCAATATTACAGTACAAATACACACAAGTACTGACCTAATACTACTAGAAGGTTTCTACTCCCTTTGCCTCCCACTCCTGCCCTCCCTCTTCCTCCCCCCTCCCTCCAGACACCCCCTCCTCTTCCTCCCTCCCTCCAGATACCCCCTCCCCCTTCCAGACACCCCCCTCCCTCCAGACATCTCTCTTTTTCACTTTTTCATCTGCAGCTGGTTTTATTTCAAACCCAATCGATTTCCAGCTGAATCTGCCCTCAAACCCAAATATCCAGACTCCTTTTTGTGACTCCGCCTCCTCACCCTCTACGCCCCTACCCACAAACACCTCCACCCACCCACAGCCCCCCTAGGCCCAGTCAGGACCGTGAAATGCTCTTTCACAGTTTCCATCCTCTGTTTGTGTCCACCATTAAATCCACTGGACAACAGCACTAAAGCCAGGACTGTCAGTCACACTGTAACCATGACGACAATGGCCTTAAGCCCCACCCCCCACTTATTACCATCAACAAAAGCAACAGCATGAGACACCAACTTTTAAAGCCAGGATAAAAAAAACAATGACAGATGCCCTTCGATTAGAGAGGATTACACACACACTACATACACACTTTACACACACACTTTACATACACACATTACATACACACATTACATACACACTTTACATACACACATTACATACACACTTTACATACACACATTACATACACACTACATACACACTTTACACACACACTTTACATACACACATTACATACACACTACATACACACTTTACATACACACTACATACACACTTTACATACACACTACATACACACATTACATACACACTTTACATACACACATTACATACACACTTTACATACACACATTACATACACACTACATACACACTTTACATACACACATTACATACACACTTTACACACACACTTTACATACACACATTACATACACACTACATACACACATTACACACACACTACATACACACTTTACATACACATATTACATACACACTTTACACACACACTTTACATACACACATTACATACACACTTTACATACACACATTACATACACACTTTACATACACACATTACATACACACTTTACATACACACATTACATACACACTACATACACACTTTACATACACACTTTACACACACACTTTACATACACACATTACATACACACTACATACACACATTACACACACTTTACACACACACTTTACATACACACATTACATACACACATTACATACACATATTACATACACACTTTACACACACACTTTACATACACACATTACATACACACTTTACATACACACATTACATACACACTTTACATACACACATTACATACACACATTACATACACACTTTACATACACACTTTACATACACACATTACATACACACATTACACACACACATTACACACACACTTTAGGTACACACTTTACACACACACTTTACACACACACACACTTTACACACACACACACTTTACACACACACACACTTTACACACACACACACTTTACACACACACACACTTTACACACACACACACACTTTACACACTTAATTGAACATTGTGAATGTGTGATGTCATATATGGAAGTAAAGAACTAAAAGTACCAAAAAAACCAATATTATTATTTGACTAATTAATATGTTTTTGGTTCTCGTGTTGTTGTTGTCAAAGTCAGTGGGCGGGGCTAAGGTGAATCTGTTCACTATAAAAACATTTAGATTTAGAGTAAGTGTAAAAAATGTGATTGGTTTATATCAACACCAAAAATATTTACATTTGGATCAACACTGGAAAAATGTTTTGGATTAAAGTAACTGCAAAAGAAAATTAGATTCAGATCAACACTATAAAAAACTTGTTGAATTTAAATCAACACTATGAAAATGTTAGATTTAAATCAACACTATAAAAATGTTAGATTTAAATTAACACTATAAAAATGTTAGATTTAAATCAACACTATAAAAATGTTAGATTTAAATCAACACTATAAAAATGTTAGATTTAGATGGACTGTAAATAAAGGCCCAGGTGTGGCTTAGGGACCAGATCAAAGGGCTGTTGTCATGGTTACCAGGAAAGGCGTCAGTGTTTGGAGTTCCAGGGTGGATGTTTATTGATCCAGAGGAAGAGGAGGAGGAGGACAGAGCCTTCAGGTGTTGAGGAGGTGTTCAGGGACTCCGGCAGCGGTGGGAAACCCCAGCGTCTGAGCTCAGCGGTTTGTTATTTCATCTTCAGGTTCAGACGGCGGCTTCATGTCGGAATCGATACTTTTGTTTTCCGACAGTTCCTCTGAGTCAGTGCGTTCGTCGTCTATGGACATTTGTCGGCTTTTGTTGTTACGCATTTTTTTATTTGTTTTTGTTTCCTGTTTGTTCATTTTTACCAGCAGCGGTAAACTACAAAATGTCAGCATGTGACCAATGGTACCTTGATGTCTCAGCTCAATTCTTGTGAACATACCATAGTGTAAATGTTATGCTAGCAGTTAGCATTAGTTACCATCAGGTAGCATCAGTATTAGTTAGTGTCAGTTAGCATCAGTTAGCATTAGCATTATTTCACATTAGTGAGCATGAGTGAGCATTCGTTAGTGTCACTTAGCATTAGTTACTATAGTGTCAGTTAGCATTAGTTAGCATTAGTGAGCACAAACTCCTGTTAGCTTTTTTCTCACGTCCTCTTTCAGTTTCGGGACATCTTCTTGGATGGCCGCCGCATGATCCAAGCTAGCTGACAAGCGCCGGTCATACCTCTGGCTGCTGATTGGTTGCCTCAGCCTGTGATAATCAGCTGATGCCATTTGCTTTGTCAGGTGCATCTCTGCCGAAGCCTCAGGTGAAGACGGCATCTCTGGGACAGGCGGGAAAAGCCCGCTCACCTCTTCTGCCTGTCTCCGTCCCCACGGCGCCAGATCTACCTGAAGAGGGCGGAGCCAAAGCCGACGAGGACTCCACTGCCAACGTAAGTCTGCGATTTCTGTGTGCGGTAAACAGAACATGATAAAAAGTGAGTCTGATCAGAAGAATCACACTAAAAAATGTGTTAGCGTTGCGTTAGGTGGGCAACTCCAGTCCTCTGGGGCCAGAATCCTGCATGTTTTCGATATTTCCCTTTTCCAGCACACGTGATTCAATTAATGATCAGCTCATCATCCAGCTCTACAGAAGCCTGATAATGATGTAATGGCTTCCAGGTGTGATGGAAGAGGGAAACATCCAAAACTTGCAGGATACCGGCCCTCGAGGCCTGGAGTTGCCCACCCCTGCGTTAGCGCAACACTGTAGAAAATGTGTTTGTATTAGCTCAACACTAAAAATGTTAGCGTAAACTCAACAATATAAAACATGCATGTTAGCGTTAGCTCAACACTAAGAAAAATGTGTGTCAGCGTGAGCTCCTCCCACACATCACCTCCATCCTCCAGCACCTCCACTGGCTCCTCCCACACATCACCTCCATCCTCCAGCACCTCCACTGGCTCCTCCCACACATCACGTCCATCCTCCAGCACCTCCACTGGCTCCTCCCACACATCACTTCCATCCTCCAGCACCTCCACTGGCTCCTCCCACACATCACCTCCATCCTCCACTGGCTCCTCCCACACATCACCTCCATCCTCCAGCACCTCCACTGGCTCCTCCCACACATCACGTCCATCCTCCAGCACCTCCACTGGCTCCTCCCACACATCACGTCCATCCTCCAGCACCTCCACTGGCTCCTCCCACACATCACCTCCATCCTCCAGCACCTCCACTGGCTCCTCCCACACATCACCTCCATCCTCCACTGGCTCCTCCCACACATCACCTCCATCCTCCAGCACCTCCACTGGCTCCTCCCACACATCACCTCCATCCTCCACTGGCTCCTCCCACACATCACGTCCATCCTCCAGCACCTCCACTGGCTCCTCCCACACATCACGTCCATCCTCCAGCACCTCCACTGGCTCCTCCCACACATCACCTCCATCCTCCAGCACCTCCACTGGCTCCTCCCACACATCACCTCCATCCTCCACTGGCTCCTCCCACACATCACGTCCATCCTCCAGCACCTCCACTGGCTCCTCCCACACATCACGTCCATCCTCCAGCACCTCCACTGGCTCCTCCCACACATCACCTCCATCCTCCAGCACCTCCACTGGCTCCTCCCACACATCACGTCCATCCTCCAGCACCTCCACTGGCTCCTCCCACACATCACCTCCATCCTCCAGCACCTCCACTGGCTCCTCCCACACATCACGTCCATCCTCCAGCACCTCCACTGGCTCCTCCCACACATCACCTCCATCCTCCAGCACCTCCACTGGCTCCTCCCACACATCACCTCCATCCTCCAGCACCTGCACTGGCTCCTCCCACACATCACCTCCATCCTCCAGCACCTGCACTGGCTCCTCCCTACCTTTCGGATCTCCTCCATGTGACCACCCCAGCTCGCTCCCTCTGGTCCTCCTCCTCCATCCACCCCTCCTTACCCACTGCTCGCCTCATCACCATAGGGACCAGAGCATTCAGTCGCTCTGCTCCCCAACTCTGGAACTCTCACCCACCAGACCTCCATAACTGTGACTCTCTCTACCTTCTTAAAACAGACTCAAAACTCACCTCTTCCAAACTTCATACTCTCCATAATCCTATTTATTTATTTTTCCTGCCAAAGCCACTTGATTTCATCCATGTAGACCTGTTTATATACCATTTCTATTCTGTTTGTTAAGTTTTGAAAAGCTCTCATAAATAAAATGTATTATTATTATTAGCTCAACACTGTAAAAATGTGTGATAGCGTTACCTCAATACCAAAAAATGTGTGTTAGCTTTAGCTCAGCACTGTAAAAAGAATGCCACTCTAGACTGACACCATAAAAAACAAAGAAAGAAAGTAAGCAGGGTGTCCACACATCTTTACAAATTTGTATTTATTTGGTTTGTTATCAAGATGCTGAAAAAGTAGATGTTTGCTCTATTATAGAACCATTGTGTGTCTAATAGAACAGGAATCACACTGCAGGGGGCAGTGTGTCCTTTTATCAGCATTTACGTCATTGAGTCGAACAGACGAAGAAGAAGTGTTTGGAACAGACATACGTGAACATGAACCCAGACCAGGAAGTGACAGTTCAGTGATAAGTGTGTTTGAGGAAAACAAATACAACAGTTGGTCAAAAACAAGGAGTGAATATGAAGAGATATGATGTTAGCAACAATGACGCTCACATGAAAGGGTTAAAGCAGACACACTATGATGCTAGTCTGACAACAACGGTTCAACCGCTATGCTAACAGTAGAAATACTCTGGGTTCAACCGCTATGCTAAAGGCAGAAATACTGTGGGTTCAACCGCTATGCTAAGGGCAGAAATACTGTGGGTTCATCCGCTATGCTAAAGGCAGAAATACTGTGGGTTCAACCGCTATGCTAAAGGCAGAAATACTGTGGGTTCAACCGCTATGCTAAGGGCAGAAATACTGTGGGTTCAACCGCTATGCTAAAGGTAGAAATACTGTGGGTTCAACCGCTATGATAAAAGCAGAAATAATGTGGGTTCAATCGCTATGCGAAAGGCAGAACTACTGTGGGTTCAACCGCTATGCTAAAGGTAGAAATTCTGTGGGTTCAACCGCTATGCTAAAGGTAGAACTACTGTGGGTTCAACCGCTATGCTAAAGGTAGAAATACTGTGGGTTAAACCGCTATGCTAAAGTTAGAAATACTGTGGGTTCAACCGCTATGTTAAAGGTAGAAATACTGTGGGTTCAACCGCTATGCTAAAGGTAGAAATACTGTGGGTTCAACCGCTATGCTAAAGGTAGAAATACTGTGGGTTCAACCACTATGCTAAAGGCAGAAATACTGTGGGTTCAACCGCTATGCTAAGGGCAGAAATACTGTGGGTTCAATCGCTATACTAAAGGTAGAAATACTGTGGGTTAAACCGCTATGCAAAAGGCAGAACTACTGTGGGTTCAACCGCTATGCTAAAGGCAGAACTACTGTGGGTTCAACCGCTATGCTAAAGGTAGAAATTCTGTGGGTTCAACCGCTATGCTAAAGGTAGAAATACTGTGGGTTAAACCGCTATGCTAAAGGTAGAAATACTGGGGGTTCAACCACTATGCTAAAGTTAGAAATACTGTGGGTTCAACCGCTATGTTAAAGGTAGAAATACTGTGGGTTCAACCGCTATGCTAAAGGTAGAAATACTGTGGGTTCAACCGCTATGCTAAAGGTAGAAATACTGTGGGTTCAACCGCTATGCTAAAGGCAGAACTACTGTGGGTTCAACCGCTATGCTAAAGGTAGAAATACAGTGGGTTCAACCGCTATGCTAAAGGTAGAAATACTGTGGGTTAAACCGCTATGCTAAAGTTAGAAATACCGTGGGTTCAACCGCCATGCTAAAGGTAGAAATACCGTGGGTTCAACCATTATGCTAAAGGCAGAAATACTCTGGGTTCAACCGCTATGCTAAAGGTAGAAATACTGTGGGTTCAACCGCTATGCTAAAGGTAGAAATACTGTGGGTTCAACCGCTATGCTAAAGGCAGAACTACTGTGGGTTAAACCGCTATGCTAAAGGCAGAAATACTGTGGGTTCAACCGCTATGCTGAAGGCAGAAATACTGTGGGTTCAACCGCTATGCTAAAGGTAGAAATACTGTGGGTTCAACCGCTATGCTAAAGGTAGAAATACTGTGGGTTCAATCGCTATGCTAAAGGTAGAAATACTGTGGGTTCAATCGCTATGCTAAAGGTAGAAATACTGTGGGTTCAATCGCTATGCTAAAGGTAGAAATACTGTGGGTTCAACCGCTATGCTAAAGGTAGAAATACTGTGGGTTCAACCGCTATGCTAAAGGTAGAAATACTGTGGGTTCAACCGCTATGCTAAAGGTAGAAATACTGTGGGTTCAACCGCTATGCTAAAGGTAGAAATACTGTGGGTTCAACCGCTATGCTAAAGGTAGAAATACTGTGGGTTCAACCACTATGCTAAAGGTAGAAATACTGTGGGTTCAACCGCTATGTTAAAGGTAGAAATACTGTGGGTTCAACCGCTATGTTAAAGGTAGAACTACTGTGGTTTCAACCGCTATGCTAAAGGTAGAAATACTGTGGGTTCAACTGCTATGCTAAAGGTATACACACTGTGGGTTCAACTGCTATGCTAAAGGTAGAAATACTGTGGGTTCAACCGCTATGCTAAAGGTATAAATACTGTGGGTTCAACCGCTATGCTAAAGGTAGAAATACTGTGGGTTCAACCGCTATGATAAAGGCAGAAATAATGTGGGTTCAATCGCTATGCTAAAGGTAGAAATACTGTGGGTTAAACCGCTATGCGAAAGGCAGAACTACTGTGGGTTCAACCGCTATGCTAAAGGCAGAAATAATGTGGGTTCAATCGCTATACTAAAGGTAGAAATACTGTGGGTTAAACCGCTATGCAAAAGGCAGAACTACTGTGGGTTCAACCGCTATGCTAAAGGCAGAACTACTGTGGGTTCAACCGCTATGCTAAAGGTAGAAATTCTGTGGGTTCAACCGCTATGCTAAAGGTAGAAATACTGTGGGTTAAACCGCTATGCTAAAGGTAGAAATACTGGGGGTTCAACCACTATGCTAAAGTTAGAAATACTGTGGGTTCAACCGCTATGTTAAAGGTAGAAATACTGTGGGTTCAACCGCTATGCTAAAGGTAGAAATACTGTGGGTTCAACCGCTATGCTAAAGGTAGAAATACTGTGGGTTCAACCGCTATGCTAAAGGCAGAACTACTGTGGGTTCAACCGCTATGCTAAAGGTAGACACACTGTGGGTTCAACTGCTATGCTAAAGGTAGAAATACTGTGGGTTCAACCGCTATGCTAAAGGTAGAAATACTGTGGGTTCATCCGCTATGCTAAAGGTAGAAATACTGTGGGTTCAATCGCTATGCTAAAGGTAGAAATACTGTGGGTTCAATCGCTATGCTAAAGGTAGAAATACTGTGGGTTCAACCGCTATGCTAAAGGTAGAAATACTGTGGGTTCAACCGCTATGCTAAGGGCAGAAATACTGTGGGTTCAACCGCTATGCGAAAGGTAGACACACTGTGGGTTCAACCGCTATGCTAAAGGCAGAAATACTGTGGGTTCAACCGCTATGCTAAGGGCAGAAATACTGTGGGTTCAACCGCTATGCTAAAGGTAGAAATACTGTGGGTTCAACCGCTATGATAAAGGCAGAAATAATGTGGGTTCAATCGCTATGCTAAAGGTAGAAATACTGTGGGTTAAACCGCTATGCGAAAGGCAGAACTACTGTGGGTTCAACCGCTATGCTAAAGGCAGAAATAATGTGGGTTCAATCGCTATACTAAAGGTAGAAATACTGTGGGTTAAACCGCTATGCAAAAGGCAGAACTACTGTGGGTTCAACCGCTATGCTAAAGGCAGAACTACTGTGGGTTCAACCGCTATGCTAAAGGTAGAAATAATGTGGGTTCAATCGCTATACTAAAGGTAGAAATACTGTGGGTTAAACCGCTATGCAAAAGGCAGAACTACTGTGGGTTCAACCGCTATGCTAAAGGCAGAACTACTGTGGGTTCAACCGCTATGCTAAAGGTAGAAATACTGTGGGTTCAACCGCTATGCTAAAGGTAGAACTAGTGTGGGTTCAACCGCTATGCTAAAGGTAGAAATACTGTGGGTTAAACCGCTATGCTAAAGGTAGAAATACTGGGGGTTCAACCGCTATGCTAAAGGTAGAAATACTGTGGGTTCAACCGCTATGCTAAAGGTAGAAATACTGTGGGTTCAACCGCTATGCTAAAGGTAGAAATACTGTGGGTTCAACCGCTTTGCTAAAGGTAGAAATACTGTGGGTTAAACCGCTATGCGAAAGGCAGAACTACTGTGGGTTCAACCGCTATGCTAAAGGCAGAAATAATGTGGGTTCAATCGCTATGCTAAAGGTAGAAATACTGTGGGTTCAACCGCTATGCTAAAGGTAGAAATACTGTGGGTTCAACCGCTTTGCTAAAGGTAGAAATACTGTGGGTTCAACCGCTATGCTAAAGGTAGAAATACTGTGGGTTCAACCGCTTTGCTAAAGGTAGAAATACTGTGGGTTCAACCGCTATGCTAAAGGTAGAAATACTGTGGGTTCAACCGCTATGATAAAGGCAGAAATAATGTGGGTTCAATCGCTATGCTAAAGGTAGAAATACTGTGGGTTAAACCGCTATGCGAAAGGCAGAACTACTGTGGGTTCAACCGCTATGCTAAAGGCAGAAATAATGTGGGTTCAATCGCTATACTAAAGGTAGAAATACTGTGGGTTAAACCGCTATGCAAAAGGCAGAACTACTGTGGGTTCAACCGCTATGCTAAAGGCAGAACTACTGTGGGTTCAACCGCTATGCTAAAGGTAGAAATAATGTGGGTTCAATCGCTATACTAAAGGTAGAAATACTGTGGGTTAAACCGCTATGCAAAAGGCAGAACTACTGTGGGTTCAACCGCTATGCTAAAGGCAGAACTACTGTGGGTTCAACCGCTATGCTAAAGGTAGAAATACTGTGGGTTCAACCGCTATGCTAAAGGTAGAACTAGTGTGGGTTCAACCGCTATGCTAAAGGTAGAAATACTGTGGGTTAAACCGCTATGCTAAAGGTAGAAATACTGGGGGTTCAACCGCTATGCTAAAGGTAGAAATACTGTGGGTTCAACCGCTATGCTAAAGGTAGAAATACTGTGGGTTCAACCGCTATGCTAAAGGTAGAAATACTGTGGGTTCAACCGCTTTGCTAAAGGTAGAAATACTGTGGGTTCAACCGCTATGCTAAAGGTAGAAATACTGTGGGTTCAACCGCTTTGCTAAAGGTAGAAATACTGTGGGTTCAACCGCTATGTTAAAGGTAGAAGTATTGTGGGTTCAACCGCTATGCTAAAGGTAGAAATACTGTGGGTTCAACTGCTATGCTAAATGTAGAAATACTGTGGGTTCAACCGCTATGCTAAAGGTAGAAATACTGTGGGTTCAACCGCTATGCTAAAGGTAGAAATACTGTGGGTTCAACCGCTATGCTAAAGGTAGAAATACTGTGGGTTCAACCACTATGCTAAAGGTAGAAATACTGTGGGTTCAACCGCTATGTTAAAGGTAGAAATACTGTGGGTTCAACCACTATGCTAAAGGTAGAAATACTGTGGGTTCAACCGCTATGCTAAAGGTAGAAATACTGTGGGTTCAACCGCTATGCTAAAGGTAGAAATACTGTGGGTTCAACCGCTATGCTAAAGGTAGAAATACTGTGGGTTCAACCGCTATGCTAAAGGTAGAAATACTGTGGGTTCAATCGCTATGCTAAAGGCAGAAATACTGTGGGTTCAACCGCTATGCTAAAGGTAGAAATACTGTGGGTTCAACCACTATCCTAAAGGTAGAAATACTGTGGGTTCAACCGCTATGTTAAAGGTAGAAATACTGTGGGTTCAACCGCTATGCTAAAGGTAGAAATACTGTGGGTTCAACCGCTATGCGAAAGGTAGACACACTGTGGGTTCAACTGCTATGCTAAAGGTAGAAATACTGTGGGTTCAACCGCTATGCTAAAGGTAGAATTACTGTGGGTTCAACCGCTATGTTAAAGGTAGAACTACTGTGGGTTCAACCGCTATGCTAAAGGTAGAAATACTGTGGGTTCAACTGCTATGCTAAAGGTATACACACTGTGGGTTCAACTGCTATGCTAAAGGTATAAATACTGTGGGTTCAACCGCTATGCTAAAGGTATAAATACTGTGGGTTCAACCGCTTTGCTAAAGGTAGAAATACTGTGGGTTCAACCGCTATGCTAAAGGTAGAAATACTGTGGGTTCAACCGCTATGCTAAAGGTATAAATACTGTGGGTTCAACCGCTATGCTAAAGGTAGAAATACTGTGGGTTCAACCGCTATGCTAAAGGTAGAAATACTGTGGGTTCAACTGCTTTGCTAAAGGTAGAAATACTGTGGGTTCAACCGCTATGCTAAAGGTAGAAATACTGTGGGTTCAACCGCTTTGCTAAAGGTAGAAATACTGTGGGTTCAACCGCTATGTTAAAGGTAGAAGTACTGTGGGTTCAACCGCTATGCTAAAGGTAGAAATACTGTGGGTTCAACTGCTATGTTAAAGGTAGAAGTACTGTGGGTTCAACCGCTATGCTAAAGGTAGAAATACTGTGGGTTCAACCGCTATGCTAAAGGTAGAAATACTGTGGGTTCAACCGCTATGATAAAGGCAGAAATAATGTGGGTTCAATCGCTATGCTAAAGGTAGAAATACTGTGGGTTAAACCGCTATGCGAAAGGCAGAACTACTGTGGGTTCAACCGCTATGCTAAAGGCAGAAATAATGTGGGTTCAATCGCTATACTAAAGGTAGAAATACTGTGGGTTAAACCGCTATGCAAAAGGCAGAACTACTGTGGGTTCAACCGCTATGCTAAAGGCAGAACTACTGTGGGTTCAACCGCTATGCTAAAGGTAGAAATAATGTGGGTTCAATCGCTATACTAAAGGTAGAAATACTGTGGGTTAAACCGCTATGCAAAAGGCAGAACTACTGTGGGTTCAACCGCTATGCTAAAGGCAGAACTACTGTGGGTTCAACCGCTATGCTAAAGGTAGAAATACTGTGGGTTCAACCGCTATGCTAAAGGTAGAACTAGTGTGGGTTCAACCGCTATGCTAAAGGTAGAAATACTGTGGGTTAAACCGCTATGCTAAAGGTAGAAATACTGGGGGTTCAACCGCTATGCTAAAGGTAGAAATACTGTGGGTTCAACCGCTATGCTAAAGGTAGAAATACTGTGGGTTCAACCGCTATGCTAAAGGTAGAAATACTGTGGGTTCAACCGCTTTGCTAAAGGTAGAAATACTGTGGGTTCAACCGCTATGCTAAAGGTAGAAATACTGTGGGTTCAACCGCTTTGCTAAAGGTAGAAATACTGTGGGTTTAACCGCTATGTTAAAGGTAGAAGTATTGTGGGTTCAACCGCTATGCTAAAGGTAGAAATACTGTGGGTTCAACTGCTATGCTAAATGTAGAAATACTGTGGGTTCAACCGCTATGCTAAAGGTAGAAATACTGTGGGTTCAACCGCTATGCTAAAGGTAGAAATACTGTGGGTTCAACCGCTATGCTAAAGGTAGAAATACTGTGGGTTCAACCGCTATGCTAAAGGTAGAAATACTGTGGGTTCAACCGCTATGTTAAAGGTAGAAATACTGTGGGTTCAACCGCTATGCTAAAGGTAGAAATACTGTGGGTTCAACCGCTATGCTAAAGGTAGAAATACTGTGGGTTCAACCGCTATGCTAAAGGTAGAAATACTGTGGGTTCAACCGCTATGCTAAAGGTAGAAATACTGTGGGTTCAACCGCTATGCTAAAGGTAGAAATACTGTGGGTTCAATCGCTATGCTAAAGGCAGAAATACTGTGGGTTCAACCGCTATGCTAAAGGTAGAAATACTGTGGGTTCAACCACTATGCTAAAGGTAGAAATACTGTGGGTTCAACCGCTATGTTAAAGGTAGAAATACTGTGGGTTCAACCGCTATGCTAAAGGTAGAAATACTGTGGGTTCAACCGCTATGCGAAAGGTAGACACACTGTGGGTTCAACTGCTATGCTAAAGGTAGAAATACTGTGGGTTCAACCGCTATGCTAAAGGTAGAAATACTGTGGGTTCAACCACTATGTTAAAGGTAGAACTACTGTGGGTTCAACCGCTATGCTAAAGGTAGAAATACTGTGGGTTCAACTGCTATGCTAAAGGTATACACACTGTGGGTTCAACTGCTATGCTAAAGGTATAAATACTGTGGGTTCAACCGCGATGCTAAAGGTATAAATACTGTGGGTTCAACCGCTTTGCTAAAGGTAGAAATACTGTGGGTTCAACCGCTATGCTAAAGGTAGAAATACTGTGGGTTCAACCGCTATGCTAAAGGTATAAATACTGTGGGTTCAACCGCTATGCTAAAGGTAGAAATACTGTGGGTTCAACCGCTATGCTAAAGGTAGAAATACTGTGGGTTCAACTGCTTTGCTAAAGGTAGAAATACTGTGGGTTCAACCGCTATGCTAAAGGTAGAAATACTGTGGGTTCAACCGCTTTGCTAAAGGTAGAAATACTGTGGGTTCAACCGCTATGTTAAAGGTAGAAGTACTGTGGGTTCAACCGCTATGCTAAAGGTAGAAATACTGTGGGTTCAACTGCTATGCTAAATGTAGAAATACTGTGGGTTCAACCGCTATGCTAAAGGTAGAAATACTGTGGGTTCAACCGCTATGCTAAAGGTAGAAATACTGTGGGTTCAACCGCTATGCTAAAGGTAGAAATACTGTGGGTTCAACCGCTATGCTAAAGGTAGAAATACTGTGGGTTCAACCGCTATGTTAAAGGTAGAAATACTGTGGGTTCAACCGCTATGCTAAAGGTAGAAATACTGTGGGTTCAACTGCTATGCTAAATGTAGAAATACTGTGGGTTCAACCGCTATGCTAAAGGTAGAAATACTGTGGGTTCAACCGCTATGCTAAAGGTAGAAATACTGTGGGTTCAACCGCTATGCTAAAGGTAGAAATACTGTGGGTTCAACCACTATGCTAAAGGTAGAAATACTGTGGGTTCAACCGCTATGCTAAAGGTAGAAATACTGTGGGTTCAACCGCTATGTTAAAGGTAGAAATACTGTGGGTTCAACCGCTATGCTAAAGGTAGAAATACTGTGGGTTCAACCGCTATGTTAAAGGTAGAAATACTGTGGGTTCAACCGCTATGCTAAAGGTAGACACACTGTGGGTTCAACTGCTATGCTAAAGGTAGAAATACTGTGGGTTCAACCGCTATGCTAAAGGTAGAAATACTGTGGGTTCATCCGCTATGCTAAAGGTAGAAATACTGTGGGTTCAATCGCTATGCTAAAGGTAGAAATACTGTGGGTTCAATCGCTATGCTAAAGGTAGAAATACTGTGGGTTCAACCGCTATGCTAAAGGTAGAAATACTGTGGGTTCAACCGCTATGCTAAGGGCAGAAATACTGTGGGTTCAACCGCTATGCGAAAGGTAGACACACTGTGGGTTCAACCGCTATGCTAAAGGCAGAAATACTGTGGGTTCAACCGCTATGCTAAGGGCAGAAATACTGTGGGTTCAACCGCTATGCTAAAGGTAGAAATACTGTGGGTTCAACCGCTATGATAAAGGCAGAAATAATGTGGGTTCAATCGCTATGCTAAAGGTAGAAATACTGTGGGTTAAACCGCTATGCGAAAGGCAGAACTACTGTGGGTTCAACCGCTATGCTAAAGGCAGAAATAATGTGGGTTCAATCGCTATACTAAAGGTAGAAATACTGTGGGTTAAACCGCTATGCAAAAGGCAGAACTACTGTGGGTTCAACCGCTATGCTAAAGGCAGAACTACTGTGGGTTCAACCGCTATGCTAAAGGTAGAAATAATGTGGGTTCAATCGCTATACTAAAGGTAGAAATACTGTGGGTTAAACCGCTATGCAAAAGGCAGAACTACTGTGGGTTCAACCGCTATGCTAAAGGCAGAACTACTGTGGGTTCAACCGCTATGCTAAAGGTAGAAATACTGTGGGTTCAACCGCTATGCTAAAGGTAGAACTAGTGTGGGTTCAACCGCTATGCTAAAGGTAGAAATACTGTGGGTTAAACCGCTATGCTAAAGGTAGAAATACTGGGGGTTCAACCGCTATGCTAAAGGTAGAAATACTGTGGGTTCAACCGCTATGCTAAAGGTAGAAATACTGTGGGTTCAACCGCTATGCTAAAGGTAGAAATACTGTGGGTTCAACCGCTTTGCTAAAGGTAGAAATACTGTGGGTTAAACCGCTATGCGAAAGGCAGAACTACTGTGGGTTCAACCGCTATGCTAAAGGCAGAAATAATGTGGGTTCAATCGCTATGCTAAAGGTAGAAATACTGTGGGTTCAACCGCTATGCTAAAGGTAGAAATACTGTGGGTTCAACCGCTTTGCTAAAGGTAGAAATACTGTGGGTTCAACCGCTATGCTAAAGGTAGAAATACTGTGGGTTCAACCGCTTTGCTAAAGGTAGAAATACTGTGGGTTCAACCGCTATGCTAAAGGTAGAAATACTGTGGGTTCAACCGCTATGATAAAGGCAGAAATAATGTGGGTTCAATCGCTATGCTAAAGGTAGAAATACTGTGGGTTAAACCGCTATGCGAAAGGCAGAACTACTGTGGGTTCAACCGCTATGCTAAAGGCAGAAATAATGTGGGTTCAATCACTATACTAAAGGTAGAAATACTGTGGGTTAAACCGCTATGCAAAAGGCAGAACTACTGTGGGTTCAACCGCTATGCTAAAGGCAGAACTACTGTGGGTTCAACCGCTATGCTAAAGGTAGAAATAATGTGGGTTCAATCGCTATACTAAAGGTAGAAATACTGTGGGTTAAACCGCTATGCAAAAGGCAGAACTACTGTGGGTTCAACCGCTATGCTAAAGGCAGAACTACTGTGGGTTCAACCGCTATGCTAAAGGTAGAAATACTGTGGGTTCAACCGCTATGCTAAAGGTAGAACTAGTGTGGGTTCAACCGCTATGCTAAAGGTAGAAATACTGTGGGTTAAACCGCTATGCTAAAGGTAGAAATACTGGGGGTTCAACCGCTATGCTAAAGGTAGAAATACTGTGGGTTCAACCGCTATGCTAAAGGTAGAAATACTGTGGGTTCAACCGCTATGCTAAAGGTAGAAATACTGTGGGTTCAACCGCTTTGCTAAAGGTAGAAATACTGTGGGTTCAACCGCTATGCTAAAGGTAGAAATACTGTGGGTTCAACCGCTTTGCTAAAGGTAGAAATACTGTGGGTTCAACCGCTATGTTAAAGGTAGAAGTATTGTGGGTTCAACCGCTATGCTAAAGGTAGACACACTGTGGGTTCAACCGCTATGCTAAAGGTAGAAATACTGTGGGTTCAACCGCTATGCTAAAGGTAGAAATACTGTGGGTTCAACCGCTATGCTAAAGGTAGAAATACTGTGGGTTCAACCGCTATGCTAAAGGTAGAAATACTGTGGGTTCAACCGCTATGCTAAAGGTAGAAATACTGTGGGTTCAACCGCTATGCTAAAGGTAGAAATACTGTGGGTTCAACCGCTATGCTAAAGGTAGAAATACTGTGGGTTCAACCGCTTTGCTAAAGGTAGAAATACTGTGGGTTTAACCGCTATGTTAAAGGTAGAAGTATTGTGGGTTCAACCGCTATGCTAAAGGTAGAAATACTGTGGGTTCAACTGCTATGCTAAATGTAGAAATACTGTGGGTTCAACCGCTATGCTAAAGGTAGAAATACTGTGGGTTCAACCGCTATGCTAAAGGTAGAAATACTGTGGGTTCAACCGCTATGCTAAAGGTAGAAATACTGTGGGTTCAACCGCTATGCTAAAGGTAGAAATACTGTGGGTTCAACCGCTATGTTAAAGGTAGAAATACTGTGGGTTCAACCGCTATGCTAAAGGTAGAAATACTGTGGGTTCAACCGCTATGCTAAAGGTAGAAATACTGTGGGTTCAACCGCTATGCTAAAGGTAGAAATACTGTGGGTTCAACCGCTATGCTAAAGGTAGAAATACTGTGGGTTCAACCGCTATGCTAAAGGTAGAAATACTGTGGGTTCAATCGCTATGCTAAAGGCAGAAATACTGTGGGTTCAACCGCTATGCTAAAGGTAGAAATACTGTGGGTTCAACCACTATGCTAAAGGTAGAAATACTGTGGGTTCAACCGCTATGTTAAAGGTAGAAATACTGTGGGTTCAACCGCTATGCTAAAGGTAGAAATACTGTGGGTTCAACCGCTATGCGAAAGGTAGACACACTGTGGGTTCAACTGCTATGCTAAAGGTAGAAATACTGTGGGTTCAACCGCTATGCTAAAGGTAGAAATACTGTGGGTTCAACCACTATGTTAAAGGTAGAACTACTGTGGGTTCAACCGCTATGCTAAAGGTAGAAATACTGTGGGTTCAACTGCTATGCTAAAGGTATACACACTGTGGGTTCAACTGCTATGCTAAAGGTATAAATACTGTGGGTTCAACCGCGATGCTAAAGGTATAAATACTGTGGGTTCAACCGCTTTGCTAAAGGTAGAAATACTGTGGGTTCAACCGCTATGCTAAAGGTAGAAATACTGTGGGTTCAACCGCTATGCTAAAGGTATAAATACTGTGGGTTCAACCGCTATGCTAAAGGTAGAAATACTGTGGGTTCAACCGCTATGCTAAAGGTAGAAATACTGTGGGTTCAACTGCTTTGCTAAAGGTAGAAATACTGTGGGTTCAACCGCTATGCTAAAGGTAGAAATACTGTGGGTTCAACCGCTTTGCTAAAGGTAGAAATACTGTGGGTTCAACCGCTATGTTAAAGGTAGAAGTACTGTGGGTTCAACCGCTATGCTAAAGGTAGAAATACTGTGGGTTCAACTGCTATGCTAAATGTAGAAATACTGTGGGTTCAACCGCTATGCTAAAGGTAGAAATACTGTGGGTTCAACCGCTATGCTAAAGGTAGAAATACTGTGGGTTCAACCGCTATGCTAAAGGTAGAAATACTGTGGGTTCAACCGCTATGCTAAAGGTAGAAATACTGTGGGTTCAACCGCTATGTTAAAGGTAGAAATACTGTGGGTTCAACCGCTATGCTAAAGGTAGAAATACTGTGGGTTCAACCGCTATGCTAAATGTAGAAATACTGTGGGTTCAACCGCTATGCTAAAGGTAGAAATACTGTGGGTTCAACCGCTATGCTAAAGGTAGAAATACTGTGGGTTCAACCGCTATGCTAAAGGTAGAAATACTGTGGGTTCAACCACTATGCTAAAGGTAGAAATACTGTGGGTTCAACCGCTATGCTAAAGGTAGAAATACTGTGGGTTCAACCGCTATGTTAAAGGTAGAAATACTGTGGGTTCAACCGCTATGCTAAAGGTAGAAATACTGTGGGTTCAACCGCTATGTTAAAGGTAGAAATACTGTGGGTTCAACCGCTATGCTAAAGGTAGACACACTGTGGGTTCAACTGCTATGCTAAAGGTAGAAATACTGTGGGTTCAACCGCTATGCTAAAGGTAGAAATACTGTGGGTTCATCCGCTATGCTAAAGGTAGAAATACTGTGGGTTCAATCGCTATGCTAAAGGTAGAAATACTGTGGGTTCAATCGCTATGCTAAAGGTAGAAATACTGTGGGTTCAACCGCTATGCTAAAGGTAGAAATACTGTGGGTTCAACCGCTATGCTAAGGGCAGAAATACTGTGGGTTCAACCGCTATGCGAAAGGTAGACACACTGTGGGTTCAACCGCTATGCTAAAGGCAGAAATACTGTGGGTTCAACCGCTATGCTAAGGGCAGAAATACTGTGGGTTCAACCGCTATGCTAAAGGTAGAAATACTGTGGGTTCAACCGCTATGATAAAGGCAGAAATAATGTGGGTTCAATCGCTATGCTAAAGGTAGAAATACTGTGGGTTAAACCGCTATGCGAAAGGCAGAACTACTGTGGGTTCAACCGCTATGCTAAAGGCAGAAATAATGTGGGTTCAATCGCTATACTAAAGGTAGAAATACTGTGGGTTAAACCGCTATGCAAAAGGCAGAACTACTGTGGGTTCAACCGCTATGCTAAAGGCAGAACTACTGTGGGTTCAACCGCTATGCTAAAGGTAGAAATAATGTGGGTTCAATCGCTATACTAAAGGTAGAAATACTGTGGGTTAAACCGCTATGCAAAAGGCAGAACTACTGTGGGTTCAACCGCTATGCTAAAGGCAGAACTACTGTGGGTTCAACCGCTATGCTAAAGGTAGAAATACTGTGGGTTCAACCGCTATGCTAAAGGTAGAACTAGTGTGGGTTCAACCGCTATGCTAAAGGTAGAAATACTGTGGGTTAAACCGCTATGCTAAAGGTAGAAATACTGGGGGTTCAACCGCTATGCTAAAGGTAGAAATACTGTGGGTTCAACCGCTATGCTAAAGGTAGAAATACTGTGGGTTCAACCGCTATGCTAAAGGTAGAAATACTGTGGGTTCAACCGCTTTGCTAAAGGTAGAAATACTGTGGGTTAAACCGCTATGCGAAAGGCAGAACTACTGTGGGTTCAACCGCTATGCTAAAGGCAGAAATAATGTGGGTTCAATCGCTATGCTAAAGGTAGAAATACTGTGGGTTCAACCGCTATGCTAAAGGTAGAAATACTGTGGGTTCAACCGCTTTGCTAAAGGTAGAAATACTGTGGGTTCAACCGCT
This sequence comes from Siphamia tubifer, assembly GCA_020466265.1. NCBI lineage: Eukaryota > Metazoa > Chordata > Actinopteri > Kurtiformes > Apogonidae > Siphamia > Siphamia tubifer. The sequence goes on along the minus strand of CM035794.1, from coordinate 2,838,997 downwards.
ATGCTAAAGGTAGAAATACTGTGGGTTCAACCGCTTTGCTAAAGGTAGAAATACTGTGGGTTCAACCGCTATGCTAAAGGTAGAAATACTGTGGGTTCAACCGCTATGATAAAGGCAGAAATAATGTGGGTTCAATCGCTATGCTAAAGGTAGAAATACTGTGGGTTAAACCGCTATGCGAAAGGCAGAACTACTGTGGGTTCAACCGCTATGCTAAAGGCAGAAATAATGTGGGTTCAATCACTATACTAAAGGTAGAAATACTGTGGGTTAAACCGCTATGCAAAAGGCAGAACTACTGTGGGTTCAACCGCTATGCTAAAGGCAGAACTACTGTGGGTTCAACCGCTATGCTAAAGGTAGAAATAATGTGGGTTCAATCGCTATACTAAAGGTAGAAATACTGTGGGTTAAACCGCTATGCAAAAGGCAGAACTACTGTGGGTTCAACCGCTATGCTAAAGGCAGAACTACTGTGGGTTCAACCGCTATGCTAAAGGTAGAAATACTGTGGGTTCAACCGCTATGCTAAAGGTAGAACTAGTGTGGGTTCAACCGCTATGCTAAAGGTAGAAATACTGTGGGTTAAACCGCTATGCTAAAGGTAGAAATACTGGGGGTTCAACCGCTATGCTAAAGGTAGAAATACTGTGGGTTCAACCGCTATGCTAAAGGTAGAAATACTGTGGGTTCAACCGCTATGCTAAAGGTAGAAATACTGTGGGTTCAACCGCTTTGCTAAAGGTAGAAATACTGTGGGTTCAACCGCTATGCTAAAGGTAGAAATACTGTGGGTTCAACCGCTTTGCTAAAGGTAGAAATACTGTGGGTTCAACCGCTATGTTAAAGGTAGAAGTATTGTGGGTTCAACCGCTATGCTAAAGGTAGACACACTGTGGGTTCAACCGCTATGCTAAAGGTAGAAATACTGTGGGTTCAACCGCTATGCTAAAGGTAGAAATACTGTGGGTTCAACCGCTATGCTAAAGGTAGAAATACTGTGGGTTCAACCGCTATGCTAAAGGTAGAAATACTGTGGGTTCAACCGCTATGCTAAAGGTAGAAATACTGTGGGTTCAACCGCTATGCTAAAGGTAGAAATACTGTGGGTTCAACCGCTATGTTAAAGGTAGAACTACTGTGGGTTCAACCGCTATGCTAAAGGTAGAAATACTGTGGGTTCAACTGCTATGCTAAAGGTAGAAATACTGTGGGTTCAACCGCTATGGTAAAGGTAGAAATACTGTGGGTTCAACCGCTATGCTAAAGGTAGAAATACTGTGGGTTCAACCGCTATGCTAAAGGTAGAAATACTGTGGGTTCAACCGCTATGTTAAAGGTAGAAATACTGTGGGTTCAACCGCTATGCTAAAGGTAGAAATACTGTGGGTTCAACCGCTATGTTAAAGGTAGAAATACTGTGGGTTCAACCGCTATGCTAAAGGTAGAAATACTGTGGGTTCAACCGCTATGTTAAAGGTAGAAATACTGTGGGTTCAACCGCTATGTTAAAGGTAGAAATACTGTGGGTTCAACCGCTATGTTAAAGGTAGAAATACTGTGGGTTCAACCGCTATGCTAAAGGTAGAAATACTGTGGGTTCAACCGCTATGTTAAAGGTAGAAATACTGTGGGTTCAACCGCTATGTTAAAGGTAGAAATACTGTGGGTTCAACCGCTATGCTAAAGGTAGAAATACTGTGGGTTCAACCGCTATGCTAAAGGTAGAAATACTGTGGGTTCAACCGCTATGCTAAAGGTAGAAATACTGTGGGTTCAACCGCTATGCTAAAGGTAGAAATACTGTGGGTTAAACCGCTATGCTAAAGTTAGAAATACCGTGGGTTCAACCGCCATGCTAAAGGTAGAAATACCGTGGGTTCAACCATTATGATAAAGGCAGAAATACTGTGGGTTCAACTGCTATGCTAAAGTTAGAAATACCGTGGGTTCAACCATTATGCTAAAGGTAGAAATACTGTGGGTTAAACCGCTATGCTAAAGTTAGAAATACCGTGGGTTCAACCATTATGCTAAAGGTAGAAATACCGTGGGTTCAACCATTGTGCTAAAGGCAGAAATACTGTGGGTTAAACCGCTATGCTAAAGGTAGAAATACTGTGGGTTCAACCGCTATGCTAAAGGTAGAAATACTGTGGGTTCAACCGCTATGCTAAAGGTAGAAATACTGTGGGTTCAACCGCTATGTTAAAGGTAGAAATACTGTGGGTTCAATTGCTATGCTAAAGGTAGAAATACAGTGGGTTCTACCGCTATGCTAAAGGTAGAAATACTGTGGGTTCAACCGCTATGCTAAAGGCAGAACTACTGTGGGTTCAACCGCTATGCTAAAGGTAGAAATACAGTGGGTTCAACCGCTATGCTAAAGGTAGAAATACTGTGGGTTCAACCGCTATGCTAAAGGTAGAAATACTGTGGGTTCAACTGCTATGCTAAAGTTAGAAATACCGTGGGTTCAACCATTATGCTAAAGGTAGAAATACTGTGGGTTAAACCGCTATGCTAAAGTTAGAAATACCGTGGGTTCAACCATTATGCTAAAGGTAGAAATACCGTGGGTTCAACCATTGTGCTAAAGGCAGAAATACTGTGGGTTAAACCGCTATGCTAAAGGTAGAAATACTGTGGGTTCAACCGCTATGCTAAAGGTAGAAATACTGTGGGTTCAACCGCTATGCTAAAGGTAGAAATACTGTGGGTTCAACCGCTATGCTAAAGGTAGAAATACTGTGGGTTCTACCGCTATGCTAAAGGTAGAAATACTGTGGGTTCAACCGCTATGCTAAAGGCAGAACTACTGTGGGTTCAACCGCTATGCTAAAGGTAGAAATACAGTGGGTTCAACCGCTATGCTAAAGGTAGAAATACTGTGGGTTCAACCGCTATGCTAAAGGTAGAAATACTGTGGGTTCAACCGCTATGCTAAAGGTAGAAATACTGTGGGTTCAACCATTATGATAAAGGCAGAAATACTGTGGTTTCAACTGCTATGCTAAAGTTAGAAATACCGTGGGTTCAACCATTATGCTAAAGGTAGAAATACTGTGGGTTAAACCGCTATGCTAAAGGTAGAAATACCGTGGGTTAAACCGCTATGCTAAAGGTAGAAATACTGTGGGTTCAACCACTATGCTAAAGGTAGAAATACTGTGGGTTCAACCATTATGCTAAAGGTAGAAATACTGTGGGTTCAACCACTATGCTAAAGGTAGAAATACTGTGGGTTCAACCACTATGCTAAAGGTAGAAATACTGTGGGTTCAACCATTATGCTAAAGGTAGAAATACTGTGGGTTAAACCGCTATGCTAAAGGTAGAAATACCGTGGGTTAAACCGCTATGCTAAAGGTAGAAATACTGTGGGTTCAACCACTATGCTAAAGGTAGAAATACTGTGGGTTCAACCATTATGCTAAAGGTAGAAATACTGTGGGTTCAACCACTATGCTAAAGGTAGAAATACTGTGGGTTCAACCACTATGCTAAAGGTAGAAATACTGTGGGTTCAACCACTATGCTAAAGGTAGAAATACTGTGGGTTCAACCATTATGCTAAAGGTAGAAATACTGTGGGTTCAACCACTATGCTAAAGGTAGAAATACTGTGGGTTCAACCACTATGCTAAAGGTAGAAATACTGTGGGTTCAACCATTATGCTAAAGGTAGAAATACTGTGGGTTCAACCATTATGCTAAAGGTAGAAATACTGTGGGTTAAACCACTATGCTAAAGGTAGAAATACTGTGGGTTCAACCACTATGCTAAAGGTAGAAATACTGTGGGTTCAACCGCTATGCTAAAGGTAGAAATACTGTGGGTTCAACCACTATGCTAAAGGTAGAAATACTGTGGGTTCAACCATTATGCTAAAGGTAGAAATACTGTGGGTTCAACCACTATGCTAAAGGTAGAAATACTGTGGGTTAAACCACTATGCTAAAGGTAGAAATACTGTGGGTTCAACCACTATGCTAAAGGTAGAAATACTGTGGGTTAAACCACTATGCTAAAGGTAGAAATACTGTGGGTTCAACCACTATGCTAAAGGTAGAAATACTGTGGGTTCAACCATTATGCTATAGGTAGAAATACTGTGGGTTAAACCACTATGCTAAAGGTAGAAATACTGTGGGTTAAACCACTATGCTAAAGGTAGAAATACTGTGGGTTCAACCACTATGCTAAAGGTAGAAATACTGTGGGTTCAACCATTATGCTAAAGGTAGAAATACTGTGGGTTCAACCATTATGCTAAAGGTAGAAATACTGTGGGTTAAACCACTATGCTAAAGGTAGAAATACTGTGGGTTCAACCACTATGCTAAAGGTAGAAATACTGTGGGTTCAACCGCTATGCTAAAGGTAGAAATACTGTGGGTTCAACCACTATGCTAAAGGTAGAAATACTGTGGGTTCAACCATTATGCTAAAGGTAGAAATACTGTGGGTTCAACCACTATGCTAAAGGTAGAAATACTGTGGGTTAAACCACTATGCTAAAGGTAGAAATACTGTGGGTTCAACCACTATGCTAAAGGTAGAAATACTGTGGGTTAAACCACTATGCTAAAGGTAGAAATACTGTGGGTTCAACCACTATGCTAAAGGTAGAAATACTGTGGGTTCAACCATTATGCTAAAGGTAGAAATACTGTGGGTTAAACCACTATGCTAAAGGTAGAAATACTGTGGGTTAAACCACTATGCTAAAGGTAGAAATACTGTGGGTTCAACCACTATGCTAAAGGTAGAAATACTGTGGGTTCAACCACTATGCTAAAGGTAGAAATACTGTGGGTTCAACCACTATGCTAAAGGTAGAAATACTGTGGGTTCAACCACTATGCTAAAGGTAGAAATACTGTGGGTTCAACCATTATGCTAAAGGTAGAAATACTGTGGGTTCAACCATTATGCTAAAGGTAGAAATACTGTGGGTTAAACCACTATGCTAAAGGTAGAAATACTGTGGGTTCAACCACTATGCTAAAGGTAGAAATACTGTGGGTTCAACCGCTATGCTAAAGGTAGAAATACTGTGGGTTCAACCGCTATGCTAAAGGTAGAAATACTGTGGGTTCAACCATTATGCTAAAGGTAGAAATACTGTGGGTTCAACCACTATGCTAAAGGTAGAAATACTGTGGGTTAAACCACTATGCTAAAGGTAGAAATACTGTGGGTTCAACCACTATGCTAAAGGTAGAAATACTGTGGGTTAAACCACTATGCTAAAGGTAGAAATACTGTGGGTTCAACCACTATGCTAAAGGTAGAAATACTGTGGGTTCAACCATTATGCTAAAGGTAGAAATACTGTGGGTTAAACCACTATGCTAAAGGTAGAAATACTGTGGGTTAAACCACTATGCTAAAGGTAGAAATACTGTGGGTTCAACCACTATGCTAAAGGTAGAAATACTGTGGGTTCAACCACTATGCTAAAGGTAGAAATACTGTGGGTTCAACCATTATGCTAAAGGTAGAAATACTGTGGGTTCAACCACTATGCTAAAGGTAGAAATACTGTGGGTTAAACCACTATGCTAAAGGTAGAAATACTGTGGGTTCAACCACTATGCTAAAGGTAGAAATACTGTGGGTTAAACCACTATGCTAAAGGTAGAAATACTGTGGGTTCAACCACTATGCTAAAGGTAGAAATACTGTGGGTTCAACCATTATGCTAAAGGTAGAAATACTGTGGGTTAAACCACTATGCTAAAGGTAGAAATACTGTGGGTTCAACCACTATGCTAAAGGTAGAAATACTGTGGGTTCAACCGCTATGCTAAAGGTAGAAATACTGTGGGTTCAACCGCTATGCTAAAGGTAGAAATACTGTGGGTTCAACCATTATGCTAAAGGTAGAAATACTGTGGGTTCAACCACTATGCTAAAGGTAGAAATACTGTGGGTTAAACCACTATGCTAAAGGTAGAAATACTGTGGGTTCAACCACTATGCTAAAGGTAGAAATACTGTGGGTTAAACCACTATGCTAAAGGTAGAAATACTGTGGGTTCAACCACTATGCTAAAGGTAGAAATACTGTGGGTTCAACCATTATGCTAAAGGTAGAAATACTGTGGGTTAAACCACTATGCTAAAGGTAGAAATACTGTGGGTTAAACCACTATGCTAAAGGTAGAAATACTGTGGGTTCAACCACTATGCTAAAGGTAGAAATACTGTGGGTTCAACCACTATGCTAAAGGTAGAAATACTGTGGGTTAAACCATTATGCTAAAGGTAGAAATACTGTGGGTTCAACCACTATGCTAAAGGTAGAAATACTGTGGGTTCAACCGCTATGCTAAAGGTAGAAATACTGTGGGTTCAACCACTATGCTAAAGGTAGAAATACTGTGGGTTCTTCAGACCACATGCTTTGTACTTAACCTAGAGTTTGCTTTTTTTACTGTACATATTTGTTCTGTGGTAGTGTTCTTATGTTTTATACTCAAAGGTCTTTAAATGGTCTGAAAAAGTATTATATTTGTTTGTCAGAAATATGCAGAGACCCTGAATAAGAGGGAAAGAAAGAAAAAGGAGAAACAAAGAACGACAAAGAAAACAACTAAAAGGAGGAAAAACGAAAGAAAAAGGAGGAGAAGAAAGAAAGAAAGAAAATGGAGAAACAAAGAATGACAAAGAAAAAAACTAAAAGGAAGAGAAAGAAAGAAAGAAAGAGGAGAAGAAAAAGGAGAACGAACGAAAGAATAAGGAGAAGAAAGAAAGAAAGAAAAAAAAGGAGAAGAAAGAAAAGAGACATATAAGAGAAAGAGAGGATTAGAAAAAGGAGAGAAAGCAGGATGAGGAGGCGTTACCATGGCAATTGGAGGAGGAGGGAGGGTGATGACGGAGACGGATGAAGAGGAGAAAGGGATGAGAAGAGAATGAGAGGGAAATGAGAGGATGGAGGAGGAGATGAAAGGGTATCCATGGCAACAGGAGGAGAGAGATGCAGGGGGAGGGGCCTCACGGGTGGTGGGTATGGGGGGGTTAAAGGTCAGCAGGTCTTTCTCTTCATCTCCTCCTCTATCTGTGTAATTGATCTGGTCTTTTCCCAATCAGCCCCCTGGCCTATCTGTCACACACACACACACACACACACACACACACACACACACACACACACACACACTATCATAGGTGTGTTAAAGTAAAAACAAAAGTGGGCGTGTCTGTGGATGATGGTGGTGGTCCAGGCAGTGGTGGGCGGAGCGGAGACACGGCGTCATACATCATCGGCAGGACTTTTCCAAAAATTACCAAAATAATGAATAAAATAAAATAAAACAAACTAAAATAAACAAAATATTCATAAAATTAACAATAATAAATAAAATATTCAATAAAATGAACAAAAATAAATAAAATATTCAATAAAATAAACAAAATATTCAATAAAATGAACAAAAATAAACAAAATATTCAATAAAATGAACAACAATAAACAAAATATTCAATAAAATGAACAAAAATAAATCAAATATTAAATAAAATGGAATAAAAAATAAACAAAATATTAAATAAAATGAACATAAACAAACAAAATATTCAATAAAATGAACAAAAACAAACAAAATATTCAATAAAATGAACAAAAACAAACAAAATATTCAATAAAATGAAGAAAATTAAATAAAAAAATAATATTCAGACTTAAACCAAAGTGATGGATGAACGAGCACAGCCCTGGTAATCAGTGGTTCTGATCTGAGGTCAAAGGTCAGGGGTGTTGGATACAACCTCAGCGTCAGACGTGTAAACTGGAACAAGAACCAGTGGATGGTGGTAGCGTTAGCGTGAGCATCCTGCTGTGACTCTTTGATGTGTTTAATGGGTTTAATAGATCCAATCTATAAAGCACCGCGGGGAAGGTCACACACCAGCGTCCAATCAGCTTCCAGCGCTCGCTTCACTCACAATTCAACCATCACAGCTGAAATCCCCTTAAACCTGCTCACTTTAGCACTAGCGGAAAAAACACATTTTAAGCCACTAACTTTAGCACTATCAAAAAAACATTTACGTCCATATGGTGTAAGATAGCTGTCAATAGATCTGTCTACAGATTGGACACCCGTGGACATTACAAGTACGACTTAAATCCGTGTGTCATACGTTCATTCGTTTTTCAAAATGAAACCAAAAATAAGACAATGAAAACACGACTCGTTTCTTCATTAGTTGTTTCCAAAACCAAAATGAAAAAATGGATAATGATCCGTTTTTCATTTTTCGTTTTTGTGTTGAAATGAATAATGGAGAAAACGGATAATGGCCGTTTCCAGGTTTAGCTAACTTTGACCTGAAGCAAGTTGAGTAAAGCAGAAATGACTGTGACCTGCAGTGATGAAGATAGAAACCTATGTCCTATTTCGGGAAACTAAGAGGGTCACCATAACCTAAGAGGGTCACACTAAACTAAGAGGGTCACCCTAAGACATGAAGATATGACCATGGAGAAAATTAGTGTCATATTCCAGGTATTTTCTTTTAATAATAACACACAAAAATATTTTTCTGACAAATGAAGCAGAGAGTGTGGGGTTGTCTCCAGGATTTGGTTCAGAGTGACAAGGTGTGGGTTGTGGTTCTGATTAAAGAACACAGATACAGATGTCCTCATTAAAGGTTTATTTACTGTGGTCTGTAATAATACAGTAACACTCACTATAACAATATATACATACAATAATAAATGAACTAAGACCCACTATATGAGTCACTCACATGTATTACATGGGTCATAGAACACACACATCACTCACAGAAATCACAGATGACAGCTAACAATGCTAGCTGCTAGCATATTATCATATTAGCTTCAACAGCACACTGGTGCTAAACAGCATTAGCTTATACAGTAGAACATGCTAACATCTACCTGAACTGTACTGTGTTATTTATCTGACCTTGTGGCATCTACACACAGTAATAAACCAGGAATAGATGAATAAAAAAGAGAAAAAGAAGCAGAGATGGTGAACTTAGCACAGTTACCTACAACACAGAGGCTAATAAAACACGCACTACGTTCATAACCGTTATAACATCAGTGGTGCGTTCAATTGCGTGGGACATTTGAAAACTTACAGAAAAGGAGTTATTCCTGAACAAATATAAACAAACAATCAAATAAACAGTTAAATTATGTGGGCTTTCTAACAACACGTGTATATGTTTATCTTTCGTATATGTACAGCTTGTACTTACCTTATGTATTGATGACAGGATAACAGTTTCCAGTTCTGTATCTGACATATGTCTTTTACACTGACTTGGTGTTGGGCACAAAATCTTCTCACCGACATTTCCGAGGATCTCTGAATACATCACTGCTGGAGCGTGTTAGATATCTCAACATGTTTTTTTCCATCGCCAAACAGCTGTTTAATCATACCGCAATGATCTTCAAGTCCAGTGGACATGTTTCTTTGGGTTGTTAAGATTAATTTCTGGTTTACTCAACTTGCTTCAGGTCAAAATTAGATAAAACAGGAAATGACCGTTATCCGTTTTCTCCATTATTCATTTAAACACAAAAACGAAAAACGGATCGTTATCCATTTTTGCATTTTGGTTTTGGAAACAAATAATGAAGAACGAGTTGTTTTTTTGTTGTCTTTTTTTTGCTTTCATTTTGAAAAACTAATGACACATGGATTGACTTACAGCGAGCCTACGAGCTCCCACAAGTGACATAACTCTGAAAAATACGTCATCACTGCATCCACAGGCATCTCACTTGTTGAGAAATAAAACATCAATCATAAGGGCTATGTTCTTCAAGCAAATTCTTTAACAGTTGTACCAAATCAAAAATAACCTAAGAGAATTAATACATGAATAGTCCTGGTCATTGACCTTTACACCATATGTTGTACTATAATAATAATAATAATAATAATAAATATATTCTTTTTATTCTAATAATAATAATAATAAACACTGCAATATACCACATGAATACATTCTTGTCTTAGTGATGTATATAAAGCACTATTTAGGACGTAGAAGGCATTTGTTCTGGTTTGGAGGGTTTGTTTTCTACTAATGTGACACAAACTGTCAGCTGGTCTGTTGTCAAAAATCGACAACTCGATTGGTCCAGAACGATCACGTGATGTCATTTTCTGTGACATCATGTAGAGGAAAAAAACTCTGAGGAAAATAGTTTGCTACAAAATCACTTGGTGCAAAGAATTGTAAGGATTTTAATGTGAAGACTTTTATTGCCACGCACTCATTCTTAATTTTAAAAGATATATTTCATAGTTCAGAGACGTCAAAGCAAGGTGAAATGAAAACAGGGTTCAAGTGTAGTACTGCCCTCACTGGCTTATAATAGAGAGTTCTAATAAAGGATGTCTGCTCAGCTTTCGGGGAGGACCGCTGATGGTCACACACATGCACTAAATAGTCTAGTATATGTCTGCAAGACTGGAATGTGCACTGATCTGAAGGAATGTTGACTCCCCCTCTGTGGGGTTAAAAGATAAAAAAAAATAAAATAAAATTAATTAATTAATAAAATAAGCAAATGAATAGAAAAATAAAATAAATAAAATAAAAAAAATAAGAACAACATGCAGACAAAATAGAAAAAGGGAACAAAAGGAAGAAAAAAGAAAGGGAAAAGAAGAAGAAGGAAGGGAAGAAAAAAGAGAAAACAAACAAAAAAACCCTCTACTTGTTACCTACTTTCCTATCTGCGCATTTGTTTTTTGTTTTGTTTTGGGTTTTTTGTTTTGCTTTTTGTATATATGTATGTATGTATGTTTAGTACTTCAGTTATTTATTATTGGGATTGTTAATTTTTATTATTTATCATCATTTTTGTACTATGCACTATATTACTATAAGATGAATTTAGGTTATTGGGGAAGTGAAGAAGGGGTAGAATTAAATAAACTAATGCTTCATCCTACTCCTTTTCGGACATGTCATTGTTATTATTATTATTGTATTAATTATTGTTGCACTTTGCACATGTTCGAAATAAATCATTCAAATCAAAAATGAAAAAAAATCAAATCAAAGTTAGACGGTTTAAAGGTGGTGTCCTTCTACTGCTGTCAGGTGGTGGTGTTCTACTGCTGTCAGGTGGTGGTGTTCTACTGCTGTCAGGTGGTGGTGTCCTTCTACTGCTGTCAGGTGATGTGTCCTACTAGTGTCAGGTGGTGTCCTTCTATTGCTGTCAGGTGGTGTCCTCCTACTGCTGTCAGGTGGTGGTGTCCTACTGCTGTCAGGTGGTGGTGTCCTACTGCTGTCAGGTGGTGGTGGTGGTGTCCTTCTATTGCTGTCAGGTGGTGGTGTCCTACTGCTGTCAGGTGGTGGTGTGCTTCTACTGCTGTCAGGTGGTGGTGTCCTTCTACTGTTGTCAGGTGGTGGTGTCCTACTGCTGTCAGGTGGTAGTGTCCTACTGCTGTCAGGTGGTGGTGTCCTACTGCTGTCAGGTGGTGGTGTCCTACTGCTGTCAGGTGGTGGTGTCCTACTGCTGTCAAGTGATGGTGTCCTACTGCTGTCAGGTGATGTGTCCTACTAGTGTCAGGTGGTGTCCTTCTATTGCTGTCAGGTGGTGTCCTCCTACTGCTGTCAGGTGGCGGTGTCCTCCTACTGCTGTCAGGTGGCGGTGTCCTCCTACTGCTGTCAGGTGGCGGTGTCCTTCTACTGTTGTCAGGTGGTGGTGTTCTACTACTATCAGGTGGTGGTGTCCTTCTACTGCTGTCAGGTGGTGGTGGTGGTGTCCTACTGCTGTCAGGTGGTGGTGTCCTTCTATTGCTGTCAGGTGGTGGTGTCCTTCTATTGCTGTCAGGTGGTGGTGTCCTTCTATTGCTGTCAGGTGGTGGTGTGCTTCTACTGCTGTCAGGTGGTGGTGTCCTTCTATTGCTGTCAGGTGGTGGTGTCCTTCTACTGCTGTCAGGTGGTGGTGTGCTTCTACTGCTGTCAGGTGGTGGTGTCCTTCTACTGCTGTCAGGTGGTGGTGTCCTTCTACTGCTGTCAGGTGGTGGTGTCCTTCTATTGCTGTCAGGTGGTGGTGTCCTTCTGCTGCTGTCAGGTGGTGGTGTCCTACTGCTGTCAGGTGGTGGTGTCCTACTGCTGTCAGGTGGTGGTGTCCTTCTACTGCTGTCAGGTGGTGGTGTCCTACTGCTGTCAGGTGGTGGTGTCCTTCTACTGCTGTCAGGTGGTGGTGTCCTACTGCTGTCAGGTGGTGGTGTCCTTCTACTGCTGTCAGGTGGTGGTGTCCTACTGCTGTCAGGTGGTGGTGTCCTTCTACTGCTGTCAGGTGGTGGTGTCCTACTGCTGTCAGGTGGTGGTGTCCTTCTACTTCTGTCAGGTGGTGGTGTCCTACTGCTGTCAGGTGGTGGTGTCCTACTGCTGTCAGGTGGTGGTGTCCTACTGCTGTCAGGTGGTGGTGTCCTACTGCTGTCAGGTGGTGGTGTCCTACTGCTGTCAGGTGGTGGTGTTCTACTGCTGTCAGGTGGTGGTGTCCTACTGCTGTCAGGTGGTGGTGTTCTACTGCTGTCAGGTGGTGGTGTCCTACTGCTGTCAGGTGGTGGTGTCCTACTGCTGTCAGGTGGTGGTGTCCTACTGCTGTCAGGTGGTGGTGTCCTACTGCTGTCAGGTGGTGGTGTTCTACTGCTGTCAGGTGGTGGTGTCCTTCTACTGCTGTCAGGTGGTGGTGTCCTACTGCTGTCAGGTGGTGGTGTCCTTCTACTGCTGTCAGGTGGTGGTGTCCTACTGCTGTCAGGTGATGTGTCCTACTAGTGTCAGGTGGTGTCCTTCTATTGCTGTCAGGTGGTGGTGTCCTTCTACTGCTGTCAGGTGGTGGTGTGCTTCTACTGCTGTCAGGTGGTGGTGTCCTTCTACTGCTGTCAGGTGGTGGTGTCCTTCTACTGCTGTCAGGTGGTGGTGTCCTTCTATTGCTGTCAGGTGGTGGTGTCCTTCTGCTGCTGTCAGGTGGTGGTGTCCTACTGCTGTCAGGTGGTGGTGTCCTTCTACTGCTGTCAGGTGGTGGTGTCCTTCTACTGCTGTCAGGTGGTGGTGTCCTTCTACTTCTGTCAGGTGGTGGTGTCCTACTGCTGTCAGGTGGTGGTGTCCTACTGCTGTCAGGTGGTGGTGTCCTACTGCTGTCAGGTGGTGGTGTCCTACTGCTGTCAGGTGGTGGTGTCCTACTGCTGTCAGGTGGTGGTGTTCTACTGCTGTCAGGTGGTGGTGTCCTACTGCTGTCAGGTGGTGGTGTTCTACTGCTGTCAGGTGGTGGTGTCCTACTGCTGTCAGGTGGTGGTGTCCTACTGCTGTCAGGTGGTGGTGTTCTACTGCTGTCAGGTGGTGGTGTCCTTCTACTGCTGTCAGGTGGTGGTGTCCTACTGCTGTCAGGTGGTGGTGTCCTTCTACTGCTGTCAGGTGGTGGTGTCCTACTGCTGTCAGGTGATGTGTCCTACTAGTGTCAGGTGGTGTCCTTCTATTGCTGTCAGGTGGTGTCCTCCTACTGCTGTCAGGTGGTGGTGTCCTACTGCTGTCAGGTGGTGGTGTTCTACTGCTGTCAGGTTTTGGTGTCCTACTGCTGTCAGGTGGTGGTGGTGGTGTCCTTCTATTGCTGTCAGGTGGTGGTGTCCTACTGCTGTCAGGTGGTGGTGTTCTACTGCTGTCAGGTGGTGGTGTCCTACTGCTGTCAGGTGGTGGTGTCCTACTGCTGTCAGGTGGTGGTGTCCTACTGCTGTCAGGTGGTGGTGTCCTTCTACTTCTGTCAGGTGGTGGTGTCCTACTGCTGTCAGGTGGTGGTGTCCTACTGCTGTCAGGTGGTGGTGTCCTACTGCTGTCAGGTGGTGGTGTCCTACTGCTGTCAGGTGGTGGTGTTCTACTGCTGTCAGGTGGTGGTGTTCTACTGCTGTCAGGTGGTGGTGTCCTACTGCTGTCAGGTGGTGGTGTCCTACTGCTGTCAGGTGGTGGTGTCCTACTGCTGTCAGGTGGTGGTGTCCTACTGCTGTCAGGTGGTGGTGTTCTACTGCTGTCAGGTGGTGGTGTCCTTCTACTGCTGTCAGGTGGTGGTGTCCTACTGCTGTCAGGTGGTGGTGTCCTTCTACTGCTGTCAGGTGGTGGTGTCCTACTGCTGTCAGGTGATGTGTCCTACTAGTGTCAGGTGGTGTCCTTCTATTGCTGTCAGGTGGTGTCCTCCTACTGCTGTCAGGTGGTGGTGTCCTACTGCTGTCAGGTGGTGGTGTTCTACTGCTGTCAGGTTTTGGTGTCCTACTGCTGTCAGGTGGTGGTGGTGGTGTCCTTCTATTGCTGTCAGGTGGTGGTGTCCTACTGCTGTCAGGTGGTGGTGTTCTACTGCTGTCAGGTGGTGGTGTGCTTCTACTGCTGTCAGGTGGTGGTGTCCTTCTACTGTTGTCAGGTGGTGGTGTTCTACTACTGTCAGGTGGTGGTGTCCTACTGCTGTCAGGTGGTGGTGTCCTATTGCTGTCAGGTGGTAGTGTCCTACTGCTGTCAGGTGGTGGTGTCCTACTGCTGTCAGGTGGTGGTGTCCTACTGCTGTCAGGTGGTGGTGTCCTACTGCTGTCAAGTGATGGTGTCCTACTGCTGTCAGGTGATGTGTCCTACTAGTGTCAGGTGGTGTCCTTCTATTGCTGTCAGGTGGTGTCCTCCTACTGCTGTCAGGTGGCGGTGTCCTCCTACTGCTGTCAGGTGGCGGTGTCCTTCTACTGTTGTCAGGTGGTGGTGTTCTACTACTATCAGGTGGTGGTGTCCTTCTACTGCTGTCAGGTGGTGGTGTCCTACTGCTGTCAGGTGGTGGTGGTGGTGTCCTACTGCTGTCAGGTGGTGGTGTCCTTCTATTGCTGTCAGGTGGTGGTGTCCTTCTATTGCTGTCAGGTGGTGGTGTGCTTCTACTGCTGTCAGGTGGTGGTGTCCTTCTACTGCTGTCAGGTGGTGGTGTCCTTCTATTGCTGTCAGGTGGTGGTGTCCTTCTACTGCTGTCAGGTGGTGGTGTCCTACTGCTGTCAGGTGGTGGTGTCCTTCTACTGCTGTCAGGTGGTGGTGTCCTACTGCTGTCAGGTGGTGGTGTCCTTCTACTGCTGTCAGGTGGTGGTGTCCTTCTACTGCTGTCAGGTGGTGGTGTCCTACTGCTGTCAGGTGGTGGTGTCCTTCTATTGCTGTCAGGTGGTGGTGTCCTTCTACTGCTGTCAGGTGGTGGTGTCCTACTGCTGTCAGGTGGTGGTGTCCTTCTACTTCTGTCAGGTGGTGGTGTCCTACTGCTGTCAGGTGGTGGTGTCCTTCTACTGCTGTCAGGTGGTGGTGTCCTACTGCTGTCAGGTGGTGGTGTCCTTCTACTGCTGTCAGGTGGTGGTGTCCTACTGCTGTCAGGTGGTGGTGTCCTTCTACTTCTGTCAGGTGGTGGTGTCCTACTGCTGTCAGGTGGTGGTGTCCTTCTACTGCTGTCAGGTGGTGGTGTCCTACTGCTGTCAGGTGGTGGTGTCCTACTGCTGTCAGGTGGTGGTGTCCTTCTACTGCTGTCAGGTGGTGGTGTCCTACTGCTGTCAGGTGGTGGTGTCCTTCTACTGCTGTCAGGTGGTGGTGTCCTACTGCTGTCAGGTGGTGGTGGCCTTCTACTGCTGTCAGGTGGTGGTGTCCTACTGCTGTCAGGTGGTGGTGTCCTACTGCTGTCAGGTGGTGGTGTCCTTCTACTGCTGTCAGGTGGTGGTGTCCTACTGCTGTCAGATGGTGGTGTCCTACTGCTGTCAGGTGGTGGTGTCCTACTGCTGTCAGGTGGTGGTGTCCTTCTACTGCTGTCAGGTGGTGGTGTCCTACTGCTGTCAGGTGGTGGTGTCCTTCTACTGCTGTCAGGTGGTGGTGTCCTACTGCTGTCAGGTGGTGGTGTCCTTCTACTGCTGTCAGGTGGTGGTGTCCTATTGCTGTCAGGTGGTGGTGTCCTACTGCTGTCAGGTGGTGGTGTCCTACTGCTGTCAGGTGGTGGTGTTCAACACACATGTACTCACACACATGTACACACACACGTACACACACATGTACTCACACACACGTAGACACACACACACATGTACACACACACACATATACTCACACTCACATGTACACACACACATGTAGACACACACATATAGACACACACATGTACACACACATGTACTCACACACATGTGCTCACGCACATGTACACACACACATGTGCACACACACATGTGCACACACACACACACACATATGTACACACACACACATGTACACACACATATACTCACACACACATGCATACACACACATGTACACACACACACACACACACACACACATGTACTCACACACATGTACACACACACACATGTACTCACACACATGTACACACACACACATGTGCTCACACACACACACACATGTACTCACACACATGTACACACACACACATGTGCTCACACACATGTATACACACACACACATGTACACACACACACACATGTGCTCACACACATGTGCTCACACACATGTACACACACACACACACATGTACACACACACACACATGTACTCACCCACATGTGCTCACACACATGTACACACACACACACACATGTACACACACACACACATGTACACACACACATATACTCACACACATGTACTCACACACATGTACACACACACACACACACACATGTACTCACACACATGTGCTCACACACATGTACGCACACACACATGTACACACACACATATACTCACTCACTCATGTACACACACACACACACACATGTACTCACACACACGTACTCACGCACATGTACACACACACATATACTCACACACACATGTACTCACATGTACTCACACTCATGTACACACACTCATGTACACACACACATGTACACACACACACATGTACTCACACACACATGTACTCACACGTGTACTCACACTCATGTACACACACACACGTACACACACACACACACACACACATGTAATCACACATGTGCTAACACACATGTACTCACACACACACATGTACTCACACACATATACTCACACACACACATGTACTCACACACATGTGCTAACACACATGTACTCACACACACATGTACACACACACACACACATGTACTCACACTCATGTTCACACACACATGTACACACACACACACACATGTAATCACACATGTGCTAACACACATGTACTCACACACACACATGTACTCACACACATGTACGCACACACACATGTACACACACACACATGTACACACACATATACTCACACACACATGTACTCACACACATGTACACACACACACACACACACACACACACATGTACTCACACACATGTACGCACACACACATGTACTCACACACATACTCACACACACATACTCACACACACATATACTCACACACACGTACTCACACATATACTCACACACACATGTACACACACACACACACACACACACGTACTCACACATATACTCACACACACGTACTCACACATATACTCACACACACATGTACACACACACACACACACACGTACTCACACATATACTCACACACACGTACTCACACATATACTCACACACACATGTACACACACACACACACACACACACACACACATGTACTCACACACATGTACGCACACACACATGTACACACACACACACACACACACACACATGTACTCACACACATGTACGCACACACACATGTACTCACACACATACTCACACACACATATACTCACACACATATACTCACACACATGTACACACACACACACACACACGTACTCACACATATACTCACACACACGTACTCACACATATACTCACACACACATGTACACACACACACACGTTCTCACACATATACTCACACACACGTACTCACACATATACTCACACACACATGTACACACACACACACACACACGTACTCACACATATACTCACACACACATGTACACACACACACACACACACGTACTCACACATATACTCACACACACATGTACACACACACACACACACACGTACTCACACATATACTCACACACACGTACTCACACATATACTCACACACACATGTACACACACACACACATGTACTCACACATGTACTCACACACACATGTACTCACACACACAGTGTAATGCAGTAACATGTCAGTGTAGATTTGTTGACCGTTGTCATCTACACTTGAGCATGTGTTGATTTGTTTTGTTTCTTTTTTGTCTGTTTTTGTTTGTTTGTTTATCTATTTGTTAATCTCGCCCAACATTGGTTTGTGAGTTTATTGTAATCACCATCTGTGGGTATGTGTGTGTGTCCACAGAGACATTTTATGCTATAACTCAATGAATACTGTAGATATCACCATGACATTACATCTTCATATACATATAGTTAATGCACATCAGATGCAATGATCCATTTGAGTAAAGGTCAAAGGCCAAGGTCACAATGACCTAAAAGGTCAAAATCACATTATAGGTTAGAACTCAAGAACAGATGGTCACATAACTTTCAGATTGGTACCAAACAATGTGGAATGAAGATTTATACAATTCTAATAAATTGTTATCACCTACGACCAATAGTTTTTTAGATCTGTGGAGGTCAAGGGTGACGTGACGAATTAACTAGTGTAACCCTTTGTGTGTGTCAAACATAGACATATCATGCTATAAATGTATCAATACTGGATATATTATCATAATACACATTTATACATATAACAAAATCATCAATATTGCAAAAGGTCAAAGGTCAAGGTCACATTTAGCAGAAAGGTCAAAATCACATTATTGGCTGTAATTCAAGAAGGGATTGTCATAGAAACTTGAGACACAAAATAGGAGCAAGATTAGGCGTTCTCTGAATACTGATTCATTTGTTTGTTTGTTTGAGATCTCCTCCAGAGTATAAAGTTGACTGAATGCATTCTTTAATCGTTGAATAAACGCAGCAGGCGTTTACTCTCATCATTCATACCTTTTATCTTTCAGGTTTACGAGCAGGATGATCTTTCAGAGCAGATGGCCAGTCTGGAAGGACTGATGAAACAGCTCAACGCCATCACTGGCTCTGCCTTCTAGTCCCTGACCCAACCCAGCCCCGCCCTCACCCATAGCTCAGCCTCAACCCCTCCTTCACACCTGCCGTCGCCCACCATCCATGGAAAAACAGCAGCAGGTGGATGTGGGCCTTGAGGACGCCTCCATGGGCCAGGGTGGACTCGCTAGGTCTACTGTTCTGGATCAGGATCAGATAAAAAAGAAAAAGCCCCACAGCATTAAATGCAAGACCAGGACATGAGTCGGGTGGAGGGGCTTGTAAACTGATCCCCCTCCGCAGGTTCCAGTCTCAAACAGAACTGATTCAACCCATTGCCTAGCGCAAGAGGAATCACAGGATTATCATGAAATAATAAGACTTAGACGATCCTCCTGTTTCTCTTCTTTGTGATATTTATTAGCTTCCTCTCCGCTGAGTTCTTGAACTCAGTTACTGTGACTGTACCTCACTTCTGTCTCATGATCACTGTCAGAAAATTATTTTTGTCTTTTTGGTTGGGTTTGGGTAGCTCCAATTTTTTTTTTTTTTTTACAGTTGTGGGATATGCATAAGGGTTAAAAATGCTACCAGAGCCTAGGATATGGAATGAAAAACACATCCTGTGTCACCAAAGTTTCACCACAACTTTTGCATTTTCACCTGGATTAGAGACTTTCCGGTAAGGTTATGTGAGGTGATCCCACTTGCCTTTCCAGCATGAACCATTTCCTTTTGTTTCATCTTTGTTCAACTAAAAACTGAGCATCACCCATGACCCATGCAGCCATTCGTCCTCTGGATCCTGAGAGGGGAAAAAGAAAAGAGATTAAAAATGTGATGTTGAGCCAGACAAAAGCGGGTTGCAGTGTCTGCCGAAGCGGTCCCAGTGGTCTGGATATGAGTGGCCATACAGGACTGGACTGTACAGAAACCTCCAAGACACCACCAGTCTGTTGCTGCTCTTTGACCAAGCCTTTACTCTCCCCATCCCAGAAAAAAAATCCAAGATTTACTTTCAAGGACTCGTGTCATTTCCAAATTTCTCATCTTTCAGAGCGTGTTGTAACCTTAGTTTTTGTTTGTCTCAGTTCTGGGGGTGGACTGGAGGAAAAGCGTGAAGCTGATGCCTCAGTTTGGATAAGGGTGAATAATCCTCAGGCAAAAAGATTCATTGGAATTGAAAATTTCGATAACACCTCATTCACAACTCTTCACTTTTAGCGTGTTGTTGGGTAAATGAAAGAGTCGCCTTACAGCTCGGAGAAAAGATTCTGTTTACGGCGGTTCACAAAACCAAGTTAATGATGATCGTTTATCTGGGACAAAAAAACAAAAAAGGACCAGATTGTATTTAAAGTATTTTCAGTAAAAATCAGGTTTGTCATTTCTGTTTTTCGATCATCTTCAGATTGGAGTTCGGGTTTGTCCAGTCTAGTCTGATGTCGGAGCTCAAACTGCTCCAAATTAGTGAGAAGCTGTTTGCTGTCTGTCACCTTCTGTTGCCAAATCTGTCATCATCACCGTGACAAAGTCTGAAACATCATCTCATGTTGGTTCTGCTCAGACTAATGGCCTGTCCTAAAGTCCCCCCTTGGCCCAACAATTTGTCCCTGTCCTTATGTTTGGAGTCACGTTTTGGAGGATAGGGTGTCCCATTTCTCTTCAGCATAGAGGGGGCGTGGATATTCTGCCACTTCAGATGGAGGGGACAAATTGCCACCCAGTCTATTTTTTGAACAGTTCTGTTTTAGCTGTGGAAACATATGGTAAACATGCTAACAGGAGCTGGAAAGGAATCGCACTAATGTGCATTTTCTTTTCAAACAACTGCAATCTTCTTTGCATATCAGATAGTACATCTTACTTTATGCTAACACAGAGTTAAAATTCTGTTTTGTCATATACATGACCTCGTCACTTATTGATGACATCTGTTCCATTGTGTCCGTAGAAATCCCCACTACTTGCGACTCTATTCCGAAGTGGACCTCAAAAATGACTGGACACTAAAAATGAGTGCTAGTTGCCAAGGGGTGACTTTGGTACAGGTCCTACTGGAGCTGAGGAGACCATACCAAGGAGATCGCATTGAGTAAACGATGAACACCAAGATGAACATTCCCATATACTGACTGTTCCTTCTTTAGCCTTGTATGCAGACCCATATCCACAGGTCGATCCACTTGGAGGAGCATTAGCACCACCAGGTGGACTGGAGTCCATCTGAGTTCAGGTCCAGTGGTGACATTCAGTCTGTTTACATGCACATCTAAGCTAAGCTATTGGCAGTAACCTAGCTAAGGGTTTAACTGGAGTTTCCCAGTATACGTGTCAAGTTTCCCAGTATACGTGTCCTTTTGCAGTGGCATTCTTCCACTCTGTGTCTTAAGGTGTGTTTCCACTATCGGAACTTCCAGAACTTTTTGGGGTACCTAGTTTGACCGGGCCATGACTTAGCCCAGTCCTCTCAGAGGAGGAAATCACAGCTAGACGAGACATGGACACTCTTGTTGTCTAAAAGTAGTTCCTCCCAAAAGTCCTGGAAGTTCTGATTGTGGAAACATGCCTTAATATATCTTCTTCTTTTCGCTGTTCTTCTGCTTCGTCGTGTGGTAAACTTTCCCCAGCAACTATTCTTGAGTTGTTTGTCGTGATCTGATGATATCATTTGCGACAACCAATCTGCGTGACTTCTGCCCAGCAACTCTACCGGGCAATTTTCGAGTACCTAGGAACTCCATTGGTTCCTGTAAAGGTTCCGGAAGGTGGCCCAGTCGGAACAGCCCGGTCAGTGGAAAGACGCGGATACCAGGAAGTTCCTGTAAAACGGTCTGGATGTTCCAATAGTGGAAACACACCTATAGATTAAGAACAATTAGTAAACAAATGCACAAATTGTGTCTTGTTGTCACTCCAGAAGTGCACACATCAAACGCTCTTCGCCATGTCTTCTTCTGTTGCCCTTCTTCATTCTTCCATGTCTTTTTCTGCTATTGTGGTGTGACTTTGGTCACTTCCAGAAGGGGCCGTGTCCTGGCCCGTCTATAGTTTGGCTTACTGTGGTTTGCATATACATGCCAGAAAAGCTCAACTTATGCCCTATTTGCATGGGATAAGTATTACCTATGGACCACTGGTAATTTGGAATAATTACAGAGAATGTTTTAGTTGTTAGTCTCATGTGAAGGCGCCATGTCCGTGTCAGTAATAATTCCGCCATAAATTACCTACTGTGTTTGGGTGAAAAACAGACATCCAGTGATAATTCAAGTCCTGTGCGAATGAGCATGTCTGTTTGGGATTTCAATTGTGCGCCACTTGTCTTTTTCTGGAGTGAATAATTGTGTGGCAGCATGCAATAAGGAAGATATAGTTACGCTAACCCACATGTACACTAATATTTCTAATTATCTGAAGTTCTCTCTATAGATTGAGTCGGCCGTTTGCCATTGGAAAGCCTCTGCTGATTCACTTCCATTGGAATCTGGAGACTGTTTTCATTGTACTGACCCTGCTCTTGAGGGTCATTCACATTGAAAGCGACAAAATCGCCTGTTGTCGCTCAGTTCGCTCAGTGGGCGACCTGTGGCAGTTCTACATGTGCGTTGGAAGCAACGAGGGGGCGGGACTTCAAGCAGATGTTGTCAGCCCAGGTGGACACATCATAACAGTAGTCGTCATTGTTTTCACAACCTACTATAATAATTTATCTAAACTATATAATTCACGACTAAATGAGTGATGATAATAAATGAACAACCACTCATAAACACAACCATGTGATTGTTAGAAATCATAAGATCGTCATATTTAATCATTATTTACCTATTTGGTATGTTTGGAGAAATAAGCAGGAGTTTATTTTGGAGGGAAACGTGTGGTCTATATATAGGTGCCGTATGTATGACTTGGTTTCCCTCCTTCACCATGAATCTCACTGTGCTTCAGCCTTATCTTTGCCTTGCTTCTGTTTATGTGCTGCATAAGCGTAGAGGCCGGAGCCGCCGCTCCTTGTGGGTCCATAATGTCCTGAAAACACGACATCTCCACAGGGAATTTCAGCCGTTCAGGAGCTCCGCTTTGATGATGCTTGGTTCCAGTGTTACTTCAGACTGGATAAAAGTCAATCTGATGACCTCCTAAACAAACTGGAGACCACAATTATGGGTGTCTGCTCCATGATGGGCTCTCTTGTCTTCCCGTATTTTTTTTCCGCTTTGAAAATCCAGATCGGCTCGCAATTGGCTGTCGTCCTCATTTGCATAAAGATGAAATTTCTCAACTTTTCCTCGTCGCTCAATTTGCTCACTTTGTGCCGCTCTGCGTCGCTGTCGCTTGAACCACCCCTTGTCGCCAGCAGACATAAACAATGAATGGCAGCTCGTCGCTCAGATCGCCTCTGTTGTTTTCGGTGTTAACAGCCCTTTATTTTGAAGGCGTGGAACATATTTACAGACTGCATCCCTATCATTGAGATTTTTCCCCTTTATTCTTATGTTTCTTACCTTATTAATGTATTGAGACCAAACAGTATGTTGAGAACTTATGACATATCCGGTCATGATGGTTGTCATTTGTGTGAATTACAGACTTTTGTTTATCCCGTCTGAAAGCGCCACACAATAACCCAGAGGTACGGGGCTATTTGCAAATTATCAGTGGTCCACAGAAAATAATTTGTGCGAATAGGGCATTAGAGGCGCATCATCTGGCACCAGTAGTCCAGTTACAAAGACTCCAGTCTAAGGTAGGGGTGTCAAACTCCAGTCCTCGAGGGCCGGTGTCCTTCATGTTTTGGATATTCCCCTTTTTCACATGATTCAGTTAAGCCTGAACACAAGTGGAACAAAATTAAAGAAAAAAATAATAAAAGAAAAAAAGAAAATGTTGTAAAATAAAGTAAAAAATATTTACAAAATTAACAAAAACTAATAAATATATACAAAATTATAAATAACATGGAAAAATTTGCAAAACCTTTACTAAAAATGAAAAAAATAACTATAATGGATGGTTTAGTTTAAAAATTCTGAAAAAATTCAATTTTCTTATTGTTTTCTTCATCGTGTCAAAAGTAAAACGAATTTAGTAAAAGGCAAAATTAAAACTATTGGGACCAAATTTCAATAGTAGTTCTTTTTTTTGTAATTTTTTGGCTAAGTTTTCAACATTATTTATAATTTTGTAAGTATTAGTTTTTGTTAAATTTGTTGCTTGTTTTGTTTATTTTTATTTTATTGTTTTTTCTTTAATTTTGTTCCATTTGTGTCTCACTTTCTTCATGTTACTAATTATTTTGTCAGTATATGATGAATTTTTGTTTCTTTGGCCATTTTTGTTCACTTCGTTGCTTATTTTCTTTCTTTTTACTGTGGAACCGCTAAAGTCTAAGGAGTTAAAGGGTTAAACTGAATCATGTGGGAGAGGGAAATATCTAAAACATGTAGGACGTCGGCCCTCGAGGACTGGAGTTTGACATCTATGGTCTAAGGCTTTGACAACTGAGGCCAACTAAGGCAATATGTTGGTTTTCTCTCAGTGCAGGTTCATGTACTGAATGAGTCCAGTTCAGGCCAGTATTTCCACCCCCCAGCCCCCCCCCCCGCCAGTCCGACTGTGATACTGTGAAGGAGGTGTTATTCCAGATCTGAGTCTTATTCTTGTTATCGGAGCCAGTTAAGGATGAAAGACCATCTGTTCCGCTCTTTACGTGTGACGTGGTCCGCCTCCGTCGCGTGCTTTGCTCAAAGGCGAATGCACCAACTCTTTGACTTTTAATGAATTCATATTTATTTTTCACAAGATAGAACACACATGTACCTCTGGACAACCTTTGACCACCCCTGTGGAAATATTGCAAAACCAACCGCCGCCAGTTTCACGTACAGTTTGACTTCAGGGGGGTTCTGTTTTTGTACAAAAGAAGAAAAAAAACACAAAAAGACAAATAATACATATTCCACAAAAGTCTATTTTTACATTTGCTGTCCTGTTTGTGTGTTTTTGTCAAATCAGGTTTTTTTTAGACATTTCCACAGAGAGGGAGAGGTCAAAAGGTCAAGGAAATGAAACTGACGGCCCCTGAACGCATTGGACACGTTTAAATAGGGTCAAAATCTAGTTGGTTTCTGGTGTTATTACGGTTTTCAGATGCGGAATAGGGCTAAAGCACCACGTTATTTAAAATCAGCAGGATTTATATCTGAACCTCTCAATGGGGTGGTTCGCAAATGAGCGTGAAGTGGTTGGGATGAAGATCAGCACCTTGAAATCTGAGACCACGTTCTCAGCCGGAAAAGGGTAGAGGGCCCACTCCAGGTTGGGGGGAACGTCCTGCCTCAGGCAGAGGAGTTCAAGTACCTGGGGATCTTATTCATGAGTGACAGAAGGGTGGAGCGGGAGGTCGACAGGCGGATTTGGGTGACATCTGCAGTAATGTGGGTGCTAAACCGATCTGTGGTGGTGAAGAAGGAGCTCTCAATTTACCAGTCGATCTCACCTCTGGTCATGACGAAAAGAATGAGACCATGGGTACAAGTGGCCGAAATTAGTTTCCTTCGCAGGGTGGCCGGGTCAGCCTTAGAGGTAGGGTGAGAAGATGGGACATCCGGGAGGGACTGGAAGTAGACCCGCTGCTCCTCCATGTCCAGAGGAGCCAGTTGAGGTGGCTCAGGCATCTAGTGAGGACGCCTTCTGAACGCCTCCCTGGGGAGGTGTTCTGAGCATGTCCATCCAGGAGGAGACCTCGGGCCGATCCAGGACACGCTGGAGGGATTATATCTCTGGACTGGCCTGGGGACCCCTCAGGATTTCCCTGAAGGAGCTGGCTGAGGTAGTTGGGGTGAGGGAAGTCTGGGCTACTTTACTGAGGCTGCTGCCCCCGCGACCCGGATGAAGCGGAAGATGAGGAGATGAGGATTTATATCAATGACAGGAATTGGAAAAAGGATTTAGATGGAATATGTTTGAGCGAAGTTGGGGTTGATGTGGAAACTGTTGCATCCGGAGAGGAACGTGTACACTATAAAAAAAAAAATCCACCTTCAGAACTTTATAGTTCTGGTCCGGTTCTGCTGATCTGGTGTTTGGACAGAGAGCATGATGGGAAGTGTGAATTTGTCCTCATGTACTGTCGTTAGCTTACCACATGTACTGTAGTTAGCTTACCACATGTACTGTAGTTAGCTTACCACATGTACTGTAGTTAGCTTACCACATGTACTGTAGTTAGCTTACCACATGTACTGTAGTTAGCTTACCACATGTACTGTAGTTAGCTTACCACATGTACTGTAGTTAGCTTACCACATGTACTGTAGTTAGCTTACCACATGTACTGTAGTTAGCTTAACCACATAATAATACGACACAGAGTTCGTACAATTATTATAAGGGGTCACAGTGTTGTAGAAAAACAACACTTTACATTAGCTATCACTAATAAGGTGGTAATTCTATGGTAATTAGGGTGTAATTTCATGGTAATAATACCTTTATAACTGCTTATTACAAGTAATTTTGATGTAATTTGAGGGTTACAGTTGGGGGGGGGGGGTTGAGGGGGATTGGGGGAGGGTGTGAGGGTCAGCTGGTGGGTCTGCAGAGACATCCCTGAAGGTGGCGTTTGAACAGAACCTCAGACATTAGGATTCAAGCTCACGCTCCTGGAGGCAAGAGAGGGGGAGGGGCTTTAGGGGAGGGGGAGGAAATACTAAAGATGGAGAAAAGGAGGATTAGATGGATTTAAAGTCACACATTTAAGATCAAACCTGGACAGAGACGGAAACATTTTGTGCAAATAAAACTGCGATTAAAGCCACGACAAAATCACACGTCACAAGTATGAGATAAAAAGTCCATTTTGAAAAGTCAAAATTGTGAGATGAAAATTTTAAATTTTAAGATAAAAAGTCTACATTTTGAGATGAATAGTAAAAGTTTTTAGGTAAAAAGTCCACATCGTGAGATTAAATTTAAACTTTTTAGACAAAAAGTCAAAAGCATGAGATAAAAAGTAAATGTTAAATGTTGTACATTAGCCTCACATTCACCCATTCACACTCACTCATACACCAGTAGGTTTCTAAGGTTCTGTCAGTCCTACTGGGAGACTAAGGGTTCAGTGTCTTTGTCCAAGGACACTTGGACATGTGGACAGACAGAGCCGGGACGTGAACCACAGACCCTTCAGTCATTGGACGACCCACTGAGCTCAGTAGGAAAAGCCAAAAGTCACATTTTTTAGATAAAAAATTCAAGCTCGCCAGATAGAAAGTCAAAATCTTGAGATAAATAGTAACATTTTTAAGATAAAACATCCAAATTTTGAGAGAAAAAGAAAATCATGAGATAAAAATTCTGAGTTTTAAATAAAAAGTCAAATTTTATAGATAAACTTATTTGACCCAAAAAATGCAACAAAGTGAAGAAATGGTTAAAAACTGCGATCTTC
The DNA here is from genome assembly GCA_020466265.1 of Siphamia tubifer. NCBI lineage: Eukaryota > Metazoa > Chordata > Actinopteri > Kurtiformes > Apogonidae > Siphamia > Siphamia tubifer. Next base: position 2,811,438 of record CM035794.1, on the reverse strand, counting down.
GTTTCTTCCGCAGCTTCTTGAACCAAATAACAGTTTTTTTTTTACAGTGTACACTTTCCTGGAAGCAGTTAGATGTAACTGTGTGTGTGGGGGGGGTTACTTTTTTATAATCAAATTTAATATATTGTTATTATTCCTATTATTCCTCTTTATTTGGAGTGTCTTTAAACCTATTATTTATAACCATGTGATGATGAAGATTCTAATATGTGCGTTTAGTTTTAGCGAAGAATAAAATGGGACTCAAGCGCCGCCATCACCGTCGCCACCATCGCAGTTTTGGTTTGTTGCCTTAAAGGGTTGAGTTGTTGGTCTGAGTTCAGTCACCTTTACGGGTCTTTACGGTTCCGTCGTCTATGCATTTCTTCTTTAACATATCACAGAATTTGACGCGTTTAAGGGCAACGCGCTGCCTTTGGGTGCGTTCACAAACACTGAGAATTCTGAGATTCTGTTACTTTGTTACAGTACTTCTGACTGAGGAGCGAACGGTCATTATGACACTGAGCCCCTGAACACATCACTGACCCTGAATGCATCACCATTTCTAAACGCATCACTGTCCCTGAACACATCACTGTCCCGAAATACATCTTTGTCACTAAACGCATCACTTACAGTTAAAACAGAAAAAGGTTTTAGCTACAACGTCAACATTGTGACGTAAGTCATATGTTTAAGACAAAAATTTAAAATCATGAGACAGAAAGTAAAAATGTTGACAAAAATAGTAAAAATTTTAGATTAAAAGTAAAATTTTGATATGGATAGTAAAATTTTTAAGATAAAACATCTAAATCGTAAAGTAAAGGTCAAGTCATTATACACTGTACAACTAAACGTGTCCTCTGCATTGAACCCATCCTTTCTTTGATGAAGCAGTGGGCAGCCATGGGGGGGTGGGCCCCCTGGGACCCATGTTCTGCTGTAGAACTAGACTAATGGTCAGAACCACCAGCTGACCCTTTGACCCTAACAAACATGTTTTTGGGTGATGGAGGAAACCGCAGCACCCAGAGGAAACCCATCCAGATACGAGGACACAAACTTCACATGTTGACATGTTTACACAAGCCCACACCGTCTGGGACTAGAACCCCCAACTTCTGCTGTGACACAATAGCACTAACCGCTGGCGTACTGCCAGATAAAAAGTCGAAATCATGAGAAAGAAAGTAACATTTTTAGGATAAACAGTCGAAATGTTGAGATCGTAAATTTTTTTAGATAAAAAGTCAAAATTGTGACGTAAAAAGTTAGTTTTAAAATTCAAATTCTAAATTGTGAGAGAGAAAGTCAACATTTTGAGATAAGTGAAAATATTGAGATAATCAGTAAAAAAAAAGTCATATATTTTAAATAGTCCAAAATCGTGACATAAAAATTCAAATTTGAGATAAAAATGAACAAATGTCGGGAGGAAAATTCCAAAGTTTACAGAAAAATTAATTCTCCAGTAAAGTAACGATACCTAAAATATCTACTTAAGAACAGTCAGACTCTGACTCATTCACTTCCTGCTTCTGTTTAAAACTACAGTCAAACACGTTACGGGGTTGGGTTAGGGTAAAGGCAACATTTCAATGTTAAAATAAAAATACAAACGTAGCTTCCTTAACTCGATGCCCTTTTTTTAAATTTTTTTTTTTAACCATTTTCATTCTTTGATTCAGAAAATTCTTCCATTCAAACTCAAAATGTTTAACTTTCAGCTTTTCCTTCTTTTTCTTTTTTCATCATATTTAAAGGATGAGACAAAACATCGTCTATAATTAGAAATCACTTCTGAGGTCGAAGATAAACAGGAAAACTCAGGCAGGAAATCTTCAGTTAAAAAAAACGCAGCGCTAAAAGGTGTCGAAAGCGGTGGCGATCGGAGACGAGCCGTTGCCGTGGTGACTGAACCTCAGACCTGATAAGGTAGAATTGTTTCAAAGGGAACCAGTTAATTATTGGACCGGCACAGATCAAAAAGGGACGGATTATGAAAAAAAAGTGGAAAGAAACAGGAAACCGTGTCCTGACGCGGCAGCGGAATTCCACAGACGTGAAAAACCGAACATCTCGGAGGTGAAAGAGGCCGGAACATGGCGCCATTATCTCCTGAAAACAGAGAGTGACTTCATCCCTGAACGCTGTCGAAACGGACGCGAGGTGGCGTCCAATCACATCCAGTCCCAGAGTCACTGGAACCAAACTAGTTTAGAGACGCAATATTTCAGAGTAGGGTTAGCGGCGGACGCAGGACGGCGGGGGGCGCTGTTGGTGTCCATGCCGTCGTATACCAGGCTGGTTTTGTACAGAAGTGTAGAAAAAGTCCCATGATCCTTTTCTAGAAAAGGGGATTTCAACGGTGCCGTCCTTTGGTTTGATAAATAAAAGTTTGATACAAAAGTCAACGGGTGCCGTCTGCTGTTTTCTCACACTCACACTGACTCACTCACTCTCACACTCACTCTCACACTCACTCTCACACTCACTCTCTCACTCACACTCTCTCACACTCACTCTCTCTCACTCACACTCACTCTCTCTCACTCACACTCACTCTCTCTCACTCACACTCACTCTCTCTCTCACTCTCTCACTCACTCTCTCACACTCTCACTCACTCTCACACTCACACTCTCTCACACTCACTCTCTCACTCACACTCACTCTCTCACACTCACTCACTCTCTCACTCACACTCACTCTCTCTCTCACTCACTCTCTCACACTCTCACTCACTCTCTCACTCACACTCACTCTCTCTCTCACTCACTCTCTCACACTCACACTTTCACACTCTCACTCACTCACACTCTCTCACACTCACTCTCTCACATTCTCACTCACTGTCTCACTCACACTCACTCTCTCACTCACTCACACTCTCTCACTCACTCTCTCACTCACACTCACTCACTCTAGTGTAGGGCTCTGTAACTCTGGTCCTACTGAACTTCCTTCCAGCAGGTTCTAGAATGTTCCCTGACGGTCTGTGGATGTTAATGACAGGTTGATCCTTTGGA